>OY288256.1:30353252-30910752 GCA_958450325.1 Agrostemma githago
AAATCTCGAGTCTTAACCAGTAACCACCTTGGTCGTCCCTATCAAGCCACTAGCTCTAGGGACACCCCTATCCCGACAACCGTCATTACGGAAGTCGCCCCTGAAGAGCCAACTGCTGAAACGGCTCTTGTGAAACAATTGAAGAAGACCCGAGTTGACCTCACTATATGGCAACTTCTGATTAGTTCTCAAGAGCATCGAGAAGCACTTACAAAGGCTCTCGATCAAATCAAGGTTGACTCTTTGGTTACCCCTGCTGAAATGGTAGCCACGGTCTTGCCCCACCTAAAAGGCAAGGCTAAGGAAGAAGGACCGGTAATCACTTTCTCCGAAGCCGACCTACCACCATTTGGGGCCACCCATAACCTGGCCCTCTACATCACGGTGGTCTGCCGAGGAAAATACCTTCCCATGACCCTAGTTGATGACGGGTCTGCTGTGAACGTCCTTCCTCTAAGGACCGCAAAAGCCCTCGGCATTACCGAGGCTGACTATGTTCCGACTGCTCAGACCATCCAAGCTTTCGATGGGAGCCCGAAGTCGGTAGCTGGGGCCGTGAAACTGACCATCATCACTGGCCCGATAGAGAAGGAGCTCGAGTTTCAGGTGATCGATGTCACCTCATCGTTCAACTTGCTCCTGGGTAGGCCTTGGATCCACGCGGTCAAGGCGGTGTCCTCCACCCTTCATCGAAAGATTAAGATGCCTCTGCTTAACGATGTCATCACTTTAGAGGCAACACCAATGACTGTGGCTAGCTGTAACGCCACGGGACGCACGGACCTCTGGGGGTTCGATTTTGTGGGGATGATCGAGGAAGAGTACCTTTTTAGGCCTTACTTCACTACGAGTATCGACATGATGCTCCAAAACCTAGGATACTTTCCGGGGGCTACTTCTCGACCCGATCTTCCAGCCGGGAAGATCATCGAGGTTCTCAAAGACGAAGAATCTCACTTTGGTCTCGGTTATGCCATCACCCCCGACAATGTTGTCCGAGCAGGAATCGAAAAGGCCTGTAACATCCTTAAGGGTATCTACTTGAGCCCTTATAGCCCACGGTTGGCTGACTACTTTGTCACACCGGTGTTCGGGGCTATCCAGGTTGGTCTATACCAACCCAATGCTATGCAGCTCGGGACCCACTTGGCCCGGGACTGCAACTACATCCCGGATGACGTGTTCGCCCTCATCCAATCCAACGGAGCTGAAGATGCTGAGCCCGCTCTAGGGCTACTATTTGGGGAAGCCACCAAAGCCCCAACTCCAAAGGAAGACCTGGTCAACCTGATCCTCCGCAGCAACAGGTTTGACCCGACCAAGCTGATCTCGGATGTTGGTTCCGAGACGGGAAACATGGTCTGGAGGAAGACTGTCAAGTGGACTGACAGTCAGGGAAGGATCTACAAGCTGGTCACCGGAGAGGGAGACATGCCTGAGTCTGAGTCCGAGTCTGAGTCGGAGTCTGAGTCAGAGTCTGAGGTCGAGTCTAGGGAAGTCGGTGCTAGAGTCACTCCTGTAACCCCTCTCCCTTTTATTATTCCTGCTGCTGGCACTTCGGGGTCTGTCCCGAGTGCCCTACCTATCCCGCCACTGACCAATGATCAGATGGCTGCTCTTTTTGAGCTGTTCTCCAAATTTTCAATCAATAATAACAACCGTTCTGCTTATGACTTGTCTCTTTCAAATTCTGCTTTTAAAAATGTTTTATGCTATGACATTGAGAAAACAGACGAACAGGTACCCTTACCTCCGCATCTGATCGAGCAACTAGAGCAAAGGGAGTCCCGGGACCCGGTGATCGAAGAAACCGAGTCCATAAATGTGGGAACAACCTTAGAGCCTCAGACACTTAAGATAGGGTTATCCTTAAATCCCGAGGAGAAACAACAGTTTGTAAGCCTCCTCCAAGAGTTCAAGGATGTCTTCGCATGGACCTACAAGGACATGCCGGGGATAGACCGGGAAATAGCCGAGCACCACATACCAATCAAAGATGGGTGTAAACCGGTCAAACAAAAGCTTCGTCGGATGAGGCCCGAGTGGTCTTTCAAGGTAAAAGAAGAAGTCGACAAACAATTCAAAGCCGGCTTCATACAAGTGTCCGAGTATCCGGACTGGGTGGCAAACATCGTGCCGGTTCCTAAAAAGGACGGTAAGGTGCGGGTATGTGTAGATTTTCGGGATCTTAACAAGGCGAGCCCAAAAGATGATTTTCCGTTACCACACATCGACATATTGGTGGATAACACGGCCGATCATGCCCTTCTATCATTCATGGACGGGTATGCCGGGTATAATCAAATCAAGATGGCGGAAGAAGACATGAGTAAGACTACCTTCACCACACCTTGGGGTACTTACTGCTATACCGTCATGCCTTTCGGTCTCATTAATGCCGGGGCCACATACCAAAGGACTGCTACCACTTTATTACACGACATGATGCATAAAGAGGTAGAAGTTTACGTAGACGACATGATCGTCAAATCCAAAGAACGGGACGGTCACATCACCGCCCTAAGAAAATTCTTCGTCCGATTGCGCAAATACAACATGAGGTTAAACCCTCAAAAGTGCAGTTTCGGGGTAACATCAGGCAAATTACTGGGTCATATCGTTAGCCAACGAGGTATCGAAGTCGACCCAGCTAAAATCAAAGCCATTACCGAGATGCAACCTCCCAAAACCGAAAAAGAAATAAGGGGATTCCTCGGGAAAGTCCAGTATATCAGTCGGTTCATTTCCAAACTAACCATGGTGTGTGAACCAATTTTCAAGAAGCTGAAAGTAGGAGAACGGGTACTATGGGATGACAAGTGCCAAACTGCTTTCGACAAAATCAAGGAAATTCTGTCTGCTCCGCCGGTCTTAATGCCACCTCAACCCGGTTTGCCTCTGTCGTTATACCTAACAACGACCGAGACAGCCATGGGGGCTATGCTGGCTCAGACAGTTGACTCCGAAGAAAGAGCCATTTACTATATCAGCAAGAAGTTTTTAGAGTATGAGTGCAAATATACCATGCTCGAAAAGACGTGTTTGGCTCTTGTCTGGGCCACCAAGAAACTCCGACATTATATGCTCAGTTACGAGGTCCATGTGCTATCCAAAATGGACCCGATCAAATACATCTTCGAAAAGCCCGTTCTCAACGGCCGAATCTCTAGATGGACTCTAATGTTGGCAGAGTTCGACTTGAAGTTTGTGCCATTAAAGGCTATTAAAGGTCGAGTAGTAGCTGAATTTCTCGCCGATAGCCCGATAACCAAAGAAGGACACACCGACACTTGGTCCTTCCCAGACGAAGATATTTTCCATACGGATACTGAAACTTGGGATTTATACTTCGATGGAGCATCCAATTTTTGAGGGTTCGGAGTCGGGATCCTCCTAATTTCACCAAAAGGGGAACATACTCCCGTCTCCATCAAACTGGACTTTGATGTTACCAATAATGCAGCAGAGTACGAAGCATGCATTTACGGGCTACAAGCCGCTGCCAATCTGGGGATTACAAATCTCCGGGTACATGGTGATTCATCCTTGGTCATTAACCAAGCACTTCAAAAATGGAAGACTCGAAATGCTAATCTCGTGGCCTACCAGGCACGAGTAAGGGATCTCGAGAAACAATTCCAAAAGGTAGAGTATATATATCTGCCCCGAGAAGAAAATCAGTTCGCAGATGCACTCTCAAAATTGGCATCTTTACTGAATATCCCCGACCACGTGACTAGTATGCCGATTTGCGTCGAAAGACGGTCCGAGCCGGCGTACATTTGCGACATTGAAGACATTGAGATAAACGATCCCGAACCATGGTACCAAGCTGTGTTAACGTACCTAACAAACATAGAATATCCTCTTGGGTCGGAAGGTCGAGCCAAGAAAGCCTTACGGAGGCTAGCCACCCAGTTCATCCGTACCGACGACGGGCAACTGTACAAAAAGACGGCACAGGGGGCTCTTCTCCTTTGTGTTGACAAGTACAAGGCTGAAAAGGTTATGGCCGAAGTACATGATGGTGAGAACGACCCACACATGAATGCCCACATGCTGGTCCGGAAAATCATCAGGCTCGGTTATTATTGGAATACCATGGAAGCCGATTGCCGGTCGTATGTCAAACATTGTCATAACTGCCAAATCTTTGGCAATGTGCAACATATGCCGTCATCGCTACTCTATACCATGACGTCACCCTGGCCATTCTCAACGTGGGGTATCGACATAATCGGGAAAATAAATCCCTCGGGTACCGGTGGGCATTGCTTTATTTTGGTAGCTATCGACTATTTCACCAAATGGGTCGAAGCTGAATCATATCGCATTCTCACTGCTAAACATGTCGCCAAGTTCATCCAAAACAAGATAATATGTCGATATGGGATACCGTCTGAATTTATCAGTGATCACGGGACTCACTTTCAAGCCGAGACTGCGGCCCTACTGACCAAGTATAAAATCCAAAGGCATACTTCCTCGCCTTACCGTCCCCAAACAAATGGAGCAGTAGAGGCGGCTAACAAAACAATTGTCACCATACTAAAAAAGATGGCTGATAATTACCGGGACTGGCCCGACAAAATACCTTTTGCCCTATGGGGATATCGAACGTCAATTCGCACCGCAACCGGGGCGACACCATATTACCTAACCTACGGGATGGAGGCAGTCCAACCAGTCGAGCTGGAGGTACCGTCCCTCAGAATTCTGCTAGAAAGCCAAGTACCCGAAGCTGACTGGGTTCGAGCACGATATGACTCACTGGTTCTACTAGACGAACGACGGTCTCGTGCCCTCAATAACATCCAAATCTACCAGAAGAGGATCCAACGGGCCTTCAACAAGAGAGTAAGGCCCAGACACATTAAGGAGGGCGACCTAGTCCTTAAGTCAATCCGGGCTTTACTACCAGTTGACCCGAGGGGAAAATTCAAACCCAATTGGGTTGGGCCATATCTGGTGAAGAAAATCCTATCGGGGGGAGCAGTGATGCTGACGGACCTGGATGGGAACGAGTTTGTCAACCCAACCAACCTGGACCAGCTGAAGCGCTACTACCCTTAGCCATTTCTCAATGTCATTAGCAAATTTTATCAAAATCATTTTTTTACAAAAAGCAAGTCAATGAGCTAGAATTACTTATTCTACTGTTATAAACATCTTGAACCAATAGTCTTGGTGTAATTCAAGATTGCAAATTTCTTATGCCTGAAC
Source organism: Agrostemma githago (assembly GCA_958450325.1). Classification (NCBI taxonomy): domain Eukaryota; kingdom Viridiplantae; phylum Streptophyta; class Magnoliopsida; order Caryophyllales; family Caryophyllaceae; genus Agrostemma; species Agrostemma githago. The sequence goes on from OY288256.1 coordinate 30,358,476, forward strand.
TACGTTTGGTTTGATTCTGCTAATCGCGGATACGTAGGCAACCCCTCAAAAGGGTACAACCAATGCAATCAAGAAAAGACAGGAGCGGTTTAATAATAAACTTCTTTTATTAATTCAAAAAAAAATCCCGACAAACTCGGGAAATTACAAAATGCAGGAATTCAAAAAAAATATATACAAAAAAGGGCACACAATAAAAAATAATAATAATACTTAAATAATAATAAAGCTAAAGGACTCGGCATTTAGGGCATCTTGCCCTTCCCTTTGTCCTTAGCCTCCTTAGTCGTCCACTGACGACGACGCGGAGGGGAGCGTTCCCGAATCACCACGGGAACTTCCCTAGCTCGGGCTCGAGTGTTTGAGCCCGACTCCCCTGTCATATCAATGGGCCCAAGTCGAGCCCTGACGGGCTCAGGGAGCCGGTCACGCGGACCAAGTCGGTCCCGGGCCGCCAACCTCGGCCCAAGTCGTCGTTCCAAGTCAGTCTGCCCTCGAGTGCTGCTAGAACCGACTTCCTTAGATCGAGTCTTAGTTTGTGACTTAAGACCCGATTCTCCCCGGACTGTGGTCTCAAGAATGTGTTCCCCGGTGAAGAAGTCCCTGTTATCCTTCGCCGACTCACGCTGAACCAATTCAATGGCGTCATCAACTTTTAAGGCCTTTCGAGCCTCCTCGGACTCTTCAGAAGTCCACTTCTGATAAGCCCGTGATACCCAAGCGGATTGGCAAGGGCTAGGTACCGTCCATGTGGGACGAGTGAACCATCGTTGCAACCAAGTGTCGCACATAGCGTCCGTTAATTGGAGCGGGACGCTGATAATGGCTTCCGTCTCAGGGATGCGCTGAGACGAACCGAACTGCCTTAGGAGACGGTCCGGATAAATGTGAACTGTCCAGTCTAAGGACAGGATCGTCAGATACCGGGCTTGGTCTCTCTTAGCCAACCCGGTCAACTTCGAGAGAAACCACCAAGCGACGGTCCACCTGATCAAGGGACCCCCGTGAAACACAAACTCCTCGTCCCAGTAAGCTCGATCAATCCGATGACTCGAGCTTATCTTCCGCCTTCGGGAGCTAATTTGACTGCTCCGGTAATTGGGAATGCTTGGAGGGGTCTCTATGATTGACAGCCGTTCCGATAACCATATCTGAAAAGCATACACAAGCTTCGTAAGCCATTGAGTGATCCGCTACAGCCCACTCGACCGAGTACAGCAGCTGACTCGATCGAGTAAGCCTGTCAAAAACAGGCAGTAGCCCAGTACGAGTGTCACTCGATCGAGTGACAGGTCCACTCGATCGAGTGACTTACGAGAATCAGAAAATTCGCGCGAAACGAAAAAAAAAAAAATCAAGGTGCATACTTGAAGAAAACGGGTACTCCCCGTCAGCGGTCGAGTTGGGTCAAGCTGTCTGGCGTCCAGACCCATAATGATCTCCCCAGTGGCTAGCCAGGCAGGGCTATGACCAGTCTCCATCTGGTCAACCACTCCGATCAGTCTGATTTGACCCCTGCATGAGTCAAGCTCCATCAGCCTCTCGAAGACATAGCAGTGCAGCATGCAAAAGGCGAATGCCCTACGCCTATGAGCCGGGGTGGCCCTTACATCCCGTGGGTTCATGAACTTGTCGGCCAGGTCAAACAGGGAAACGGTGTCTCCCTGCACCATTCGGTTTGCCTCAGTATGAGACAAACCCAAAAACTCCCTTAATCTCCTCCTCGAATCCGGGTAGAATGGGGGAATGGCAGGCTGAATAGCAAGACCCCAGCCGCCTATGGCCGCAATCTCTTCGGGCAAAGGACACATCTCGCCCCTTGGGAATGCAAACACGTGATGGGTGGTGTCCCAAAACGACAGACAGGCGTCCAGAAAATGCGAATCGACTATCAGACGCTGAAAAGGGAATAAATTGACTATCCCCATCTAAGTCAGCCGGACTTTCTCCTCGTTCCGAAAGTACTGGGACCAGGCAAGAAGCATAGCCGTCAAATGATCGATACCCATAGCAGAGATTTCTAACTTTCTTGAGAGTCTAAAAGATTTTGAGAAGGGAAAAAGAAGAGTTTGAGTTGAAGATGCAGAAAACTGAAGCAGGGACTCTCATATTTATAATGAGGAAACCTAACAGAAAACCTAACTACCCTGCCCAGCTGGGCCCTGTGCGCGCGCAGGCCTGATTTCAAACTTGAACCCAGAATAGGAATCAAGCTGTCCCGAGCTTTCCTAAGAGTCTCCAAAAAATTTCTGTGATAAATTTTTTTTTTTTTTTTTCGCGATAAATTTTCCAAAATTTTGTCCTTCAAAAATTATTCAATCTTTTTTCTCCCCAGCGAGAGTCAACATTTTACCTACATGTTACATGCAAGTTGTTATGTGTCAGCATACAGGTACACCCCAGACTTCAAGAAGCAAGTCCCCGCGAAACTATTTAATTTCCCCAACGGAGTCAGCTTTTCCCCGGTGTGCTACATCCAAAGTGCGATGTGTCGGCATACGGGTACACCTACTCCCCAAAAAAGGCAGGTTTTACTCCCCACGGAGCATCATCATCAGCTCAAGTACGACTCGAGGCTTCAGAAGCAAACCCGAACAGCTCATATATTTCCCCAGCGGAACGCCCGAGGCGGCATTTTCCCCAAAATGATACGGGATGGGCCCACACATAGGCGCGCCCAGGACTTATGATACAAGTCTGACTCCCCGCAAAGCTATCATCATCAGGACAGGTATGACCCTCTGCTTATGGCTGGCGAGCCCTTCACGCGAGTCCACGGGACTATAAACGACCCGACCGGAAGTCTACCAGGTCTTAGCGGGCTTGGTAGCTACTCTGACTTTCGCCTTGTCCAAGCCTCAGTCAGAGTGGGGGCTCTGTAGACACCCGCATTTTGACTGCCACGTGTCTATGGTAGTCTCTGAAAAACACCCGATGATGATCGGACGTCAACATGACTTAGTATACTCGGATTTGGGCTCGGAATTCATAATATCCGACATGGACTTTTAGTGGAGTAAAAATCTCACAAAACGGACCTCAAATTCAGGCCCAGTAGGTCGTTCCGAGTCAAATAAGACTAATTTGGGCCAAAACCGACACCAAAAATATTTCCCGTCTTTTGGCGACCGGGTCAAAACCCGGTCAAAGGCGAAACCGTCTCGTAAGTCAGCCAGGTTCAGATTGGCGCACAAATAAATTCAAAAAAATAACAAACAAATCAATCAAGTCAAACATCCCTTATTTATCTCGATTTGTTGACCCACTCGATCGAGTGGATTGACCTCACTCGATCGAGTGGAGCCTTTTTACCCGGGCTTGGCCCATTTGTGAAGGCACTCGATCGAGTGCACTAGGGCCACTCGATCGAGTGCTCCTAGGTCGAGGGGTGAAGTCTATAAATACCGCTTCACCCCCCATGCATTTCAGAACTTTTTGAGCATTTTTACCCTATACTTTTCAGCCACATTTACCCTATTCCCTCCTTGCACACCTACACTACATACCCTAAGCAAAAACACCATTTCCGAGCCTCTTTGACCCTCGGAAATCGACACACACACACATCCATACACACCATAACTCACGTACGTCCTCGATACTCCCAAGCTTTGTCGCTATTCACGAGTCCATTTCCGAGGTCCTATACTAGCATGTATGTTGAGGGTGTTCTAATTTCTCCTTCGATCTTTATTTATTCCGTCATTTTGTTTATTTTTATTGTATTGTAGTCATGATCATCACAACACTAACACTAAATTTTTTTTGTATTTTTATATCTTTGTTTTATATCATTTTATCGTTGTTTACATTATTAATACCGTGTATACGTAAACTAGTATCAAAATCGGTTTTAAAACGTTTGACTACGATGATCACTTTTGGTCCATCTAATCCCTTTACGAGCAACGACGGAGGTGGAGCCCTTTCGAGGAGCCCCGCCCCAATGTACTCAAGGGCGTGACGAGATCGTGATCCGTCGTAGTTGAACGGATTTAATCCCCTTTCCATAATTGGTACGAAACCCGTTGACACGAATACCGACATCACATAACCCGAAAGGGTTAGTTCCGATGTCGTGACGTAGAGGGATACATTTCGTCACCAATTCAAAATTTCCTAATCTAACATAAAACGTTTTCATAAAATCCCGATGACGGTATTATAATCGCTCATATACGATTATAATACCGGAGGTCGCACTAAGTACGAATCATGTAATATTCGTACTCGGTTAGGCCGACTATCGATTTCAAGTCATAAAACGAGGCGAGTTACCTCTCGTACAGGGGGCACTCGATCGAGTGCCATAGGCCACTTGATCGAGTAGCACCCCAAAAAGTGGTCAGTAGCCACGCTAATGACACACTCGACCGAGTCAGTCAATGACTCGATCGAGTGGGTCTCATAACACGTAAACCCGAGGGCTTGGACACATATTTCGAACCCCGTTCTTTATCAACTTTAGACCATCGCATGACCCTCCTCATTTTTCAAAACCTACACATCACGACACGTGGAACGACTTTGACCACTTTGACGTGATAAGTCGGGACAAGACTACGGGATGTGAGATTAGGCTAGTAATACGCCGCAGTCTCACATTTCCGTCCTTCTTTTAATACGTAACAGAATACGTATTTAAGCGGGGTTAGTCCATCTACATATTTCGCGGTCTAGCTTTCATACGGGTTCGTTCTACCTTTATTTTATGTTATTTCGTTTATGTTGTATTGTGAAATCCGGGTTGTATTTCCGCCCGTGTAGCTTGTACGCTTTTTTATTTCTTTTCGTGCTTCATTTATTTTATTTGCTTTTACACTTTATAAATGAACCTCGCATGCTAAACCACTTTGACCCTAATTAGATGCATTAAATGACGTAGTTAACGCAAAATTCGCATGCTTAGTCAAAACGCTGTTTGCATATCATTTAATTATTTTACTAGCGCGCGTATCACGAACACGAACGATGTCTTAGTAGAGGCCGCCATGTGCGGGCGGGGTTGGGTGTCCTTAGTGGACTTCCCAACACGTACCCTCACCCCTTACTCAGAACCTTTGGTTTCTGGATGTCCGAAACCCTTGGCGCACGAGAGTCATTTTATATACGAAAGCCGGTGTAAACGGTATCGATATAACTATGCAAAGGGACGATCCCCATGAACTCTGAAATCGGAGTGGGCTTACTTTGTGTAAAGCCCATGACGACATAGAGTGGGCTCGTATGGTTCCGAATAACCACAAAATTCGGTGGCGACTCCATTTTGACTTAAATTTCGAACCCGAGAACAATCTTACCACGAGATTCATTCGCCTACCCAAACCCGCGCTTCGCCGCGCCGGGGTGGACCTACGTCATGTCCACAGTGTGTTATGCCGTTGAAAAGCTAAGAGAAATTAATTTCCAACGCCACCTGTATCACCTCGATCGGAGTTGTAAAACTCAAGATATTCACGTTTGAAGTTGACCCTTGTTTTAGCGATCACTCTTTCTTCTTCATTTGCATTCGTTCGAGCTTTCCAACTTATTTCTTTGTTGTTTCTTATTTTTTCTTCACTTCACGTCCTTCTTTAAGTATTCACTTAGTATCCTCTTAACTTTTATCACTTCTTTCTTGTATGATTTCATGGCTTGACTCTCATCATTGTCCAAAATGTAACTTCATTTTGTTTTCTACAGAACGTAAACAAAATACCCGGCACAACAAAGAAGAATAAAAAGATAGAAAAACGACTCTTAGGATACATAAAACGAACCAAAATAAAATAAAAGTTAGGATTAAATATATATACGAAATGAATTAATCAGTTCAACAATAGCAGGGGTAAAGAATTGAATGGACGAGAGTAGAGGAATAGTTGACCGGTAGGTTGCCGGGTAGTGATTGAATGTGAAGCAGCTAGAGTCGACAAAATAGAGGTCATATCCAATTATTATTATTATTACCATTAATTAATCTTTATAATACTCAATGCAACAGAGAATCGGGTAGCACTACCAACAGTACTGACAAAAATGTGACAAACCACGGGGGATTTGCAGTTGACACTGAGCAGTCAAGGTTTTTTTTTTTCTTCCTTTTTGGCATGATTTTAACGAGCAAACCTCAATATTTATACGCAAATTCTTGTTTGTGACGGGTATATCCGTCACAAACTTGTGACAGGTCAAATACCAGAGATAAAAGACAAATATATGTTAGGGAGTAGGGACGAGCACATGGGTTGCTTGTGCTTAGTCGATCATGGAGTGATATTTGATCGTCACATGGGAGACTTGCTCATATTTATAATAGTTACGAAGTACTTTATCTCTCGTTAAGATTTGTCCACTTTCCTTAAAAAAAACCATACTAACATTTTTCAATTTCAAAACTTTCCTTATTCATCAAATATATTATCTTTCTATTGATTCTTTTTTGTGATTTGACTTATTAAATTCCACACAATAATTTATCATCTTTCATCGTTGATTTCTTAATCCATGTAACCTTCATTATCGATTTCTTAATCTATGTGATTGATTATAGGGAGGGAGTATTAAATACAATAGGTAGGTGTACTAACAAACTAGTGGCAACAAAGTCCCATTGCATATTTGTGATAGTATTCTGGTTGCCCTCATCAATCATCATTCATATCCAGAAAACAAACATGAATGGCACTGAAGCAGCAGCAGGTAAATCGATCAAATATCATTTCACCCCAATATTTTTTGTCCTTAATTGGAATAAATGATGACAAATATCTACTCTTTCCGTCCTAATCATTTATTGTCCTTTAATTAATCTAGACGGGTGAAATATATAGTATCCTCCTCCGTACATTGCTAATTATATACTCATTGTTGAATGTAATTTTAGTGGTGGAGTATTTAGGTGGAGTTCCACTGCTTAAGAGACTCCCCAGTTTATCTATCAGGAAAATTGCTCTTCTTCTCATACTCAACCATTTTGGTAATTTTATACTCCCTCCCTCCCTCCCTATATATTTCTTTGAGTAAGGATTTGTGGAACCATCAATCAAAAAATATAACTACATACCTCTATGAATTACTCTTTCGTAGTTAGTGGTAACTTTTTTGTTTGCCGGTATATAACTACGTCTTATACGAGTATAACTTTATGAATAAAGAGTAAATAACTATATACTCCGTAACTTTTTGCCTGTATGAATAAGACGTAGTGATTTTTGTCTTATACACATAATAAGACGTAAATAAGTGGTAACTTTTTTGTTTGCCGGTATATATGGGAATTGATTGCTGTATGTCCAACCTGCGTTATTGTGGTTTAATTAGATGAGGGGGAATTTGTTATGCGAAATGGAGAAAGCCAAGGAGTATATTTTGTTTTGGAAGGAGAGGTATGTAAGCCAAGATATATCTGTCTATCTATCTTGCTCAGCCGATCATGTCCTTGGAATTTCGCTAAACCTACATTTAACCTTACGTTTAGGCACAAGTTTGTGGAAATTCAGACCAAGAGTTTGTACTGAAGCGCTATGACTATTTCGGCCATGGTCAGTACTTGATTATCCTCTCTTAGTTAATTCCTTTTACATTTTGAAAGGTAACGTAAATGGTTTTGTAGGTGCTCCAACATCGCAGCAACAGCTAGATGTGATTGCATCAACCAAGGTACGTACTCATTCACCAAATATATGGAGTATTTTTGAGATTTTATAAACCACACATTCCCATATATATTTTTTGGTTCAATGAAGCGCCCACTTAGAACAATATAGGGGGGAAGGAGGATTCGAACCCGCAACCTATTGCTCAGGTATCCATTCTTAACCACTATGTTAAGCATCTTCGGTTTCACACATTCCCATATGAGATGACTCACTCACTCACTCGTATCATAATAGTTAGAGGTATTTCTGAATTGGTATATGGCGAGAATATTTTAGTGGAATTGGGTTGGTATTAGTAGAATATAAATGTAATAGTGGCCTCAACCATCGTGTTAAGGTTTTGGTTGAATTGGTTGTACTAACATGGTATCGAGGCTTGGTCGGTCTTGTGCACTAACCCGTCTTCAAGCCTAAAGGGCATTCGAGTGAGAGGCGTAATAGAATATATATTTAATAGTTGAGTTTCAACCATCGCCTTAAAGTTTTGGTTGAATTGGTTCCACTAATATCGTATTAACTTGAGGTCATCTATCATGAATCTAATTCAAGATGATACCGTCATTGAGACATATGGAGTACGGTTTAATCAAATACAGAGTATTTCTTATTCTTATAACGAATGAAGTGTTAAAAGACCTCTTAATTTATTAGTTGGAATTTGGGTTACCAAACTTATAAAAATCACACATTATTATGTGTTTTTTTGAAAAGTTATTTCCAATTTGGTTGATTCATCTGGTGTGCTTATTCAACACTGTTTGTGACAGCTGACCTGCTTGATACTGCCTTTGGAACATTGCTGTTTGCTGCAACCAAAATCTATTTGGAGTGCACATGAAAGCCAAGAGACGTGTGCGCCAGTTGAAAGCATACTACATTTGGATCCAATAGAAGTATGTTTCTCTTGTCCATTGACCAAATAGTCTTTTTTTTTTTTTTCGTAAATGGAGTCACAGGGGAAATTTTTTGATGTTGTGATTACACACACATGTCTGACCTCACGGATAACACACCTCAATGACTTGACTCAGCCCATTCAAATCAAAATAGAACGAGCCAGCTAGCGTAACCAGCACCACTGACCAACTATAGGCTATAAGACTTCTTCCTCCGACTTTTGTCATGTCATTCTGCTGGCTCAATATATAGTGGACTTTGAATGCTATCTTCAAATATAAGCAAGTATCCTACTATTTAGGCAGGGGCACCAGGCCCTATGTTTGTCTCTGTGATGTAGTAATCTGTCCTGAGTCTATAACTCTTATTTCTCTAAGATGTCGAACATCTTTATCTGTAAAAATACGAAGGTTCTACATATTTCAACTTGTCTAAGGTTATCGAGTGGTGATACTCGTAACCTTGGTTGAAATCGGCTAACATCAAACTGTCCTTGTGCTATTTTTTCACCACAGAAAAAATATATACGGAAGGTTCAACCTCAGCTTAATGGGTGGATTCAGGGTAAAATGATTAGTGTTTCATTTGGGAAACAAATGACACTGTATTTAAAAAAAAATTATATTAGCCTTTTATCTGATGTATATGTGAATTATTCATCAAGACATTTATTTTCCCATACTTGGTTGTAGGTTAATCTATTTAAAGGCATCACCTTACCCTATGCTCTAAAGTTCGGAAAGGTTTATGGAGGACAGTTTATGGGACATGTAAGATTATTTCTAGTCTTTTGCTAAATGCATTATTACATTTATATTTGAGATTTGTTTGGTTTTCATTTTCTATATACCATAACCAATTGTTTACTTATTGTTCAATGTAGGCCCTAGCTGCAGCATCAAAAACTGTTGATTGTTTGAAGATCGTCCATCATTTACAAGCTTATTTTCTTCTTGTTGGGGATTATGACAGTCAGTTCACTTCTTCAGCCTTTGCTTTATTAAAATTTTTGTTTGTCCTTGTAAAATTGTAATAGTAACATTTTACCTTAAAATGAGAAAACAAATTTTAAATCCTCATATATTATTATGCTAACTAATATGAACAAATACAATTATGCATTAGAATGTTGGATCTTCAATTCGGCTTTAATTAAGTTTTCAATAACATTAGAGAAAATAGTAAATATTTTGTATTTCGTTTTGTTTCTTATCCTAATGTGTTTGGCTAGATTCATTACATTGTTTATGACGATTATTACATCAAATTGGTGATGGTAATTTGTGGTGAAGCAAATTTATTCATATCCTAAACATAAATTGAACTAGATATATAGATCTACAAAAAAAATTGTTAGTGAGTGAATTCATCAACATGGCAGTTCCCTATTATGTATCAAGTCCATCACCTTCGTGATGGAAAGAGCTTTGCGAGCAGAAGAGTTGATGCAATTCAAAAAGGACATGTCGTGTTCACGTTGCTTGCTTCATTTCAGGTAATTTACATGTTGCTCTTCTGCTGTTGATACATATTCTTACCACTGTAGTATAAATATGTTGTCTTTTCATCTCCTGGCACTGCATAAAATCATAAATTCCTCATATTGATGCGCTCACTGTCTAGATGTCATTAATATGACGAGACAATGATAACAACGACAACATCAACATGACCCTAATGCCATAGCTCGTGTATGCAGCCTTACTCTAGTCTTCAAAATGTATATAGGCTATTTATAGAAGACTTGTAATGAAACTCAGTCAAAAAAGCATCGGACAATATGGTACTTCTAGCTACAAGATGCATAGAGAATTTAATGAGCAGTTTTGCTTTATTTCATCAATTAAGATGAGACATTGTTTTATTCCAATTTTTCTTCAGAAAGAGGAGGAGAGCTTTGAGCACCAGGAAGTAGTTATGCCACTGGTTCCAGCTCCGGAAACAGTATTCACTTTCTTGTATGCCCTTTCATTTTGTAGGCCAGAATTCGACCATGTTTCTTATGCTTATATGTTGGTCCTTCTTGAATTTCAGTTATTGTCTATGGAAGATTTACGTGAAAGGCGTATAATTGATCCCCGACTTCCAAGGTGTGTCTCTACCATCAACGTTCTAGTTAAGTTACTTTTCTCTCTGTAAAACCTTGGGCTGTGATAATCTGCCCCAAAGAGTTACGGTGATTATAGATGTTTCATTTTGCGCTTATATTTATGCTTGTGCTTGTATTTAGCTCACCACCATCCAAAAAGAAAACTTATGTTATGGTTCCATTACTAGGTACTCTATAATCTTCAATGTGAAGGTTTAAATAAGATGTTGCAGCTTCGTGTATCTGTTGAAATCTTCTTCTTCCTAATGACATGTTTGTGACAGGACCTATCGCAACAAGATGGCAACTACAGAACACGCTATATGGCCCATTGACATACGATTTTGTGACCCAAACACATCCACGAACCAGACAAAATCCCCTGCAAGGTATCCTCCCTATGAACATTCCCTTTATTTATTTTGATTGGGTGCATTTTCCTCGCGAAAATAGTCTCACCATGAATATTCCCACACCCATACCCACCAAACAATAAATCTTGTCATGTCAACCCCACTATCTAGTACCTACCACGGGTAAATTTTTTTAAAACCATACCCTTACAAGTCCCAACAAACGCAACTTTAAACCATACCCGTTTTATCTACTTGTTGCCCATCTCAACCATGCCTTTTTCCTCTAATTGTCGAATAAAACTTAATTTTAAACACCATCATCTTATCCACTCTTTAAACTTGTCACATTTGTAAATATAGTGAATCGAAACAAAAGTGGAGAAAATCATTGTGCCCAACTCTAGGTATTGATTTTGTCTGTACATATCAATCATTACTGTTATTTTCAGGCTCAGATATTGGTTCAAAGCCAAAGGCAAATTATCAGATGATCAACCATTGCATAGGTAAGTCATAAAGAGCTCCTTTGGGGTAAGTAATTGGACTTTGCTTGGCAAATAAATGGCTGATTCTTCATTCTTATTTAGACAAATTATGCCAGATAATGTTACATTGTTTCTCAGATGTGTGGTGACGTATGCCTCAGATCTTATGTTTATTGAAGTCACTTGTAATCCTCACCGTCGAAGGGGTCTTAAGATCAGTGCCCTAAGTTTGAATCACACGTGAGCACCTCCCTCGTTTCTTTGTTAATTTGTATATGCTTGACATTGTATGCTAAAAAAATTATGTGGTAATTTGTATTTTTTTAGTAAATGAATATCTACGTAAAATCTCCCTTTTGTTTGGTAGATAAGAATCTATGGTTTGGTTTTTTATGCAATATGCCGTCCTTTCTACAAATGAATAATGTAGTGTACTATGAGTGATAGAATTACGAGAAGGATTAAATATGGTTGAGAATTGCATAATTGTTATTGTTGACAATGTCTTACATATATAGTAAGAGAAGTAGACTACTTATCAAATAGGAGTAATCATAAGCTACCTAAATACAAACTTGAGATAGAAGATTACAATAAGATAGACAATAAGAGACAAAAGATAAAATATTATCGAGTACAACTAATAACTCTATCATTCCCCCACAAAATGGACGACCTAGGAGCAGTCCAATTTTGGAGAGTAGCAACTGAAGATGGTCATGAGAAAGAGGCTTCATCGAAGTAGCGGCACACAATTGAGAAACGAAAATACTATTAAGTTGGTTTAGTATACCAAGAGGCTTAGTCGGTTCATCAGAGTGAGGAATTTGATGGTGACACATAGTTGAGTGGTTGGGGTGCGCAGCTAGATTTTTTTTTTTTGGAAAATAAGAGATATTACAAGTTAAGGGGTAATGAATTTGATTAGGGGTGACTACAAAGGGGTTACCAAGAGGTAATAAAGTTTATAAGAGGTGGCCATGAGGGTAAAAAAGGTGATAGGGGTGGCCGCGTAGGCGGCAATTTAGACAAGGGTGGTTATACGGACAACCAAATTGATAAGGGTGGTCAAACATGAGGCGTCAAAGTTTTAAAAGGGGTGGCTGCACAAACAACTAATTAAATTTGTAAGGGTAGCCAAATAGATGGCAAAGTTGAAAGGCGGGGTCGACCAAGATTACGAAGGGGTGCCCATGCTTGATAAGAGGTGACTAAGTTTAGGAGGGTGATAGAGACCTTTTTTTTTCCCGTTTTGATAGGTGGCCGAGGCCAATATTTTTGGAGGGTGTCATGTGACAACAAGGGGTAAAAGGAGTGTACGCGTAGCGGCAAATTTTTGGAGGGGCGGCCAAGACCAAGCTTACAAAGGGTGTCAAACGACAATAAAGTGAAAAGTAGTGTCCGCGTAAGCGACAAAATTTTGAAGATGTGGCCGAAGCCAAATTAATAAGGGGTGGATCAGTTTGAGAAAAGTTTGTAGGGGCAGCCAAATAGATGGCAAATTTGAGGGGGTGGTTGCATAGGCAACCGGGATTATAAAGGGGTGGATCGTAGATCAGTTTGGGAAAAAAGTTTCTACGGTTGATTATTATAGGATAGTTGACGCAATTCGTGGATGGTGGAATAAAGGGTAGTGGTTGGTGGTGGTAATGAGAGGGGATCAACTCTCGGGGCGTTAACCTTTATCGAGAGCACAAGCCTCTGATACCATCATAGAGTTATGAGAAAGATAATGTTGTGGAGAATTGTATAATTATTATTGTTGACAATGTGTTTCATATATAGTAGGATAAGTAGACTACCTATCAAATAGGAGTAATCATAAACTACTTACATACAGACTTGATATAGGAGATTACAATAAGATAGACAATAGGATACAAAAGATAAAATATTATCAAATACAATTAATAACTCTATCAGCGAGGTCTATTTTTAAGAGGCTATAGATCGAGCGAGATATACATTTTGAAAGTGCTGGAAATTCTCAAAGGTACCCCATGGCTCTCCCTTTATCATCATATACCTAATAGGGGATTCTTATTATGTGAGAACCAGTCATATAGAGATGTATATGGATGCACCTAAGAAAGTGAGCCTGAAATAATTTGCTTACCTTGACCCATAAGGAGATACTTACAATCTTATGGTTTGATGTCACACCCATATGGTTATGTGCCTTTGTTGAGGGCCTTTCATATGTTATTGCCTCGGAGAATAAGGCAAACTAATCCCTCTAAGATTCAACCACAGTTTCTCTCGGAATTCATCTTAAAGGTCTCGCATATATGTAAGGAAAATTTACTGAAAATAATCCGAACTATGAGGGACCTTCTTACCTTACTCTCACCTATTGATTAACTCAAAAAAATACAAACTATTCATTCATATAACTTTCTTCAACCCCATACCATTATGACCTCCTATTACAAGTCATTAACTTTTTTTTCTTTTAAAAAACCTCATCCTTCCTTGTTTCTTTATTGCTTCTTCATCTTCATTCTCTTCTTGCTCCTTCATGACTAAAACTAATGTTATGGAGAAACAGAACTATCCCCCAATTGGTAATGTGTGCTATCGAATTAATGTTATTGGAAAACCGACTCGTACAAATTCAAATTACAAAATTAAGAATGGCTAAAATTAACTAAAGGGTAAAAAGGAATTATGCTCGGTGGAAGGAGAAGTGGTTTTTAATAAAGCTCACGACAAAACAACCATCTCAATATTATTGTTAATCAAATCGAAATTTTGGAACATGAATTGGAATTAGTACGAAAAGTTCACCGAACTGGAACTTTTTTATTGAATAAATTAGAAAAATTAAAATTTTTCGCTGAAAATTAAAAAATTAAAAATACTCGGTATTAGAACTTTGATTGAAATTAAATCAAAAATTTGGATAAAGGCTTCAGTGTTTGTGACAATCAGATCATTAGTCATAAGAGTTCACTGAAATTTGCTAAGATAATATAGTTATCATCATTAGACCTTCAAAAACAATGGGTTAGTTTGAACTTTTAACCCTAAAAAATTGAATGCAATTGATGAAATTAGTGATTTCAAGCAACATTAACAAGGAAAAATGCATGATCGAAATCGAAAAAGAAAAAAAAAACCTCGTCTATGCCGATTACTTCAAGGTCCGATTGCAGTTGAACATAGACGGTCCGATTTTGGGTAGGTTGGTAATGGCTAACGAAAAGTGGCAAAGGTCGGTGATGCTTGATGAAATCAGATTAGCGATCGAAGGTTAGCGATGATCGATGGTTTGTCGGAGAAGATGAAGATGAAGATGAAGGGATGAGTTTGGTGAAAGACCGAAATGAAGGGGAAGTAAATTTTTGACCTGTTGACAGGTAGCAGGTTAATTAGAGTAAAAGTGGAAGAGTAAATGAATAGTTTGGATTTTGTGAGTTAATCTATAGGGTGGAGTAATATGAGAAGTTCTCCCATAGTTCGGATTAATACCATTACATTTTCCTCTATGTAATTCATGTTTGATTACATGCTTTATGCTAGAAGACCTTTAGGTAACTAGCCCATAGATAATTAGTACTAGCAGTTGCAATCCCTTATTCCCTTGTATATTTAGTGTTTATATGCACGAAACTTTTTCATCAACTCGCAACTTAGATATGCATCCTGCAGATTTTAGAATTCTCATAGGGAAGCCAATAGTTTGAGAGTTGAGCACATTTCTATGTCATTCCTTGAACATGACCCACACCTCAAACTTGGTATCTTTTGGCTTGATTTTCCGGGATTGACACCTCATGGTAGCCGATCCCATTTTATTTTGGATTTAAGATCTCTTGTTGTACCCATGGTTACCGAGTTCGTTATGACAGTATGACTGCGTAACATCCTATTCGCAGTACCCCTGGTAAGTGTGTGATATATTTATTTGAAGTATGCATGGTTCGTGATACATTACGCTCTAACCGCCGCGCCAGGGGTTGGGCGAATACAGTAACCATGCTTGTTTGACACTAGATTGTAGAAAAGTACAAACCCTATAAGCCTATAACAGTGATGAATTATGTATACTTATGTTGGGTCTCCTTTTGTCAGGATATGGTTCCATAGGTTTGTCAAAGCTGACGATTGGCTCTTATTCGTGGTAAGAATGCATTAGAATGTGTGTCAACTAGAGTGTACAAAGTACTTCGGTTTACCAATAGGCTGATGTTGATCTCGCACTGCAGATGGAAAGTCCAACTTCTTCCGCAGCTCGTGGATTTGT
Source organism: Agrostemma githago (assembly GCA_958450325.1). Classification (NCBI taxonomy): domain Eukaryota; kingdom Viridiplantae; phylum Streptophyta; class Magnoliopsida; order Caryophyllales; family Caryophyllaceae; genus Agrostemma; species Agrostemma githago. Next base: position 30,374,189 of record OY288256.1, read on the forward strand.
TTCAGGTCAAATGTTCAATAAGAAGGGGGAGGTACTTTCCACTCCTTGTCTTTCTTATTATCTCCATTTTCAATGAAGTCAGACCCACTAATTTGTCTCTGTCTTCTATATTTTATGAAGTGATTAATTAGTAGTTGATCTATGCAGTTTTTGTTATTGGTCATCACTGTTTAAATATGTGCATCTTTCACTCAGATAGTTATGCAGCTTTGCCATATCAAGTGTTTTAAATTTGAACATTGAGGTGAATGAACAGGTGATGTCGTCATTGTTTTTTTTAACGAGAATAATAATTCATTAATAGAACGCCAAACAACACTTACAACGAATACCTATAATCGCAACCAAATCTAATAAAAATCAAAGAAAGCAATTTCTATTATAACCTAAGGATATCAAGACATACAATTCGGTATGACCTCGTATCGCTATCTTCTTCCAGCTTTTGTTGAGGGATCCTTTGTTTGATTCACAACTAGAGAAAACTTACCTTCTATTGGTCTCAAAGATCGTTGAAAAATTAGTTGGAGACATTGAATAAACGTACGACGAACCATCAACAAACTACCCTTGTCAGTTAAGCATAAAACTAAGCCCTACACTAATGTAATGGACCAAAACCTTGAAAAAAAGGACCAAAACCTTGAAATAAATGATGAAGCTCCCATAAAAAGAGACTTTTATTGAATAAGAGATTGATTACCATACTAAGAAGTGAATATTAACCTGTTTTTGGGGCTTATCATCGATTAATTATCGATGGAAGCCCCGAATGAAAGATGGAGGCTAGGGTTTTTTTCGGGAGGAGGGTTTTTTTGTCGTCATTGTTAGTTATGCTCCTATTAACATGGACCTGTTTTGTACCAGCTTGTCGTAACACTCGTACAAGAGGGTCTACTTCGGGTTCCTAGGGCTCCTCGATCAGCCATCAAGGCCAAATACTGAAATACTTAATAGATCCATGGCTTCTTGCTAGCAACTCTACTTTTGGTGATGACAAGAGAGCATCTCAGGATTATATGGCTGTGTTATTGCTTCAGCTTATCATGTACTGTGCTGATTTGCAATCAGAATAATACTACTATGGAATATCATTTTATCTACTCATATTTAATACAGATATAAGTTCAGTGAAATAAGGTTTAATGAGACTCGCAGGGATTCAACAAACTTATTTACAAATTAGAGTATGTAGCTCCATTCAAATTACATTGGTAACACAACAGGTAGTAATGTTATGCATTTTGCACTACTGAAAATTATCTGTGCATATAAACAGAAACCTGAGGGAGAGCTCTTTTGGTGTTCCGTTATGCGTCTTTTTGTTCGACTTTGAGCTGATGAGTGACTAGTCTGGATACCAACCCACAGATGCTCCATATCCGTGAATGGTGAATATTTCAAATAGGTAGGAGAAAACGCCTCCAATGTGAATGTTGGGAGATATTACTCAAGATTGCTGGAAGAATATATATGATGCAGTAATACATTTACCTACCTCAGTGAACCCAACATCTCTCTCTTCTCTTCACAAGAGCCTAAAGCTCGTCAACCTCAGCACATTTTCATATCTAAGAACCATGATGCTCTCACCCACATTTTCAATTCACCCATTGAAGAAGAGTTTGTGCCAGATAAAACTCTTGTGATGTGTATTACGGAGTATTTCATTAGCAATCATCAGTGTAAATACCGTGAGCATGAGAGAAGATACATAGAATACAAGAAGCTAGATGCAATAGACTATAAACTTAATTACACATAATGATGAAGGGAATGAAGAGTTGCACTATAGTGGAGAAGAATGAATATGGACATAAACTGAATAGGAAGAGATTCGATTTATGTTATCTAACACCCCCTCAAGCTCAAGCTGGAGCATGTAGGTCAATAGTGCCTAGCTTGGACAACAGATAAAGGAACTGGGTCGAACCAAGAGATTTAGTGAAAACATAGCTCGACAACCTGATCAAGAGTAGAACGATATTCTGGGCGTATGAAATTTTTCAGATATGCATCACGAACAAAATGACAATCCACCTCAATATGTTTCGTGCGTTCATGAAAACGGGATTCCGAACAATGTGTAAGGTGGATTGATAGGCACAAAAGACGAAAATTGTTCGAGAGACGTCCACCTCAAGAGTAGAAAGGAGCCCATGAAACCACTTTAATTCGCACATAAGAGCGACCATAACCCGATATTTGGCCTCGGTAGATGATCTGGAGACTGTGTGTTGTTTCTTGGTTTTCCATGAAATAGGAGAACCGCCAAGTGAGACAAGCCAACTCTAAACAGATCGACGAGTAAGAGGACAACTTGCATAAATGGAGTCGCACCAACCGGAAATGGTGAGGTCACTAGTTGCCTTGAGTAAGATTCCCTGTCCCGGACAACTCTTCAGATACTTGACAACCCGGAGAGCTGCGTCCCAATGTTCTTGACGAGGTTTTGCAGAAATTTAAGATACAACGTGGATCGCATAAGACAATTGCAAGTTGGGGCGGGTAACGACAAGATAGACAAGATGGCCTACTAGATGGTGATAACTCTTGACGTTCTCGAGTAGTGCACCAGTGGCTAACCCAAGACAATGATTCCATTCAATGAGAGTAGCAGCGGGACGGGAGCCTAAATTACCTGTCTCGAAAATAATGTCGAGAGCATTCTTGCGTTGATTCAAGAAGAGTCCTTCTTTGCCGCGGGCTACTTCAATTCGAAGAAAATATTTTAGATGGTCAAGGTCTTTCATGTAAAAGCAAGATCCATGGTAGGATTTTAACGTGGAAATAGCCGTCGAATCATTGCCGATTTTAGCAAGATTGTCAACATAGACAAGAACATGAATACACACGGTGTCCCGGGAATAGCTGAATAAAGAATGGTCGGAATAAGAGTTAGTAAAGCCATAGTCACGAAGAGCCGTTGTGAGTTTTGTGAACCAACAAAGCGGAGCTTGTTTAAGTCCGTACAACACATTTTTAAGGCGGCAAACTTTTCCGGACTTCCCTTTAGAAAAATCAAGAGGAAGTTTGACGGTAGGAGACTTGTCGCGGAATCCCCACCGATAAAATAAAGTAACCGGCTATTCCTACGGTAGATAGGGCAAGTCGGGTCGAATCCACAGGGACGGTAAAGTATAGCCTAGACTAAGGTCGCCTAAAAACTAGACTCGGTCAACGGACTAAACTATCCTAAAGAATGATGAGGAGGGAAGAGACTAAGGCTAAGACTATGACTAGGGAAAGCAAACTAGGAAAAACGGGCTAGGATTAGGTCGGGGTCAAAGGGGTAACGGAGTGGTCGAGGGAGAACTAGAGAGGAGGAGGTAGTAGGGTGATCTAGGTCGGTCCGGGCTCTCGCAACTTAGACCAACCTAGAGGTTCCACCTAGAACCCATCGAGGCGACACACAACACAAACGGGGTTCTAGCGCGCTATGGTCCTAGGTCCAATCCGGGCTCTCGCAACTTAGACTTGACCTAGGGGTCGTCCTCACCGGGCTCTCGCAACTTAATGAGGGAACCGAACCCACAACAAACTAACACCCACAAAGAAAGGCAAGAAAAACAAGCATTCCAACCTACTTAGTCTTTCAAGCAATTCAACAAACATGTGATGTGCATAAACCAAGAAGAAACCCAAATCTTCCACCCATCATCTCTAACAAACCCTTAATCACCCAATTAACACCCTAATCACCCTACTAACCCTAGCAAGAACACTACTCTATCATTATCAAACTATAACTAACAAGAACAAGAAGATCCAACATAAAAACCAAAACAAACACAAACAAACTAATGAAAACTATAAACTACAAACATTAAGATGAACAAAGATTGAAACTTGGAAGAACAAAACAAGAATAAGAGAAAGGAGGAAGGATTATACCATACTAGAGGAAGAAGAAAGGAAGAAACTTGCATTAATGAGAAGAATCCAATACAAACACCCTAGGTTGTCAATCTTGGGTGATTCTTGAAGAATCCCTTAATACAAGTACTAAACTATGATTAACTAACTAATTACCGACTAATCTACACTAATCTAATCTAATCTAACCTAAAACTATCTAGGGTTTAAGGAGAGGTGAAGAAAATAACATAAGATCATGTCTTAATACAAGAGGGGGGTATATATAGGGTTTAAGAATGAAAGGAGAAGGAAGGAACAAAGCACGGGCTGAGCTGAGACTTTCCCGATCGGGAAAGTGGGAAATCCCGATCGGGAAAGTGTATCCCGATCGGGAAAGTGGGAATCCCGATCGGGAACACCCCACAGTGGCCGCTCCTTGCTTTCCTCTTTATTCCCGATCGGGATGAGGCCATACCCGATCGGGAATAGTCTTGTAGGTCTCCAATATGAACTTTTCGGTCCCTCCTTGGTTCTCATGGCCTTCTCATCGATTCTCGGGACTCGGGATCGGGTCTCGGAGGCTCGGGATTGGGTCCCAAGGTCTCGGGGTCGATTCCAAGGCATCGAGTCATCGTTCCTTAGCTTCGTTGGCTCCAAAATGCATATGTATTGAGTCGGAATCACTCCAACTCTTCATGAACGACCTCGGGAACCTGAAACGAGCTAAAGGAAACATAAGAAGCCCATAAACCGCTCCAAAGGAGCGGTTCCACAAGGAAAATGGGACCAAAACACTACAGAATAGGCACTACAAACGACAATTATCAACTCCCCCACACTTAACCCTTACTCGCCCTCGAGTAAGCACATACTACTACTAAACTATCCGAGTGGGTATTAGCGCACCCAACGCCCTTTCAACTCACGCGAGTGCACTTAGAGGAGAAGTGCACTCCGCAAGGCAAGTAAGGTCTTGCGACAAAACTGCGGATGCAACCGGACACTAAACACATAAACAAACAAACACACGCACAAACACATAATCGGTTGCACCCAAAACAAAACAAATACCGCTTCCCTCTAAAAGCGGTGAATGAAACACCGGTTTAGGATTCAAGGTAAGCGACAACGTTCCCAAGCTAGCAATACAAACCAAGGTGGACTAAACCCTAATAGTATGACGACAAAGCAATAAAAACGTTGGTAACTTACCTATGTCCTCCTAACTTTCTAAAAACTTACTACGGGACGATCGGCGGAGATGGAAAGTGATGAACCACGGTGTTAGTCGACACTGTAGGTAAGTGAGATCCCGCCTCCTTTAGCGTGAGCCAAGAGGGTCTTCCCATGTCTAAAATCGCCTAACTAGTCCAAGTAAAAAGGTGGAAGTATGCAAAATGAGGGAAGACCGACTAATGCCGCTATCATCCTTCCTCGGGACTCGGTCCTTTGGTAGGCTCTTCACGGCAAAACTCGGGAAAAGGCTTATTTTGTGTTTTTCTTTTTGTGAGATGGGTTTTCTTTTGGCATTCTTTTCTTTTGCATTTTTTTGCTTTGTTTTTGCCATGCCTTTCTTTTTCTTCTTTTCTATTTTTCTTTTTGGCTTTTGTGCCTTTTCTTTTTCTTCATTTCTTTTCTTTCTTTCATTTTCTTTTCTTTGCCCCTTTTTTGGCAAGATTTGGCATTTTCGGCATATCTTTGTATGACAAGAAAGAGAGAATCAACACATTGCATTTTATTGTGTGGAATGTGCGTAGGGGTAGGTAAATGGGTGAGTCCGGACGGCGCCTTCCCTTCAAACCCACAAAAAGTGGAGAACTTGGACTAGTCAAAACGATCCTAAACACGGTCACCTAGGGGACGGGACTCGGTAACCAAGGCCTATTCACACCGTGGGTGGTCATAATGGTCAAAATGCAAATCCCGTAGTAAACCCCTAGCAAGAAAGGTGGACTCAAGGTAAAGGACCAACGAAATCATTGATTTAGGGTCATTCTACTAGACTAAAGTCCAAGACTCGATTTATACTACTAGGAAGGGAAAATGGACACTCACACTCTAGCCTCTAAACCGGGTTTTCGAAAACCATTTACACACAAGACTCACAATGCAACATAACACAAAATTTAAAGACATGACGAGAACGAAAGAATAAGAGACAAAAGTAAGAAACAAACACAAAACAAAACAAACACATACACAACACAAACACCACCCCGATCATCTAAACAAGTCTCCAAATCCACCACGACTTTACAAAGCTCCGCCCGAGCACACAACATCACAACTTCTCCAAACTCCGCGAGAAATAAAGAAGAAAAAGGGATAAGATGTTACCGGATGTCTTGAAAGCTCTCCAAAGCTAACGGCGATTAGGCGACCTAAGAGGAAAGAGGAGGCAAACACAAACACAATACAAAACAAATATACGACACAAAGACAAAAAAGGAAAACACTCAAAAGAAAATCTTTTTGATTTTTATGAAATTTTTTCGATTTTTTAGGGTTTTTTAGGATTTTTTTCTAAAAACTACGAAAATAAAGCTAACTATACTAGAATATCGCTCCCCCACACTTAAACCGAGCAATGTCCTCATATGCTCAATCGTAGTGTTGGAGAGACAAAAGAAAGTAAAAGAAACTATGAAAATAAAGCTAAAAATCAAAACTAAGGTGAAGAAAAGGGTAGAAGGTGTCCGGCCGGGGTGTAGTCAAGTCACCATGGGTCGAGACAAGAAAAAGATATGGATGAGGGAAGGAATAAAAAGAAGGAAATAAAAGGAAATGGGAGGGGAGGGCTAGGTGTAATCAAGTCACCTAGCCCGGATTCCGCCTAAATCCGACTAAATCCTCAAAAAAAGAAAGAGTGAAAAACTTGTAAAAATTTGGATTTATCGATTGACTCTCGACGTAATCACGTCGTCGGGAGTCGGGAGCAACCACTACCGAGGCCTCGAAGGCCATCAAGATACCCTGACTCAAGGGGAAGGGGGGTAAACAAGAGAAAACAAGCGATAAAAGACGGAAAAGTAAGGATAGTTACCCAAATCAATCGTAGTAACTTACGAACTCCATCGTCTTCAATGATTCAATAGATGCACTTGCTTGTCTTCTTCGTTGCCATCCCGCTTCAAACTTGATAAAACCGCATGGTAGAGGTAGTGGCAAGAGAGGGTGAGATTTGATGTGAGAGTCGGTGTAAAGTAGATAGGAAATGAAGTGAAGGTATGAAAATGAAGTATGCGGGTGGTATGATATGAGCAAGGAAGGTAGGGAGGTTGAGTGGGGGTATACAATGGTTGGGTGGGCTTAAATGTCGAAGAAGAGGTACCAAAAAGGAGAGTGGACTCGATTTTTGGCACCCTCATCCCGATCGGGACGGCCCCATCCCGGTCGTGATGACACACCCTTCCCGGTCGGGAAGGGTCTTCATGACTCCCAAGACCCCAAAAACCGACTCCCTTAGTCACGATCCAAAGTCTATCACTAACCACTCCTTTCTAGGAGTCATCTCCACTTCACCTATCACAATAAACTCAAAATACACATCAAATTCACTCCCTCACATCGCTCATCAAAATACCAAATCAATTACAAGAGCTTCACAAAAACAAACAAAAATCTAAAGAAGAAAACACACAAATACAAGGACAAGTATTCTAAAGAAGAAGGAGGGGAATATACAACATGACGGTTCTTTTAGGAACTCCGTCAAACCTAGGATGGTGGACTCCATTCTTCAACCATAGCCCTCAAGGGCATGGAGGAGCAAGTCGAACGCGCTACCGACATCGTAGTGAAGGCCCAAGAAGCGCTCGAGCTTAACCGACCTCCACGGCCTCCAAGGAGGAGGCAAGAAGTAGGAATCCCAAGACCCGACATCATCTTCATAGTAGTCTCTGGGGTCTCTCCATCCTACGAGCTCCACCGATCTCTTCTTCCCTAAGCATTGCCTCCAATCACAAGCAAGCTTCATCTCCAAGAAACAAGGCACAAAGAACGGCTTTGGCCTTATTTCCTCAATACACACCCCCACACTTGCCTCAAGTTGTGGTTCCCCATCTTCATCACTCGGCCCCACATCATCATGGAGGAGAGGATCGAAACTTCTACCGGCGGTTTCAATCCCTTCCAAACCATCACTCGGTGAACTAGCAAGGGGCTCATGATGCATATCTTCGTTCTCGGTCAAGGGCAACTCAAGGTTAACAATCTCACCCAACATCTCCACAAACTCCACCAAACCATCCCACTCACTATCCTCGTCCAATTCCTCACCAACGATGCCTTCACCAAGTGTCATCTCCTCATTCGTCTCTTTTTGGGTAGACGATTGAGGTTCTTCAAAGCAAATCTCTCTCTCAAAGGGAACTACATCGGCGGCTTCATAATTAGGTAGCTCCTCTCTCTCAAGTGGGCATCCTCCATCAAATTGTGATGTTCGGGATAAAAACATTACGGTTTGAACCGATAATGCATTTAATCGAGCATCCCTCGCCTCGTTTGCCTTTCGAATTTGGACCCATAATTCATTTTGTTGTTTTTGAATTTGAGTGGTCATTTCTTGGTTGCTCTTTTGCAATTGAAGAAGCGATTGAAACTCCTCCATGTCGGGCAATTGGTGATCATTGGGGTCTTGTAAAGCTCCTTGATAATCTTGATGATGCCCAAGGGGTGGGGCATCATATTGTTGGTAGCAAGGTTGGGGTGGTTGGTAGTATTGTGGGTCATAGGGTTCATATTGTGGTTGGGGGGTAGGGTAATATTGTGGGTCTTGAGGGTATTGGCTTCCATAAGGTGGATCTTGAGTGTACATGGTGGGGTCACAATCATAACTTGAGTAATAGCCACCATGATCGTAGGAGTTATAATCGTCCACTTGTTGGTAGCCGTTTTCATAATCTTGAGGATCATACCCATCTTGATTACCCCAAGAAGCTTGATCATGGTAGGGGGACGTCATGTCATAGCTTTGGTTCAAGGAAGAAGAGTGGTAGCTCATATCGGCTCCCGAGTGTGTGGAGTCTAGATCAAACCCCATGCTCGCTCCAAAATCGTAGCTCATACCCGGTTGGAAGCCACTCATTCTAGCAACCGTCCGTTAAAGCGGCTCTGAGTCGCAAGAAGAAGATAGTCACCACCTCTAAGCACAAACTGTGGACTAAGAACAAACGTGAGAAGCCTAGTGCTTTTTGGGCACTAGACAAGAGAGAAATAAACCGCACACACTCAAGAAGCAAAGTAACCAAAAAAGAAAAAGAAAACACAACACAAAGACAAAGCCAAGTAATTAGGAAAACAAAGTCTAAACTAGCACCGTCCCCGGCAACGGCGCCATTTTGACGGTAGGAGACTTGTCGCGGAATCCCCACCGATCAATTAAAGTAACCGGCTATTCCTACGGTAGATAGGGCAAGTCGGGTCGAATCCACAGGGACGGTAAAGTATAGCCTAGACTAAGGTCGCCTAAAAACTAGACTCGGTCAACGGACTAAACTATCCTAAAGAATGATGAGGAGGGAAGAGACTAAGGCTAAGACTATGACTAGGGAAAGCAAACTAGGAAAAACGGGCTAGGATTAGGTCGGGGTCAAAGGGGTAACGGAGTGGTCGAGGGAGAACTAGAGAGGAGGAGGTAGTAGGGTGATCTAGGTCGGTCCGGGCTCTCGCAACTTAGACCAACCTAGAGGTTCCACCTAGAACCCATCGAGGCGACACACAACACAAACGGGGTTCTAGCGCGCTATGGTCCTAGGTCCAATCCGGGCTCTCGCAACTTAGACTTGACCTAGGGGTCGTCCTCACCGGGCTCTCGCAACTTAATGAGGGAACCGAACCCACAACAAACTAACACCCACAAAGAAAGGCAAGAAAAACAAGCATTCCAACCTACTTAGTCTTTCAAGCAATTCAACAAACATGTGATGTGCATAAACCAAGAAGAAACCCAAATCTTCCACCCATCATCTCTAACAAACCCTTAATCACCCAATTAACACCCTAATCACCCTACTAACCCAAGCAAGAACACTACTCTATCATTATCAAACTATAACTAACAAGAACAAGAAGATCCAACATAAAAACCAAAACAAACACAAACAAACTAATGAAAACTATAAACTACAAACATTAAGATGAACAAAGATTGAAACTTGGAAGAAAAAAACAAGAATAAGAGAAAGGAGGAAGGATTATACCATACTAGAGGAAGAAGAAAGGAAGAAACTTGCATTAATGAGAAGAATCCAATACAAACACCCTAGGTTGTCAATCTTGGGTGATTCTTGAAGAATCCCTTAATACAAGTACTAAACTATGATTAACTAACTAATTACCGACTAATCTACACTAATCTAATCTAATCTAACCTAAAACTATCTAGGGTTTAAGGAGAGGTGAAGAAAATAACATAAGATCATGTCTTAATACAAGAGGGGGGTATATATAGGGTTTAAGAATGAAAGGAGAAGGAAGGAACAAAGCACGGGCTGAGCTGAGACTTTCCCGATCGGGAAAGTGGGAAATCCCGATCGGGAAAGTGTATCCCAATCGGGAAAGTGGGAATCCCGATCGGGAACACCCCACAGTGGCCGCTCCTTGCTTTCCTCTTTATTCCCGATCGGGATGAGGCCATACCCGATCGGGAATAGTCTTGTAGGCCTCCAATATGAACTTTTCGGTCCCTCCTTGGTTCTCATGGCCTTCTCATCGATTCTCGGGACTCGGGATCGGGTCTCGGAGTCTCGGGATTGGGTCCCAAGGTCTCGGGGTCGATTCCAAGGCATCGAGTCATCGTTCCTTAGCTTCGTTGGCTCCAAAATGCATATGTATTGAGTCGGAATCACTCCAACTCTTCATGAACGGCCTCGGGAACCTGAAACGAGCTAAAGGAAACATAAGAAGCCCATAAACCGCTCCAAAGGAGCGGTTCCACAAGGAAAATGAGACCAAAACACTACAGAATAGGCACTACAAACGACAATTATCAAAGTTTCATATAAACTTTCTCAGATAAATCTATGTGAAGAAACGCATTATGGACGTTCATTTGGTGGAGCTCCCAATTTTTAATGACTGTAACAACTAAAAAAGTCCGAACAACTGTCATCTTGAAGACAGGAGAAAATGTTTCCCTAAAATTGACACCTTCAAGTTGGCGGTTTCCGAAAACAACTAAATGGGCCTTGAGACGCTCAATACTCCCATTCGATCGATATTTGATTTTATAAACCCAACGACAATCTATGGCCTTTTTTCCAAAGGGGTAGTTCCGTCAAGTCCCATGTCTCATTGGATTCAATGGCCAAAATTTCATCTTGCATTGCCTGACACCAACCATCATCCTTAACTGCTTCAAAGAAAGAAGGTGGTTCCACCCCGGTGGAAATAGCCGCAAGAATTTTTGTGGTGTTTGCTTCTTCTTTTTATGCTGCTTTTCTTTTGATGTACCTCGATGAGGGATGTAGATGCAAAGGGCCTCGACAAAGGCTCGATTTTTGCTTGACTTGAATATAATGAGAAGCACACTTTTTATTTTGGTGGCATGCAACTCGATTCTTCATTTTTACCCGAAGCGTCCTTTCGGGTTTTCACTCCATCCTCGGCCCACCATTTTTTTTGGTTTTGTTCCTTTTTTCTACTCTTTTTTTTGGCGGCTCGCAACTTGATTCTTCATTTTGCCCGGAGCGCCCTTTTCGGGTTTTCACTCCGTCCTCGGCTCGCCTTTTTTTCTTTTTTTTTTGGCGGCTTGCAACTCGATTCTTCATTTTGCTCAGAGAACCCTTTCGGGTTTTCACTCCATCCTCGGCTCTCCCTCTTTTTTTGTTTTTGTTTTTTTAAGTGTGCTTCATCATTTTGATCACTTTGTTTATCGGGATGTGTGAAGGATCATGACTTTCCACGATTCAATCGTAGTTGATTTTTTTGTTTTGGTTGCGCCCCCGGCAGAGGGTTGCCTACGTATCTGCCGTGGAGAAGAGTGATGGTAGGTGATTGCCGTGGGTCCCTACCGTCAAATAGAGTCCAACTAATCCTAACGGGTAGCTAGGGTAAGTCGGGTCGTATCCACGGAGACGGTTATAGGTGTCTAGACTAGGTCTACCTAAAAACGAGGCTAAGTCACATGATGGTAGACGATTGCCGTGGGTCCCTACCGTCAAATAAAGTCCAACTAATCCTAACGGGTAGCTAGGGTAAGTTGGGTCGTATCCATGGAGACGGTTATAGGTGTCTAGACTAGGTCTACCTAAAAACGAGGCTAAGTCACAAACAAACACAAAGATGATGAGAATTGACAAACTATGATGGTTGTAGGTGATGAAAGTGGACTAACAATGTACTATGTATGACATAAGCTTATTGAAACAACCAAGATTAACTAAGCAAATAAACTAGAGAAGATGATCGACTAAAGAGATAGAGAAATCAAATATGGGAAGGAGTAGGGTTAGGTTGGGTTCATAAGTGTAGTAGGATAGTAGGGAGGTTAAGAGTGTAGGTTTCACCTAGTTACTAAGGTCGGTTTGCGCTCTCGCGTCAAAGACAAAGTCCGCACTCTCGTGTCAAAGACTAGACCCGAATACTCATGCAAAGTATTACCCAAAACATAAGCTTTCAACCACAAATCGATTACAAGATGAGAAGATGAAAACAAGTATGAGAAGCATGACCACTACAACTCAAACAACCAATTCAAACTCAAACAAGCAATTCAACAAACACATAGAGTGCTCAACATGTGACTAGTAACAAAGATTCCACCTTTTCCCTTAATCAAACCCTAATTACCCATAATCCACACTTAATCCTCCTATTAACCCCACAAAGAGTCTACTCACTCATAATGAAACTAAATCTAACACTATCAAGAGAAATCAACCTAAATAGCAAAACATCCATTATGAACAAACAAGAACAATGAACAATAAGTAAAGATTAAAACTTGAAAGATTAACAAAGATTAAGAGAAAAGAGATTATACCAACTAACAAGAGGATAAAAAGATGAGAACTTGCATTAATAAGAAACCTAAATAAATCTCCCAAGGTTGTCAATCTTGGATGAGTCTTCAAGAATCTCCTTAATACAAGACTAATTAACTAAATTAATCTAAGATTAACAAAATTTTAGAGAAAAGATTAAGCTAATGAGAGGAGGCACTCTATCTAGGGTTTAGAATAATCTAGAGGGGTCTAAGATAATGTAAGATGCTTAAACAATACAAGGGAGGAGTATTTATAAGGTTACAAGAGTGAAGAGAATGAAAAGAAGTCACGCGGATACAGCTGCCTCATCCCGGTCGGGATGGATGGTCCCGGTCGGGATGACACAACCTTCCCGGTCGGGAAGGAATGGTCCCGGTCGGGACGGCCTAAACAGAAGCCTATTCATTCGTGCACTCCTTCCCGACCGGGAAGGATGCTCTTCCCGCCCGGGAAGGGTCTGTAGGCCTCCATTAAGAGCTCTAAGGTCCCTCCTTGCTTCTCATGGGCTTCTCATCGATTCTCGGAGCTCGGGATCGAGTCTAAAGGGCTCGGGAATGGGTCCTAAGGTCTCGGAGTCGAATCTAAGGCACCGAGTGATCGTTCCTTCTTTTTCGTTGGCTCCAAAAGCGTAGGAAACGAGTCGGAATCGTTCCAATTCTCCATGAATGGTCTTGGGAACCTAAAACGAGCTAGAAGAAGTATAAGTAGCCCATAAATCGCTCCAAAGAGGGATTTCACAAGGGAAAACGGGACCAAACACAACAAATTAGGCACTACAAACTACACTTATCAACTCCCCCACACTTAACCCTTAATCGCCCTCGAGTAAGCACCAACTAACTAAAAACTAAAAGAAACTAGGCTACTAACTGAGCGGGTATTAACGCACCCTACGCCCTTTCAACTCACGCGAGTGTACTTAGAGGAAAAGTGCACTTCGCAAGGAAAGTAAGGTCTTGCGACAAAACTATGAATGCAACCGGACACAAAAACACATAAACAACAAACATACAAACAAACAAACAATCGGTTGCACCCAAAAAGAAACAAATACCGCTTCCCTCTAAAAAGCGGTGAAAGAAGCACCGGTTTAGGACTCAAGGCAAGTGACAATGTTCCCAAGCTAATAATACAAATTGAAATGAACAAAACCCTAATAGTATGACAACAAAGCAATAAAAACGTTGGTAACTTACCTAGGTCCTCCGAACCTTCTAAGAACGTACTACGGGACGATCGGCGGGATGGAAAAAGGATGAACCACGGTGTTAGTCGACATTGTAGGTAAGTGAGACCCCGCCCCCTTTAGTGATAAGCCAAAAGGGTCGTCCCATGCTCAAAAACCGCTCAACTAGTCCAAGTAAAAAGGTGGATAATGTTTGCAAAGTGAGGGAAGACCGATCATTACCGCTATCATCCTTCCTAGGGACTCGGTCCTTTGGTAGGCTCTTCACGGTAACGATTGGAAAAAGGCTTATTTTTGAGAGGTGGGGATTCTTTTTGTGAGATGATTTTCTTTGGCATTTTCTTTCTTTTGCATTTTTGCTTTATGTGTTGCTATGCCATTTCTTTTTCATCTTTTGTATTTTCTTTTTGACTTTTTGTGCCTTTTTTTTTTCTTCATTCTTTTCTTTCTTTCATTTACTTCCTTTTTCTTTGTTTGCCCTTTTGGCTAGATTTGAGTTGTAGGCATTTCTTTTTGCAACTAAGAAAGAGATTTCAAGAATTTGCAACTTTATTTTGTGGAAATGTGTAGAAGGTAGGGAAATGGGTGAGTCGGGGAGCGTCATTCCCTTCAAACCCACAAAAAGGTGGAAAACTTGGACTAATCAAACAATTTCAAACATGGTCACCTAAGAGACGGGACTCAAAATGGTCAAAATGCAAATCCCGTAGTAAATCCCTAGTAAGCTAGGTGGACTCAAGGTAAAGGACCAACGAAACTATTGATTTAGGGTCATTCTACTAGACTAAAGTCCAAGACTCGATTCATACTACTAGAAAAGGAAAGTAAACACTTGCACACTAGCCTTAAAACCGGGTTTTCGAAAACCTTTTTACACACTAGACACAACTACACATCACAAAACAAAGACGCGACAAAAACGAAAGAAAAAGAGACAGAGGCAACAAAACAAAACAAAACAAACACATAAAGAGAACAAACACCACCCCGAACTTCCAAACAAGCTACCAAATCAACTTCAAACTTTACAAAACTCCACCCGAGCACACATCATCACAAATCTCCTCCAAACTCCACAAGAGACAAAGAGGAAAAAGGGATAAAAGATGTTACCGGATGTCTTGAAAGCCCTCCAAAGTTAACGGTGATTAGGCGACCTACAAGGAAAAAGGGGGGCAAAACACACACAAT
Source organism: Agrostemma githago (assembly GCA_958450325.1). NCBI lineage: Eukaryota > Viridiplantae > Streptophyta > Magnoliopsida > Caryophyllales > Caryophyllaceae > Agrostemma > Agrostemma githago. The sequence continues at coordinate 30,389,411 of OY288256.1, forward strand.
ACAACAAAAGCACGACACAAAAGGAAAAGACACAAAAGAAAATCTTTTCGATTTTTGTGAAATTTTCAAATTTTCAGGGTTTTTTAAGATTTTTCGAAAAAAATTACGAAAATAAAACTAAACTATACTAGAATATCGCTCCCCCACACTTAAACCGAGCAATGTCCTCATGCTCGATCGTAGTGTATGGAGAGGGACACTAAAAGGAAAAGAAAAGAAACTACGAAAATAAAGCTAAAAATCAGAAAGAAAAGCGGAGAAAAGGGTAGAATATGTCCGACCGGGGTGTAATCAAGTCACCATGGGCCGAGACGGGAAAAGATATGGATGGGGGAAGAAATAAAAAGAAGGAAACAAAAGGAAATGGGAGGGGAGGACTAGGTGTAATCAAGTCACCTAGCCCGGATTCCGCCCGAATCCGACTAAATCCTAGAAAAAGTGAAAATTCTTGCAAATATGGATTTTGAAATGACTCTCGATGTAGTCACGTCATCGAGAGTCGGGAGCGACGACTACCAAGGCCCCGAGGGCCACCATGACACAAAAAATGGAAGGAAACAAACAAAGGAAGACAAGCAATAAAAGACGGAGAAGAAAGGATAGTTGCCGTACCAATTGGTTAGCAACTCACTCGCTCCATCGTCTCAATGATCGATATCGGCACATAGCTAGTCTTCGTCATTGTTATTCCTCTTCATTCTTGATGAGCCCGCATGGTTGAGGTATTAAGCTTGCAAAGGTATAAGAAGGTGGGATTTGATGTGAAACTCAGTGTATAGTGAAGAGAAAATGAGGTGAGGGTATGTAAATGAAGTGTAGGGGTCATATGATATGTGCAAGGGTAGGTAGGGAGGTTGGGAGGGGGTGTAAAGTGGTAGGGTGGACTCACATGACAAAGAAGAGGAAAAGGAGGAGCAGGGAACCATCCCGGTCGGGATGGATGGTCCCGGTAGGGATGACACACCCTTCCCGGTTGGGATCACACTCCAGATAACTCGATTTTTGGTACCCTCATCCCGGTCGTGATGGCTCACCCTACCCGTTCGGGATGCTCTCTTCTCGGTCGGGAAGAGTCCTCTTGCCTTTCACAATCTTGATATCTTCACCCAAGGCTTCAAAAACCGACTCCCTTGCTCAAAATCCAAGCTCTATCAATAACCACTCCTCTCTAAGATTCATCTTCACTTCACACCTATCAAATAAGCTCAAAGCATCCATCAAAATCCCTCCCTCACATCACTCATCAAAATATCAAATTACAAGAATTTCACAAAACTCAAAAGAATTACAAGAAAGAGATATATACAATAAGGCGGTTCTTTTGGAACTCCGTCAAACCAAGGATGGTGCATTCTTCAATCATTTTTCAACAACATTGTAGCCAATTCCATCGCCATCAAGGGCACGAAGAAACAAATCGAAGGCTCTCGAGAAGTCTTCAATCAAGCTTGTGGAATACCAATCCACACTCCAAGGTTCTTCACAACCCTGTCTAGAAGTTCCCGGGGTATCCCGATCTACTAAGTTCAATGGCTTGAACTTGTACTTTCGATCCTTCGGTATATACCCAAACTTCCACTCATCTTCACAAGGCCTCAAGGGAGGCTCAACCTTTTTCTTTCCTTGCAACTTGTCTTCAAACTCATGATATGGGCATTCATCCGCCCCAAGCTCGGAATCATCATATTCAATTCCATAGAAGTTGTCCCTCGATTTTTCACCCAACTCATCCCTTAGATCGATGTCTTTCATGGCGTGGATCATATTACAAGACTCATCATTAGTAGGCGAGGTGTTGCCTTGGATGTCAAACACGAGCTTCTTGTCGCCTAGCTCAAATGTAAGCCTACCGTTCTTTACATCAATCATCGCACCGGCGGTATGTAGAAATGGGCGCCCAAGGATAATGAGAGTGAGAGCATCTTCCGGCATATCAAGCACGAGGAAGTCGACCGGAATGAAGAACTTCCCGATTCTTATTGGCACATCTTCTAACATCCCCAATGGTCGGTTGAGCGAACGATCGGCCATTTTGAGTGTAATAGAAGTACACTTGAGCTCTTTCATCCCAAGTCGCTCACAAATGGAATAGGGGATGATGCTTACACTCGCACCCAAATCACATAATGCTCTCTCAATCTTCAAGTTGCCTATGGTGCACGGGATCGAGAAACTACCCGGATCCTTCAACTTGGGAAGCGTAGAACCTTGAATAAGCTCGCTCACCACCCTCTTGTGAACGCTATGGTCTCTTCCTTGTCGACGGATCTCTTCCTAGCCAAGATTTCTTTCATGAATCTTCCATATGCCGGGATTTGGGTAAGTAGCTCGGTAAAAGGGACACTCACATCCAACTTCTTCACAATATCAAGGAACTTGTCATATTGAATGTCCACCTTGGTCTTCATTTGCCTTGTTGGGAAAGGCAACTTGATATGTATCTTGTCTTGCTCATTAGGGTCGGACTTTTCAAATGACATTTTCCCTTTTCCTTTGTCTTTTCCTTGAAGTGGGGGAAGCTTGTCTTCATGGGGTTTCTCAATCTCCCACAAAACTTGCTCCTCCATTGGATTTCCCAAGCTTGAATTTTCTTGAGTTGGAGATACAACTTCTTTCATTGCTTGTTGCTCACTAGGAAACACGGGAGAGTCATAAGATACACCATTCCTCAAGGTAATAGCATTCACATGCTCAAATTTCGCCGGTTCACCTTGAGGAGGTAGTTGCCCCTTTTGCCTTGAAGAGCTACCCGAAGCAACTTGAGCTATTTGGGTTTCGAGCATCTTCATATGAGCATCTCTTGCTATGTTCTCCCTTTGAAGATGAGCAAAGAATTTTTGTTGGTTCCTTAGCATCTCCATTTGGCTTCTTTGCATTTCTTGATTACTCCTTTGCACATCCAACATAGATTTTTGCATGTCGAAATCCCGAGGTGGAGATTGTGGATTGTGTGGAGTATCGGTGAGGGCTAAGGGAGTGCCATAATCATGAATTGGAGACCGGCTCCTTTGCTTGCTTTCTTGTCGAGTACCTTAAGATCCTTGTTGTTGTTGAAGGTTCCCTTGGAACCCATGAGAGTTGCCTTGATTAAGGCCTTGAGTGTTACCATGGTTGTAGTTTTGATCTCCTTGGGAGTGTTGGTTTCCTTGGAAACCACCTTGATGATTGAAGTTCCCTTGTTGGAACCCTTGATTGTTGTTGAAGGTACCTTGGTTATGTTGTTTGAAGTTGTTGAATGGCCTTGGGTTGCCTACATAACCTTGGTAGCCTTGGTTGTTGTTCCTTAAGGGAGGTGGAACATATGGACGGTGTTGTAGAGATTGTTGTTGGGAAGCTTGATGGGAAGCTTGGAACATGTGAGGATATGGGGCACCTTGCTTGAACGCTTGAAAGGCGTTCACTTGCTCAATACTACCTCGACAATGTAGAGGCTCATGTCCAAATATCCCGCAAATCTCGCATATCCCATAATAAGATGTAGGAGATACAACTCCCAAAGCATTGACTTGTTGAATTGAATGTTGGTGGGAGGCACTTGCACTTTGACCTTGATCAAAATGGCTTTGGAGCTTCTTGTCAATAGATTCCATGTGGGTTTTTAATTGTGCTCCAAGATCAATGCTTAATTGTGTAATGGCATCGATCTCGTGCCTTCCTCCTCGATTCTCCTTCCTAGGCCTTAAGTATTGGGAGTTGTGCACCGCCATCTCCTCGATTCTTGACCAAGTTTGGTCATCATCTACCTCGGTAAACCTTTCATTCGATCCCATATTGTGTATGGTCCTTGAGTCTTCATATAGTCCGTTCCAAAACTGTTAAACAAGGAACCACTGTGATAGACCATGGCGAGGACAAGAGCGGATCAAGGCTTTGAATCTTTCCCACGATTCATAGAGGCTTTCTTCATCACGTTGTTGAAATCCCGTGATAGAAGCTCTCAATAGATTTGTCTTCTCCGGGGGATAAAATTGTTGGTAGAAAGCTAAGGCTAGCTTCTTCCAAGTATCAATACCGAGAGTCGCCTTGACTAACCCTTTGAACCATTGCTTAGCCTTACCGATCAAGAAGAATGGAAATAATACCCACCGTTTTGTTCTTGGGTTATTCCCGGTTGTGAGATAGCATCGCAATAGTCCGAAAAGGTTTCCATGTGTTGATGAGGATCTTCGGTTGGTAACCCACTAAATTGACTTCTTTCGACCAATTGGATAAATGGCATTTTTGCCACAAAATTGCCGGTATATGCGGCCGGTAAAGCGGTTGGACCGGGCAAAACGTCTTCCATAAAGGTTGAATGAGAAGAGAACTTAGACATTGTTGGATGTGCGGGAGATGATGGTGTAGACGGTGTTGAAGTAGATATAGAAGGAGAACTAGGTTGAGAGGAATGACTAGAAGTACCAAAAGGATTGATGAAATTCCCTTCGGCCGTCTCTCGAGGTGTCTCGTTCAAGTCGGATCCTTGAGCTTGTTCTTCAATGGTATTGCTAGTACTCGATTGAGAGGTTCTAACCCGATCAATCGTCCGTTGGCGAAAGGCTCTAAAGAGTCTCTCCGGCTCTGGATTGAAGAGAAAGAAATCGCCTCACCTCCTAGGCATGCACTACGCACTTGAACAAACGTGAGAACACCTAGTGCTTTATGGGCACTAGGCAAAGACAATAAACGAGCACAACGGAAGACAAAGAGAAAAGAAAGCTATAAAAACAAGAAAAACCTACAAAATATGCACAAGAGATAGAAGAAGAGCACAAGAAGGGTAACTAAGTCAAGCTAACAAGTAAACTAAGTCTAAACATGCACCGTCCCCGGCAACGGCGCCAAATTGATGGTAGGTGATTGCCGTGGGTCCCTACCGTCAAATAGAGTCCAACTAATCCTAACGAGTAGCTAGGGTAAGTCGGTTCGTATCCACGGAGACGGTTATAGGTGTCTAGACTAGGTCTACCTAAAAACGAGGCTAAGTCACACAAACAACACAAAGAGAAGAGAATTGACTAAGTATGATGGTGAGGAGGTATGAAACTAGACTAGCAATGCACTAGATATGAGAAGAACTAAGTAAAGCCACTACAGATCAAAGAAACTAACAAACTAGAGAAAGTGATTAACTAAAGAGATAGAGAAATCAAATATGGGAAAGAGTAGGGTTAGGTTGGGTTCATAAGTGTAGTAGGATAATTGGAAGGTCAAGGGTATAGGTTTCACCTAGTCACTAAGGTTGGTTCGCGCTCTCGCGTCAAGCCAAAGTCCGCACTCTCGTGCCAAAGACTAGACCCGAAAACTCATGTAAAGTATTACCTAAACATAAGCATTCAACCACAAATTGATTACAAAATGCGAAGATGAAAACAAGCATGAGAAGCATGACCACTACAACTCAAACAAGCAATTCAACACACACATAGAGTGCTCAACATGTGACTAGTAACAAAGACTCCACCTTTTCGCTTAATCAAACCCTAATTACCCATAATCCACACTTAATCCCCCTACTAACCCCACAAAGAGTCTACTCACTCATAATCAAACTAACAATGACAATGATAAGAGAAATCAACATAAACAACAAAACATTCATTATGAATTAACAAGAACAATAAACAATATGTAAAGATTAAAACTTGAAAGATTAACAAAGATTAAGAGAAAAGAGATTATACCAACTAACAAGAGGATAAAAAGATGAGAACTTGCATTAATAAGAAACCTAAATAAATCTCCCAAGGTTGTCAATCTTGGATGAGTCTTCAAAAATCTCCTAATACAAGAGTAATTAACTAAATTAATCTAAGATTAACAAAATTTTAGAGAAAAGATTAAGCTAATGAGAGAAGGCACTCTATCTAGGGTTTAGAATAATCTAGAGGGGTCTAAGATAATGTAAGATGCTTAAACAATACAAGGGAGGAGTATTTATAAGGTTACAAGAGTGAAGAGAATGAAAAGAAGTCACGTGGCTACAGCTGCCTCATCCCGGTCGGGATGGGTGGTCCCGGTCGGGATGACACACCCTTCCCGGTCGGGAAGGAATGGTCCCGGTTGGGACGGCCTAAACAGAAGCCTATTCATTCGTGCACTCCTTCCCGCCCGGGAAGGATGCTCTTCCCGCCCGGGAAGGGTCTGTAGGCCTCCATTAAGAGCTCTAAGGTCCCTCCTTGCTTTTCATGGGCTTCTCATCGATTCTCGGAGCTCGGGATCGAGTCTAAAGGGCTCGGGAATGGGTCCCAAGGTCTCGGGGTCGAATCTAAGGCACCGAGTGATCGTTCCTTCTCTTCGTTGGCTCCAAAAGCGTAGGAAACGAGTCGGAATCGTTCCAATTCTCCATGAATGGTCTTGGGAACCTAAAACGAGCTAGAAGAAGTATAAGTAGCCCAGAAATCGCTCCAAAGAGCGATTTCACAAGGGAAAACGGGACCAAACACAACAAATTAGGCACTACAAACTACACTTATCAAAGAGTCAAACCATGATCGTAGTTCGGATGGTGCAAGTGATTTTGGTGCTTTAGACTCGTCATGCCAATTATCGCTTGAGTTTATCCATGTTAGTAGGTGTTGAGAACTCTTGTCCGTCCATGCCGGCGATTATGACGACACCTCCAGTGAGGATTTTCTTTACGATGTACGGTCCTGCCCAGTTGGGTTTGAATTTCCCTCTAGGGTCCACTTGGAGCGGAGCTCTAATAGACTTAACCACTAAATCCCCTTCATGCATATTTTTAGATTTGACTCGCTTGTTAAATGCGTGTTGCATTCATTGTTGGTATGCTTGCACATTTGACAATGCATGTATTCTGCGATCGTCTAGGAGGACTAACTCGTCGTAGCACTTTTGGTTCCATTCTTCTTCGGCAATGCCACTTTCAGCTAGTATCCTTAAGGACGGGACCTCTAACTCTACTGGTTGCACGACTTCCAAACCGTAGGTTAGGTAGTACGAGTAGTCTCTATGGGTGTTCCATAAGGCGAACAATGTTTTGTTGGGCCTATCCCGGTAGTTTTCTATTGTTTTTTAAGGATGGTGACAATGGTTTTGTTTGCTATTTCTATGGCCCCGTGATAAGTGTGTTTTGTGGTGCTATTTTCCTTGTGTTTGGTCCCGGTTTCTCTTGTGAAATCGCTCTTTGGAGCAGTTCCGAGGCTACTTATGCTTCTTCTAGTTTGTTTTAGGTTCCTAAGATCAATCTTGGAGAGGTGGAACGATTCCGACACATTTGGAGCCAACGAAGAGAAGCAACGATCACTTGGTGGCTTAGACTCGATCCCGAGACCTTGGGACCCATTCCCGAGCCCCTTAGACTCGATCCCGAGCACCGAGAATCGATGAAAAGCCCATGAGAAGCAAGTAGGGACCCTTGAGATCATATTTGAGGCCTACAAGACCCATCTCTGTCGAGATGATGGCCATCTCGGTCGGGATGAAGAAGGAAAGCGAAGACAGGCCACTAATGGCCCACCCCGGCCGAGAAAAAGGTCCTTCCCGGTCGGGACCACCATCCCGGCCGAGATCATCATCCTTCCCGGCCGGGAAGGTGCACCGGCAGACCGCGTCACTTCTTTTATTCTCCTTTGCTCTTGTAACCTTATAAATACACTCCCTTTGTATTGTTTAAGCACTTTTACATTATCTTACACTATTCTAAACCCTAGAAAGACTCTCTTCATCCCTAGCTTAGTTATATATTAATCTTTTGTTAATCTTAGGTTAATCTTAGTAGTTAGTCTTGTATTAAGGGAATTCTTCAAGACTCATCCAAGATTGACAACCTTGGGAGATTCATTTGGGGTTTTCTTATCAATACAAGTTCTTATCTTTTCATCCTATTGTTTGTTGGTATAATCTTCTTATTCTCTTTACTCTTAATCCTTGTTTAATCTTTCAAGTTTCAATCTTTGATTATTGTTCTTGTTCTTGCTAGTTTCATTATGAATGCTTTGTTGTTTGTGTTGATATCTCTTGTAATGGTTAAGGTTAGTTTCATTATGTGTGAGTAGACTCTTTATAGGGTTAGTAGGGGGATTAAGTGTGGATTATGGATGATTAGGGTTTGATTAAGGGTAAAGGTGGACTCTTTGTTACTAGTCACATGTTAAGGCAATTTTGGAGATGCAAAGGAGCCAATTGGAGATGCAAAAAGCTCATCAAAAACTCTATGCTCAACTTCAAAGGGAAAGTATTCATAGGAAGATGCTCGAAACCCAACTAGCTCAAGTTGCTTCGGGTAGTTCTTCAAGGCAAAAGTGTCAACTACCTCCTCAAGGTGAACCGGCGAAATTTGAACTTGTGAATGCTATTACCTTGAGGAGCGGTGCATCTTATGACTCTCCCTTGTTCCCTAATGAGCAAGAAGCCATGAAAGAAGTTGTATCTCCACCTCAAAGCAATGAAGGTTGGGTAATCTCATGGAAGAGCAAGTCTTGTGGGAAATTGAAAAACCTAATGAAGACAAGCTTCCCCCACCCCAAGAGAAAGACAAAGGAAAGAAGAAGGTGTCAATAGAAAAGTCTCAACCTAATGAGCAAGACAAGATACACATCAAGTTGCCATTCCTAACAAGGTAAATGAAGATCAAGGTGGATGTTCAATTTGACAAGTTCCTTGATATTGTGAAGAAGTTGGATGTGAGCATCCCTTTCACCGAGTTAATTACCCAAGTCCTGGCCTATGGAAAGTTCATGAGAGAAATCTTGGCTAGGAAGAGATCCGTTGACAAGAAAGAGACAATAACGTTAACAAGAGAGGTGAGCGAGCTCATTCAAGGCTCTACACTTCCTAAGTTGAAGGATCCGGGTAGTTTCTAAATCCCGTGCACCATAGGGAACTTGAAGATTGAAAGGGCGTTATGTGATTTGGGGGCGAGTGTAAGCATTATCCCTTATTCTATTTGTGAGCGACTTGGGATGAAAGAGCTCAAGTGTACCTCTATTACACTCTAAATGACCGATCATTCATTTCAACGACCATTAGGGTTGTTAGAGGATGTGCCACTAAGAATAGGGAAATTCTTCATTTCGGTCGACTTCCTTGTGCTTGATATGCCGGAGGATGTTATCACTCCCATTATCCTTGGGCGCCTATATTTACATACCGCCGGTGCAATGATCGATGTCAAGAAGGGTAGGATCACCTTCGAGCTAGGCGACGAGAAGCTAGTGTTTGACCTCCATGGCAACACTTCGCCTACATATGAAGAGTCATGTAATATGATCCATGCCTTTAATGAGAAAGAGCTAGGGAATAAGTCGAGTGAAAGCTTGAAAGACAACAACTTGTGTGGAATTGAAGATGATGATTCCGAGATTGGGGCGGATGAATGCCCATGTGATGTGAGTGAAGATAAGCCGGTTGGTAAGAAGAAAGTTGAGCCTCCCTTGAGGCCTTGTGATGATGAAATGAAGTTTGGGTATATACCGAAGGATCGAAAGTACAAGTTCAAGCCGTTGAACTTAGTAGATCGGGATGCGCCGGGAACTTCTAGGCAAGGTTGTGAGGATCCTTGGAGTATGGATTGGTACTCCATGAGCTTGATTGAAGATTTCTCCCGAGCCTTTGACTTGTTACTCCGTGCTCTTGATGGTGATGGAGTTGTCTATGATGTTGCCGAAAAATGAATGAAGAACCTACCACCCTTGGTTTGACGGAGTTCCAAAAGAACCGTCTCTTTGTATATATCTCTTTCTTATTCTTTTATGTGGTTGTGGAAATCTTATAACTTGGTATTTTGATGAGCGATGTGAGGGAGGGATTTTGATGGTGTTTATTGAGCTTATGTGATAGGTTAATAGTGAAGATGAAGTTTTGAGAGGAGTAGTTGATGATAGAAGCTTGGATCTTGGGCAAGGAAGTTGGTTTTTAAGCTTTTGACAAGCTTTTGGGGACGAGATTTTAGATCTCGATGTATTAGTTGACTTGTGGGTGGAACCATCAAGAGAATTTAAGGACTAGAAGAGTCATCCCGACCGGGAAGGGTTTCATCCCGACCGGGATGATGTGTGCACGAAATCTGGGCTACTGACTAGCCATCCCGCTCGAGATGACCAAGCTTCCCGACCGGGAAGGCACGGTCCCGACCGGGAAGAGATGCTCCTGGCCGGGATGGTCCCCTGCAGCCTTATTCGCCTTTGTTCCTTCATTTAAACCCCACCCAACCACTTTATACCCCCTCCCAACTTCCCTACCTACCCTTGCAACTATCATATGATCCCTACACTTCATATATACACATTCATCTCATCTTCTCTTCACTGTACACCGAGTTTAACCTCAAATCCCACCCTCATTACACCAATGCAAGACTAGAACTTCAACCGTGCGACTACATTGAGCAAGAAGAGGAATAACGAGGACGAAGACAAGCAATGTGCCGTTAATGATCATTGAGACGATGGAGTTAGTGAATTGCTAACCGCTTGGTGGGCGACCTTCCTTTCTTTTCCGTCTTTTATTGCTAGTCTCTCTTTGTGTACCCCCTTCCCTTTTCTGTATTTGGTGTCTTGATGGCCCTCGGGGCCTTGGTAGTCTTTCCTCCCGACTCTCGATGACGTGACTACATCGAGAGTCATTTCAAAAATCCAAATTCACAAGCTTTTTCACTTTTTCTTTATTTTTCACTTTTTGGTAGGATTTAATCGGATTTAGGCGGAATCCGGGTTAGGTGACTTGATTACACCTAGCCCTCCCCTCCAATTTTCCTTTTATTTCCTTCTTTTTATTTCTTCCCCCATCCATATCTTTTCTTGTGTCGGCCCTTGGTGACTTGACTACACCCCGGCCGGACACATTCTACCCCTTTCTTCGCCTTTATTTTTGATTTTTAGCTTTACTTTCGTAGTTTCTTTTTTCAGTGTCTCCACACACTACCGATCGAGCATGAGGACAATGCTCGGTTTAAGTGTGGGGGAGCGATATCCTAGTATAGTTAGCTTTATTTTCGTTGTTTTTTTTCGAAAAATCTTAAAAACCCCTAAAAATTTGAAAACGTTTCCTAAAAATCAAAAAGATTTTTCCTTTGTGTCTTTTCCTTTTGTGTCGTTGTGTCGTATATATGTTGTGTTGTGTGTTTTGCCCCCCTGAATTCCTTGTAGGTTGCGTAATCTTCGATAAGTTTCGGAAGGCTCTTGACATTCGGTATAATCCTTCTTTCTCCTTTTCCTTTTTCCCTTTTTGTGGAGTTTGGAGGATGTGTTGTGATGGTGTGTGCTCGAGTGGAGCTTTGTGAAGATTTGTGGTTGATTGGTTGCTTATTTGGATGTTTCGAGGTGGTGTTTGTTTTGTTGTATGTTTGTTTTCTTTTCTCTGATTTTGTTTTGTTTTGTTGTGTGTGTCTCATTTTCTTTAGTCCTTGTTGTGTCTTGTTTAGTTTGTGTCTTGTGTAAAAAGGTTTTCGAAAACCCGGTGATGGTAAGGATTTGCCGTGAGTCCAACCGTCAATAATAAACAGACTATTCCTAGTGGGTAGCTAGGGCAAGTAGGGTCGATATCCACAGGGACGGTAGAGTAAGGTCTAGACTAGGTCCACTAAAACTAGGCTAAGTCACACGAACAAACACAAAGAAAGCTATAAAAGGAAACAAATGAGGAGGAGTAAGACTAGACTAATGATGCTAAACAATGCTAATGATCGGTTTAACTAGAAAACTAAAGTAAACGATGTCTAACTAGAAGATGACTCAAATATGGAAAGAGGTGGGGTAGGTCGGGTTCATAGAGGTAGAAGGGTAATTGGGGCGATCAAGGGTATGGATGTCTCCTAGTGTCTAGAGTCGGTCCGGGCTTTCGCAACTTAAACCGATGTCAAGGTGGGTCCGGACTCTCGCAACTTAGACCCTAATCCGTGCTCTCGCAACTACGATTATTCTCAACATTCCCACATCATAGGCAAACAATGGATTCATGAACACATGCACAAGGAGCATTGGCCACTACTACTCATACAAGCATAACAACAAACACATGGAGTGCTCACAATGTGACTAGCAACAAAGATTCACCCTTTCCCCTTAATCAACCCTAATTATCCATAATCTACCCCTAATCCCCCTACTAACCCCACAAGAAGACTACTCACTCATGATGAAAGGAAGAATAACAATCAAAAGAGAAACTAAGACAAACATCCAAACATCCAAAATGACAAATCCAAACAAGAACAATAACAATAGCACTAAGAAAAGATTCAAACTTGTATAAATAACAAAGAACAAGGATGAGAAAGGATTATACCAACACTAGATGAAGAAAAGGAACAATCTTGCATTAATGAGAAACCCAAATACAATCCCAAGGTTGTCAAGCTTGAGACAATCTCCAAGAATCCCTTAATACAAGCACTAATTACAAAGGATTAACTAAAGATTAACTAAAATTAAGAGAAGATTAAAGCTAATGAGTGAGAATCAATCTAGGGTTTTTGAGGTTTAAACTACTCTAGGGTATGATAAGCCTTTGTCTTCTTACAAGAGAAGGGTATATATAGGGTTTAAGAATGAAAGGAATCGAAAGGAAATGAACACGGGCTGAACTGGGACAATCCCGATCGGGAAAGGAAATCCCGATCGGGAAAGTGGAGAATCCCGATCGGGATTTTATGTTCCCGATCGGGAACACCCCACAGTAGTCGCTCCTTGCTTTCCTCTTTATTCCCGATCGGGATGAGGCCATACCCGATCGGGAATAGTCTTGTAGGCCTTCAATATGAACTTTTCGGTCCCTCCTTGGTTCTCATGGCCTTCTCATCGATTCTCGGGACTCGGGATCGGGTCTCGGAGGCTCGGGATTGGGTCCCAAGGTCTCGGGGTCGATTCCAAGGCATCGAGTCATCGTTCCTTAGCTTCGTTGGCTCCAAAATGCATATGTATTGAGTCGGAATCACTCCAACTCTTCATGAACGGTCTCGGGAACCTGAAACGAGCTAAAGGAAACATAAGAAGCCCATAAACCGCTCCAAAGGAGCGGTTCCACAAGGAAAATGGGACCAAAACACTACAGAATAGGCACTACAAACGACAATTATCACCCGGTTTTGAGGCTAGTGCGCAAGTGTTTACTTTCCCTTTCTAGTGGTATGAATCGAGTCTTGGACTTTAGTCTAGTAGAATGACTTTAAATCAATAGTTTCGTTGGTCCTTTACCTTGAGTCCACCTAGTCTACTAGGGATTTACTACGGGATTTGCATTTTGACCACTTTGACCACCCACGGAGTGAAAAGGCCTTGGTTGCCGAGTCCCGTCCCTTAGGTGACCGTGTTCGGAATTTCTTTGACTAGTCCAAGTTTCTCCCCTTTTTGTGGGTTTGAAGGGAAGGCGCCGTCCCGACTCACCCATTTCCCTACCTCATACACATTTTTCCACAAATAAGTTGCAAATTGTTGAAATTCTCACTTGGTTGCAAGAAATGCCTACAATACAAGAATTATCCAAAAGGCAGGCCAAGTCAAAAGAAAGAAAAAGAAAGAAAGAAAAGAAAGAAAAGAAAGAAGAAAAAGAAAAGGCACAACAAATCAAAAAGAAAATACAAAAGACGAAAAAGAAATGGCATAGCAACTCAAAAGCCGAATGCAAAAGAAAAAAATGCCAAAAGAAAACAATCTCACAAAAAGATTCTCACCCTCTCAAAAATAAGCCTTTTTCCGATCGTTACCGAAGAGCCTACCAAAGGACCGAGTCCCTAGGAAGGATGATAGCGGTAATGATCGGTCTTCCCTCATTTTGCAACCTTATCCACCTTTTTACTTGGGCTAGTTAGACGATTTTTGAGCATGGGACGATCCTCTTGGCTTATCGCTAAAGGGGGCGGGGTCTCACTTACCTACAGTGTCGACTAACTCTGTGGTTCATCCTATTTCCATCCCGCCGATCGTCCCGTAGTACGTTCTTAGAAGGTTAGGAGGACCTAGGTAAGTTACCAACGTTTTTTATTGCTTTGTTGTCATACTATTAGGGTTTTGTCCGTATCGGTTTGTATTATTAGCTTGGGAACGTTGTCACTTGCCTTGAGTCCTTAACCGGTGCTTCTTTCACCGCTTTGTTGAGGGAAGCGGTATTTGTTTCTTTTTGGGTGCAACCGATTGTTTGTTTGTTTGTTTGTGTGTTTATTTGTTTGTGTGTTTTTGTGTCTGGTTGCATCCACAGTTTTGTCGCAAGACCTCACTTGCCTTGCGGAGAGCACTTGTCCTCTAAGTGTTCTCGCGTGAGTTGAAAAGGCGTAGGGTGCGCTAATACCCGCTCGGTTAGTAGTCTAGTTCCTTTTTAGTTTAGTAGTTAGTTTCTGCTTACTCGAGGGCGAGTAAGGGTTAAGTGTGGGGGAGTTGAAAAGTGTGGTTTGTAGTGCTTATTCCTTGTGTTTGGTCCCGGTTTCTCTTGTGGAATCGCTCTTTGGAGCGGTTTTCGAGGCTACTTACGCTCCTTCTAGTTTGTTTTAGGTTTCTAAGACCAGTCTTGGAGTAACGGAACGATTCTGACTCGTTTCCGGCACATTTGGAGCCAAAGAAGAGAAGCGACGATCACTCTGTAGCTTAAACTTGATCCCGAGCCCTTGGGACCCATTCTCGAGCCCCTTACACTCGATCCCGAGCACCGAGAATCGATGAGAAGCCTATGAAGAGCAAATAGGGACCTTTGAGATCATATTGGAGGCCTACAAGACCCATCCCGGTCGGGATGAGTGGCCATCCCGGTCGGGATGAAGAGCAAACAAAGCAGCGACTCTGACCAGCCATCCCGGTCGGGACCAAGGCCATCCCGGTCGGGACGACCCTCATCCCGGTCGGGACGAAGTTCAAACAAAGAAGCCCTTCTGTCAAGCCATCCCGGTCGGGACCAAGTCCATCCCGGTCGGGATGAACCCAGTTCATGCCCGCGTCACTCCTTTCTATTCCTTTGCTCTTGTAACCTTATAAATACCCTCCCTTTGTATTGTTTAAGCACTTTTTGCACATCTTACATTAGAATAAACCCTAGATAGAGTTCCTCCTCTCATTAGTTAAATCTTTCCTTAATCCTTAATTAAACTTAGCTTAATCAAGTTTGTATTCCTTGTATTAAGGGAATTCTTCAAGACTCATCCAAGATTGACAACCTTGGGATATTTATTTGGGTTTTTTCTTATTAATACAAGTTCTTATCTTTTCATCCTCTTGTTAGTAGGTATAATCTTCTTATTCTCTTTACTCTTAATCTTAGTTTAATCTTTCAAGTTTCAATCTTTGATTATTGTTCTTGTTCTTGCTAGTTTCATTTCCATTATGTATGTTTTGTTGTTTGTGTTGATTTCTCTTGTTATGGTTAGGGTTAGTTTCATTATGTGTGAGTAGACTTTTTGTTGGGTTAGTAAGGGGATTAAGTTTGGATTATGGGTAATTAGGGTTTGATTGAGGGTAAAGATGAATCCTGTGTCACTAGTCATATGTTAAGCACACCAAGTGTTTGTTGAATGACATGTTTGAGTTGTAGTGGCCATGCTTCTCATGCTTGTTTTCATCTTCTCATTGTGTGATTGATTTGTGGTTGAATCCTTGTGTATTGGGTAATATCTTGCATGAGTATTCGGGTTTAGTCTTTGACACGAGAGTGCGGACTTTGGCTTTGACGCGAGAGCGCGGACCGACCTTAGTAACTAGGTGAAACATACACCCTTGACCTCCCAATCTTCCTACTACACTTATGAACCCAACCTAACCCTACTCCTTCCCAATTTGATTTCCCCAACTCTTTAGTCAATCATTTCTCTAGTTTACTAGTTTCATTAAGCTTTAGTTGTTTCATTTAGTTCTTGTTATATCTAGTTCATTGTCAGTCATAGTTTCACCCCCTTCCATCGTCATAGTTAATCAATTCTTGTTAGTTTGTTCCTCTTTGTGTTGTTTGGGTAATCTAGTCTTGTTTTTGAGTCGTCCTTAGTCTAGGCACCCATAACCATTTCTGTGGATATCTGATGGTAGGCTTTCGTCGTGGGTCCTAACCAACAATAAATAACCAACTAAACCTAGTGGGTAGCTAGGGTAAGTCGGGTCGTGTCCACGGAGACGGTATTGTAAAGTCTAGACTAGGTCCACTAAAAACTAGGCTAGGTTACACAAACAAACACAAAGAAAGCGATAATTGGTAAACTATGGTGGTGGAAGAGGTATGAACTAGGCTAACAATGAACTAGCTAACACAAGGCTAAATTAAATAACTAAAGACTACCTAAACAATGAAAATATAGGAATTATGACTAACTAGGAAGATGAACCAAATATGGAAAGGAGTAGGGTTAGGTCGGGTTCTTAAGTGTAGAGGGGTAATTGGGTGATCAAGGGTGCAGGTGTCTCCTAGTTGCTAGAGTCGGTCCGGGTTCTCGCTAAGTAGACCAATGTCGAGGTAGGTTCTCGCTCTCGCGTCTAAACCCTACTCCGTACTCTCGTGTCTATGATTATTCTCAACACAATCACATACTAGACAAACAATGAGAGGATGAACACAAGTATGGGAAGCATTGGCCACTACTACTCACACAAGCAATTCTACAAACACATAGAGTGTCCAAAATGTGACTAACAACAAAAGAGTCATCTTTACCCCTAATCAATCCCTAATCACCCATTATCTACCCTTAATCCCCCTACTAACCCCACAAGAGAACTACTCACTCATTATCAAACTAACCATAACAATAACAAGAGAAAACAACATTATAAACCAAACATCCATTATGAACAACAAGAACAATAGCAATATATAAAGATTCAAACTTGAATAAATAACAAAGAACAAGAGTAGAGAGGATTATACCAACAACAAGATGATGAAAAAGATGTAAACTTGCATAAATAAGAAACCCAAATCAACTCCAAGGTTGTCAAGCTTGGGAGAATCTTCAAGTATCCTCTTAATACAAGATTAACTAAACTAGATTAACAAAGATTAACTAAGGATTAAAGAGATATTAAAACTAATGTGAGGAACACTAATCTAGGGTTTGAATGCTTAATGGAGGCCTAAGAGAGTCTAGGGTAAGATAAGATACATAAACAATAGAAGAGGGAAGTATTTATAAGGTTACAAGAATGAAGGAGGATAAAAGAATAAGTCCCGAGCTGTAGCTGACCCTTCCCGGTCGGGAAGATTTGTTCCCGGTCGGGAAGGGCCCCTTCCCTGTCGGGAAGCCCCCCTTCCCGGTTGGGAAGGCCTCAGATCAGAACCAGTCGCATTTGCACCCTCCTTCCCGGTCGGGAAGGCATTATCCCGACGGGGAAGGACCTTGTAGGCCTCTTTTAAGATCTTTTTGGTCCCTCCTTGCTTCTCATGGGCTTCTCATCGATTCTCGGGACTCAGGATCGACTCTAAGAGGCTCGGGATCGGGTCCCAGGGTCTCGGAGTCGAATCCAAGGCATCGAGTGATCGTTCCTTCGTTTCGTTGGCTCCAAAAAGTGTATGTATTGAGTCGGAATCGCTCCAACTCTTCATGAATGGTCTCGGGAACCTAAAACGAACTAAAGGAAGCGTAAGTAACCCATAAACCGCTCCCAAGGAGTGATTCCACGAGGAAAATGGGACCAAAACACAGCAAAATAGGCACTACAAACTACACTTATCAACTCCCCCACACTTAACCCTTACTCGCCCTCTAGTAAGCACAAACTAACTACTAAACTAGCCGAGTGGGTATTAACGCACCCTACGCCCTTTCAACTCACGCGAGTACACTTAGAGGAAAAGTGCACTCCGCAAGGCAAGTGGGGTCTTGCGACAAAACTGCGGATGCAACCGGACACAAAACACATAAACAAACAAACATACAAACAAACAAATAATCGGTTGCACCCAAAAGAAAACAAATACCGCTTCCCTCAAACAAGCGGTGAAAGAAGCACCGGTTTAGGACTCGAGGTAAGTGACAACGTTCCCAAGCTAGAAATACAAACCAAGATGAACTAAACCCTAATAGTATGACGATAAAGCAACAAAAACGTTGGTAACTTACCTAGGTCCTCCTAACTTTCTAAGAACGTACTACGGGACGATCGGCGGGATGGAAAGTGATGAACCACGGTGTTAGTCGACACTGTAGGTAAGTGAGACCCCGCCCCCTTTAGCGATGAGCCAAGAGGGTCGTCCCATGTCCAAAACCGCTCAACTAGTCCAAGTAAAAAGGTGAAAATATTTGCAAAGTGAGGGAAGACCGACCATTACCGCTATCATCCTTCCTAGGGAATCGGTCCTTTGGTAGGCTCTTCATGGTAATAGTCGGTAAAAGGCTTATTTTGAAATGTGGGGACTCTTTTTGTGAGACGGGTTTTCTTTTGGCATTTTTCTTTCTTTTTGCATTTTTGCCTTGTTTGTTGCCATGCCATTTCTTTTTCTTCTTTTCTATTTTCTTTTTGGCTTTTTGTGCCTTTTCTTTTTCTTTAATCTTTTCTTTCTTTCATTTTCTTTCATTTTCTTTTCTTTGCCCTTATGGCTTGATTTGAATTGTAGGCATTTCATTTCTTTGCAACTAGAAAGAGAGATTTCAACAAATTGCAAATTTTATTGTGTGGATATGTGTAGGAGGTAGGGTAATGGGTGAGTCGGGACGGGCCCTTCCCTTCAAACCCACAAAAAAGGTGGAAAACTTGGACTAGTCAAACAATCCCTAACACGGTCACCTAAGGGACGGGACTCGGCAACCAAGGCCTTTTCACACCGTGGGTGGTCATAATGGTCAAAAGTGCAAATCCTGTAGTAAATCCCTAGTAAGCTAGGTGGACTCATAGTAAAGGACCAACGAAATCATTGATTTAGGGTCATTCTACTAGACTAAAGTCCAAGACTCGATTTACATTACTAGGAAGGGAAAGTAAACATTCGCACAGTAGCCTCTAAACCGGGTTTTCGAAAACCATTTACACACTAGACACAACTACACACCACAAAACAAAGACTCAACAAAGAACGAAAGAAAAAGAAGCAAAAGCAACAAAACAAAAACAAAACAAAACGAACACATAAACAACACAAACACCACCCCGATCTTCCAAACAGGCCACCAAATCAACCACAACTTTACAAAGCTCCACCCGAGCACACAACATCACAATCTCCTCCAAACTTCGCAAGAGATAAAGAAGAAAAAGGGATAAAGATGTTACCGGAAGTCTTGAAAGCTCTCCAAAGCTATTGGTGATTTAAGCAACCTATAAGGAAAAAGGGAGGCAAAACACGCACACAAAACAAATATACGACACAACGACAAAAAAGGAAAACACACAAAAGAAAATCTTTTTGATTTTTTTGCGAAAATTTTTCAAATTTTTAGGGTTTTTAAAGATTTTTTTTTTCCGAAAAACTACGAAAATAAAACTAACTACACTAAGATATCGCTCCCCCACACTTAAACCGAGCAATGTCCTCATGCTCGATCATAGTGTGTGGAGACACTAAAGAAAAGAAAAGAAACTACAAAAATAAAGCTAAAAATCAAAAATAAATTGGAGAAAAGGGTAGAATGCGTCCGACCGGGGTGTAATCAAGTCACCATGGGCCGAGACAAGAAAAAATATGGAAGTGGGAAAAAAATAAAAAGAAGGAAATAAAAGGAAATGGGATGGGGGGACTAGGTGTAATCAAGTCACCTATCCCGGATTCCGCCCGAATCCGACTAATTCCTACAAAAGGGGCGAAAATCTTGAAAATTTGGATTTTTCAAATGACTCTCGATGTAGTCACATCATCGAGAGTCGGGAGCAACCATATACCAGGGCCCCGAGGGCCACCATGACACCATGACACAAAAGTGTACAAGGGGAAGGGGAGTTTTCAAAGGGCAACAAGCAAAAAAAGACGGAAAAGTAATGATAGTTGCCTTACCAATAGGTTAGCAACTTATGAACTCCATCGTCTTCAATGATTCAATAAATGCACTTGCTTGTTGTCATCATTGTCATTCCACTTCACACTAGAGAAAATCGCATGGTTGAGGTAGTAGGCTTGCCATAATGTGAGGAGGTGGGATTTGATGTGAATATCGGTGTAAAGTGAAGAGGAAATGAAGTGAGGGTATGTAAATGAGGTGTAAGGGTCATATGATATGGGCAAGGATAGGTAGGGAGGTTGGGAGGAGGTATACAATGGTTGGGTGGCTCAAATGTCGAAGAAGAGGCATAAGGTGGAGTAGGGGACCATCCCGGTCGGGATGGATGGTCCCGGTCGGGATGACATGACCGTCCCGGTCGGGAAGCTCCCTTTCTGGTCGGGAAGACACTCCAGTAAGATCAAAATATGACACCCTCATCCCGATCGGGATGGCTCCTTCCCGGTCGGGATGCCTTATCCTTCCCGGTCGGGATGCCTTATCCTTCCCGGTCGGGATGACTCCTTCCCGGTCGGGATGCTCTCTTCAAGGCCTCCAAAACCCCAAAATCTAATCAAAGCTTCAAAAACCGATTCCCCTACTCTCAATCCATGCTCTATCAATAGACCTTTCTCTCTAGAATTCACCTTCACTTCACACCTATGACAATAAGCTCAAATACAACATCAAATTCCCTCTCTCACATCGCTCATCAACAATCCAAATAACAAGAAATTCACAAAACCAAAGAAACTACAAGAAAAAGATATATACAATGAGACGGTTCTTGTGGAACTTCGTCAAACCAAGGATGGTGCATTCTTCAATCTTTTTCAACAACAACAATAACCAATTCCATCTCCATCAAGGGCACGAAGAAACAAATCGAAGGCTCTTGCAAAGTCTTCAATCAAGCTTGTGATATAACCATCCACATCCCAAGGTTCTTCATAACCTTGTCTCGACGTTTCCGGGGCATCCCGATCTACTAAGTTCAATGGCTTGAACTTGTACTTGCGATCCTTCGGTATATACTCAAACGTCCATCGATCCTCATGTGGCCCCAAGGGAGGCTCATCTTTCTCCTTGTCATGACACTTTTCTTCAAACCCATGATATGGGCACTCATCCTCCCCAATCTCGGAGTCATCATCCTCAAGTTCATAGAAGTCACTCTTCAAGCTTTGTCCCGACTTAACCCCTAGATCGATGTTTTCCGTGGCGTGGTTCATATTGCAAGACTCATCATTAGTAGGCGAGGTGTTGCCTTGGAGGTCAAACACGAGCTTTTCTTCGCCTAACTCAAATGTGATCCTACCGTTCTTCACATCGATCATGGCACCGGCGGTATGTAGAAATGGGCGCCCAAGGATAATGGGAGTGAGAGCATCTTCCGACATATCGAGCACGATGAAGTCGAACGGAATGAAGAACTTCCCGATTCGTACCGGCACGTCCTCTAACATCCCTAATGATCGGTTGAATGATTTATCGGCCATTTGGAGTGTAATGGACGTACATTTGAGCTCCTTCATCCCTAGTCACTCACAAATAGAGTAGGGAATGATGCTTACACTCGCACCCAAATCACATAATGCTTTCTCGATCTTGAAGTTGCCTATGGTGCATGGGATCGAGAAACTACCCGGATCCTTCAACTTGGGAAGCGTAGAACCTTGAATAAGCTCGCTCACCACCCTCGTGAACGCTATGGTCTCTTCCTTGTCGATGGATCTCTTCCTAGCCAAGATTTCTCTCATAAATCTTCCATATGCCGGGATTTGGGTAAGTAGCTCGGTAAACGGGACACTCACATCCAATTTCTTCACAATGTCTAGGAATTTATCAAATTGGACATTCACCTTAGTCTTCATTTGCCTTGTTGGGAAAAGCAACTTGATATGAATCTTGTTTTGCTCAATAGGGGTGGACTTCTCAAATGACACTTTCCCTTTACCTTTGTCTTTTCCTTGAAGT
This sequence comes from Agrostemma githago, assembly GCA_958450325.1. Lineage (NCBI taxonomy): Eukaryota > Viridiplantae > Streptophyta > Magnoliopsida > Caryophyllales > Caryophyllaceae > Agrostemma > Agrostemma githago. The sequence continues at coordinate 30,411,201 of OY288256.1, forward strand.
GGGGGAAGCTTGTCTTCATGGGGCTTCTCAATTTCCCATAAGACTTGCTCCTCCAATGGACTTTCCTTGCTTGAATTGCCTTGAGAGGAGGGTGTAACTTCTTGCATTGGTTCTTGCTCGCTAGGGGCTAAAGGGGAATCATAAGATGTACCACTCCTCGTGGTAATAGCATTTACATGCTCTAATTTCGGTGTTTCACTTTGAGGAGGTAGTTGCCCCTTTTGTCTTGAAGAGCTTCCCGAAGCAAGTTGAGATATTTGAGTCTCAAGCATCTTCATATGAGCATCTCTTGCTATATTATCCCTTTGAACATGAGCAAAGAACTCTTGTTGGTTTCTTGCCATCTCCATTTGGCTTCTTTGCACATCCATCATAGATTTTTGCATGTTGAAATCTCGAGGTGGAGATTGTGGATTGTGCGGAGTATCGGTGAGGGCCAATGGAGTACCATAATCATGAATAGGAGACCGGCTCCTAGGCTTGCTTTCTTGTCTATTACCTTGAGTTGCTTGTTGTTGTTGATGATTCCCTTGGAACCCATGAGAGCTGCCTTGATTAAGGCCTTGATTGTTGCCATGGTTGTAGTTTTGATACCCTTGGTTGTGGTTTTGGTTTCCTTGGAAACCTCCTTGATTGAAGTTCCCTTGTTGGAACCCTTGATTGTTGTAGTAATTACCTTGGTTATGTTGCTTGAAATTGTTAAATGGTCTTGGATTACCCACTTAACCTTGGTATCCTTGATTGTTGTCCCTTAAGGGAGGTGGAACATAGGGACGATGTTGTAGAGCTTGTTGTTGAGGGACTTCATGGGAGGCTTGGAACGTATTAGGATTGGAGGCACCTTGCTTGAACGCTTGAAAGACGTTTACTTGCTCAATACTTCCTCGACATTGCATGGGCTCATGTCCAACTATCCCACAAGTATCGCACATCCCATAATAAGGAGTAGGAAGTACAACTCCCAAAGTTAATTTCATGAATCGAGTGTTGGTTGGAAGAACTAGAGCTTTGAACTTGATTTAGGTGGCTTTGGAGCTTCTTGTCAATAGATTCCATGTGAGTTCTTAATTGAGCTCCAAGGTCAATGCTTAGTTGTGTAATGGCATCGACCTCGTGCCTACCTCCTCGATTCGCCTTTCTAGGCCTTGAGTATTGGGAGTTGTGCACCGCCATCTCCTCGATTCTTGCCCAAGTTTGATCGTCATCGACCTCGGTAAACCTACCATTGGAGCCCATATTGAGTATAGCTCTTGAGTCCTCATATAAACCGTTCCAAAACTGTTGGACTAAGAACCATTATGAAAGTCCATGGTGGGGGCACGATCTAACCAAAGATTTAAACCGCTCCCAAGCTTCATAAAGGCTCTCTTTATCCCGTTGTTGGAAACCGATGATGGAGGCCCTAAGCAAATTTGTCTTCTCTGGAGGGTAAAACTTTTGGTAGAACGCCAATGCAAGTTTCTTCCAAGTATCGATACCCATGGTTGCCCTATCGAGACTCTTAATCCATTGCTTTGCCTTTCCAATGAGAGAGAACGGGAAGAGTACCCAACGGATTTGATCTTGAGTAACCCTGGTTTGAGAGATAACATCGCAATAATCGGAGAAAGTCTCCATGTGTTGGTGCGGGTCTTCGGTGGGCAAACCACTAAATTGATTTCTCTCCACAAGTTGGATGAATTGTGTCTTTGCCACGAAATTCCCGGTATAAGTGTCCGGTAAAGCACTCGGTCCCGGCAAAACATCCTCGGTAAAAGTGGAGTGAGATGAGAACTTCGACATAATTGGATGTAAGGGAGATGATGGTGTAGACGGTGTTGATGTAGAACTAGAGGGGGAACTAGGACTAGAGGAATGGATAGATGAACCAAAGGGACTTATGAAGATCCCTTCGGCCGTCTCTCGAGGTGACTCGTTAAAGTCGGATCCTTGAGCTTGCTCTTCAATGGTATTGCTAGTACCCGGTTGAGAGTGTCTAACCCGATCAATCGTCCGTTGGCGAAAGGCTATAAAGAGTCTCTCCGGCTCTGGATTGAAGAGAAAGAAATCGCCTCTCCTCCTAGGCATACACTACACACTTGAGCAAACGTAAGACCACCTAGTGTTTTTTGGGCACTAGGCAAAGACAATAAACGAACACAACGAAAAACAAGGAGAAAAGAAAGCTAAGAAAACAAGAGAAACCTACAAAATATGCACAAGAGATGATAGAAAAGCACGAAGAAGGGTAACTAAGTCAAGCTAGAAGTAAACTAAGTCTAAACAATGCACCGTCCCCGGCAACGGCGCCAAATTGATGGTAGGCTTTCGTCGTGGGTCCTAACCAACAATAAATAACCAACTAAACCTAGTGGGTAGCTAGGGTAAGTCGGGTCGTGTCCACGGAGACGGTATTGTAAAGTCTAGACTGGGTCCACTAAAAACTAGGCTAGGTTACACAAACAAACACAAAGAAATCGATAATTGGTAAACTATGGTGGTGGAAGAGGTATGAACTAGGCTAACAATGAACTAGCTAACACAAGGCTAAATTAAATAACTAAAGACTAACTAAACAATGAAAATATAGGAATTATGACTAACTAGAAAGATGAACCAAATATGGAAAGGAGTAGGGTTAGGTCGGGTTCTTAAGTGTGGAAGGGTAATTGGGTGATCAAGGGTAGGGTTGGCAACGGGGCGGGTATGGGTCGGGTCCGGCAGGACCCGGACCCGTGTCTCAAAAGTTGGACCCGGACCCGACCCGGACCCTTAAGGGTCCAAAATTTTTAGACCCTTACCCGGACCTGATGGGTACGGGTAGGGTCCGGGTCCTTCACGGGTCCAATGTCCGACCATTTATTAAGTATAAAGATTAACAAATCAATTATATTTAGACATTTAGTACCTAAAAAATATGAAATAATTAGATTCTTAGAACTAACACTACATTAAAATCAAAATCCAATGACATTTTACCCTAAAAACTTGCTTACACACAAAATTTTCCTAATTTTCTAGTGCTCTGCCATCATCATCCAGCATTTCCTTTTTGTTTTTTTTTTTATTTAACGGGTCTAAGGGTCGGGTCCGGGTCCGACTTGTAAGACCCGGACCCGGACCCGTAAATTTTTTAGAGGACCAATACCCGACCCGTACCCACAGGGTCCTAAAAAAATAGGACCCGTACCCGACCCATTAGGGTAAGACCCGACGGGTCTGGGCAGGGTCCTGGACCCGTTGCCATCCCTAATCAAGGGTGCAGGTGTCTCCTAGTTGCTAGAGTCGGTCCGGGTTCTCGCTAAGTAGACCAATGTCGAGGTAGGTTCTCGCTCTCGCGTCTAAACCCTAGTCCGTACTCTCGTGTCTACGATTATTCTCAACACAATCACATACTAGACAAACAATGAGAGGATGAACACAAGTATGGGAAGCATTGGCCACTACTACTCACACAAGCAATTCTACAAACACATAGAGTGTCCAAAATGTGACTAACAACAAAAGAGTCATCTTTACCCCTAATCAATCCCTAATCACCCATTATCTACCCTTAATCCCCCTACTAACCCCACAAGAGAACTACTCACTCATTATCAAACTAACCATAACAATAACAAGAGAAAACAACATTATAAACCGAACATCCATTATGAACAACAAGAACAATAGCAATATATAAAGATTCAAACTTGAATAAATAACAAAGAACAAGAGTAGAGAGGATTATACCAACAACAAGATGATGAAAAAGATGTAAACTTGCATAAATAAGAAACCCAAATCAACTCCAAGGTTGTCAAGCTTGGGAGAATCTTCAAGTATCCTCTTAATACAAGATTAACTAAACTAGATTAACAAAGATTAACTAAGGATTAAAGAGATATTAAAACTAATGTGAGGAACACTAATCTAGGGTTTGAATGCTTAATGGAGGCCTAAGAGAGTCTAGGGTAAGATAAGATACATAAACAATAGAAGAGGGAAGTATTTATAAGGTTACAAGAATGAAGGAGGATAAAAGAATAAGTCCCGAGCTGTAGCTGACCCTTCCCGGTCGGGAAGATTTGGTCCCGGTCGGCAAGGGCCCCTTCCCGGTTGGGAAGGCCTCAGATCAGAACCAGTCGCATTTGCATCGTCCTTCCCGGTCGGGAAGGCATTATCCCGACGGGGAAGGACCTTGTAGGCCTCTTTTAAGATCTTTTTGGTCCCTCCTTGCTTCTCATGGGCTTCTCATCGATTCTTGGGACTCGTGATCGAGTCTAAGAGGCTCGGGATCGGGTCCCATGGTCTCGGGGTCGAATCCAAGGCATCGAGTGATCGTTCATTCGCTTCGTTGGCTCCAAAAAGTGTATGTATTGAGTCGGAATCGCTCCAACTCTTCATGAATGGTCTCGGGAACCTAGAACGAACTAAAGGAAGCATAAGTAACCCATAAACCGCTCCCAAGGAGCGATTCCACAAGGAAAATGGGACCAAAACACAGCAAAATAGGCACTACAAACTACACTTATCAATATCGACCTGACTTACCCTAGCTACGTGTTAGGTCAAGTTGTTTTACTTATTGGTAGGGATTGGCGGCAAATCCCTCCCATCAATTTGGCGCCGTTGCCGGGGACGATGCATGTTTAGACTTAGTTTACTTATTAGCTTGACTTAGTTACCCCTCTTGTGTTCTTTTTCTATTCTTTGTGCATATTTTGTAGTCTTTTTCTTGTTTTTGTTGTTTTCTTCTCTCTTTGTCTTCCGTTGTGCTCGTTTATTGTCTTTGCCTAGTGCCCATAAAGCACTAGGTGTTCACATGTTTGTTCAAGTGTGTAGTGCACGCCTAGGAGGAGAGACGACTTTTTTCTCTTCAATCCAGAGCCGGAAAGACTCTTTAGAGCCTTTCGCCAATGGATGATTGATCGGGTTAGGAACTCTCAACCGGGTACTAGCAATACCATTGAAGAACAAGCTCAAGGATCCGACTTGAACGAGTCACCTCGAGAGACCGCCGAAGGGACCTTCATCAATCCCTTTGGTACATCTATCCATTCTTCTTCACCTAGTTCTCCGTCAACTTCTGCATCAACGCCATCTATACCGTCATCTCCCGCACATCCAATAATGCCTAACTTCTCTTCCCATTCAACCTAAGGAAAGACGTTTTGCCCGATCCAACCGCTTTACCGGCCGCATATGCCGGGAATTTTGTGGCTAAAACACAATTTATCCAATTGGTTGAAAGAAGTCAATTTAATGGGTTACCAACAGAAGATCCTCATCAACACATGGAAACCTTTTCAGACTATTGCGATTCTATCTCGCAACCTGGAATTACCCAAGACCAAATCCGGTGGGTATTATTTCCTTTCTCTTTAATTGGCAAGGCAAAGCAATGGCTCAAAGGTCTCGACAAGACGGCTCTCGGTATAGACACTTGGAAGAAGCTAGCCTTAGCATTCTACCAACAATTTTATCCACCGAAGAAGACTAATCTATTGAGAGCTTCAATCACGGGGTTTCAACAACGTGACGAAGAAAGTCTCTATGAGTCGTGAGAAAGGTTTAAAGCCTTGATCCGTTCTTGTCCTCACCATGGTTTATCACAGTGGTTCCTTGTCCAACAATTTTGGAACGGGTTATATGAAGATTCAAGGGCCATACTCAACATGGGATCTAATGGAAGGTTCACCGAGGTAGATGATGACCAAACTTGGTCAAGAATTGAGGAAATGGCGGTTCACAACTCTCAATACTCAAGGCCTAGGAAGGCGAATCGAGGGGGAAGGCACGAGATCGATGCCATTACACAACTCAGTATTGATCTTGGAGCACAGTTAAAAACTCACATGGAAACTATTGATAAGAAGCTCCAAAGTCATTTTGATCAAGGTCAAAGTACAAATTCTTCCCACCAACATTCAATTCAACACGTCAATGCTTTGGGAGTTGTACCTCCTACATCCTATTATGGGATATGCGAGATTTGTGGGATATTTGGACATGAACCTCAACATTGTCGAGGTAGTATTGAGCAAGTAAATGCTTTTCAAGCATTCAAGCAAGGTGCCCCATACTCTAACTTCAAGGCTCAAAATGTGCCAAATCCTCACATGTTCCAAGCTTCCCAACAACAATCTGTACAACAACACCGTCCATATGTTCCACCTCCCTTAAGGAACAACAACCAAGGCTACCAAGGTTATGTAGGCAATCAAAGGCCTTTCAACAACTTCCAACAACACAACCAAGCTGCTTTCAACAACAATCAAGGGTTCCAAAATCAAGGGAACTTCAATCATCAAGGTGATTTCCAAGGAAACCAACACTCTCAAGGACATCAAAACAACAACCAAGGTTACCAAAACCACAATCATGGTAACTCTCAAGGCCTTAATCAAGGCAACTCTCATGGGTTCCAAGGGAACTTCCAACAACAACAAGGGTCTCAAGGTACTCAATAAGAAAGCAAGCAAAGGAGCCGGTCTCCGATTCATGATTATGGCATTCCCATAGCCAACACCAATACTCCTCATAACCAACAATCTCCCCCTCGGGACTTCGACATGCAAAAATCAATGTTGGAGATGCAAAGAAGTCAAATGGAGTTGCAAAGATCCCAACAAGAACTTATTGCCCAACTTCAAATGGAAAACAAGGAAACAAAAACTCATCTCAAGATGCTCGAAACCCAACTAGCTCAAGTTGCTTCGGGTAGTTCTTCAAGACAAAGGGGTTAACTACCTCCTCAAGGTGAACCATCGAAATTTGAACATGTGAATGCCATCACCTTGAGGAGCGGTGCATCCTATGATTCTCCCTTGTTTCCTAGTGAGCAACAAGCCATGAAAGAAGTTGTATCTCCATCTCAAAGCAATGAAGGTTGGGGAAACCTCATGGAGGAGTAAGTCTTGTGGAAGGTTGAGAAACCCCATGCAGATAAGCTTCCCCCACCCCAAGAGAAAGACAAGGGAAATAGGAAAATGTCAATTGAAAATTCCAACCCTAATAGGCTAGACAAGATACACATCAAGCTGCCATTCCCAACAAGGCAAATGAAGACCAAGGTGGATGTTCAATATGACAAGTTCCTTAATATTGTGAAGAAGTTGGATGTGAGCATCCCTTTCACCGAGCTAATTACCCAAGTCCCGGCCTATGGGAAGTTCATGAGAGAAATCTTGGCTAGGAAGAGATCCGTTGACAAGGAAGAGACCATAGCGTTCACGAGAGAGGTGAGCGAGCTCATTCAAGGCTCTACACTTCCTAAGTTAAAGGATCCGGGTAGTTTCTCAATCCCGTGCACCATAGGAAACTTGAAGATTGAAAGGGCATTATGTGATTTGGGTGCGAGTGTAAGCATTATTTCTTATTCTATTTGTGAGCGACTTGGGATGAAAGAGCTCAAGTGTATCTCTATTACACTTCAAATGGCCGATCATTCGCTTAACCGACCATTAGGAATGCTAGAGGATGTGCCACTAAGAATAAGGAATTTCTTCAATCCGGTCGACTTCCTTGTACTTGATATGCCGGAAGATGCCATCACTCTCATTACCCTAGGCCGCCCATTTCTACATACCGCCGGTGTGATGATTGATGTAAAGAATGGTAGGATCACATTTTAGCTAGGCGACGAGAAGCTCGTGTTTGACCTCCAAGGCAACACTCGCCTACAAATGATGAGTCGTGTAATAGGATACAAGCCATGAAAGACAACGATCAAGGGGATGAGTCGGATGAAAGTTTGATAGACAACTTGGGTGGAATTGATGATAATGACTCCGAGCTTGGGGCGGATGAATGCCCATGTGATGTGAGTGAAGATAAGCCGGTTGGTAAGAAGAAAGTTGAGCCTCCCTTGAGGCCTTGTGATGATGAAATGAAGTTTGGGTATATACGGAAGGATCGAAAGTACAAGTTCAAGCCGTTGAACTTAGTAGATCAGGATGCCCCGGGAACTTTGAGGCAAGGTTGTGAAGAACCTTGGAGTGTGGATTGGTACTCCACGAGCTTGATTGAAGATTTCTCCCGAGCCTTTGATTTGTTACTCCGTGCTCTTGATGGCGATGGAGTTGTCTATGTTGTCGTTGAAAAATGAATGAAGAACCCCCATCCTTGGTTTGACGGAGTTTCAAAAGAACTGTCTCTTTGTATATATTTCTCTCTTAATCTTTTGTGTGTTTGTGGAAATCTTGTAATTTGGTATTTTGATGAGCGATGTGAGGGAGAGATTTTGTTGATGTTATTGAGTTCATTTGATAGGTTATAGTGAAGATGAAGTCTTGAGAGAGTAGTTGATGGTAGAAGCTTGAAGCATGGGCAAGGAAGTCGGTTTTTGAGCTTTTCATGAGCTTTTGGGGACGGGATTTTGGATCCCGAGGTTGTATGTGTCTTGTGGGTGGAGATAGTATTGAAAGAAGGCTCCAAGGCTCGGGAAAGGTGCCATCCCGACTGAGAAGGATTTCATCTCGACCGAGATGAAGTTGGCGTGGAAACTGAAGCTTCTGGAGGTCCTTCCCGACCGAGATGAGGACCATCTCGACCGGGAAGGGACCATCCCGATCGAGAAGGGACCATATCGACCGGGATGGGTTCCAGCCTCCCCTTTTTGCCTTCTCGTTGTCATTTGAGCCCACCCAACCACTATATACCCCCTCCCAACCTCCCTACTCACCCTTGCCTCTATCATCTTACCCTTATACTTCATTTATACACCTTTATATTCACTACATACCGAGTTTCACATCAAATCCCACCTCCTTATACCATTGCAAGCCTAGTACTTCAACCATTCAACCATATCGAGAATGAAGAGGAATAACAATGATGAAGACAAGTAATGTGACGATATCGAACATTGAGACGATGGAGTTAGTGAGTTGCTAACCGATTGGTAAGGCAACTATCCTTTCTTTTTCGTCTTTTATGACTTGTCTCCCTTTGTGTGTTCCTCTTCCCTTTATCCATTTTTGAGTCATGGTGGCCCTCGGGGCCTTGACTACATCGAGAACCATTTCAAAAATCCAAATTTACAAGAACTTTCACTTTTTCTTTAATTTTACTTTCCTTTGTTAGGATTTAGTAGGATTCGGGCGGAATTCGGGCTAGGTGACTTGATTACACCTAGTCCTCCCCTCCCATTTCCTTTTATTTCCTTCTTTTTATTTCTTCCCCCATCCATATCTTTTCTCGTCTCGGCCCATGGTGACTTGATTACACCCCGGCCGGACACATTCTACCTTTTCTCTGCTTTTATTTTTGATTTTTAGCTTTATTTTCGTAGTTTCTTTTCTTTTTAGTGTCTCTACACACTACCGATCGAGCATGAGGACATTGCTCGGTTTAAGTGCGGGGGAGCGATATCGTAGTCTAGATTAGTTTTATTTTCGTAGTTTTTCCGAAAAACCTTAAAAATTCCTAAAAATTTCACAAAAATCAAAAAGATTTTCTTTTGTGTCTTTTCCTTTTGTGTCGTTGTGTCGTATTTTTGTGGTATTGTGTGTTTTGCCTCCCCATTTTCTTATAGGTTCCCGGATCGCCGTAATTTTCGGAAAGCTCAAGACATCCGGTAACGTCATTCTATCTCTTTTCCTCTTTGTCTCTTGCGGAGTTTGGAGGAGATTTGTGATGATGTGTGCTCGGGTGGAGCTTGTTGAAGGTTGTGGTTGTTTTGGTTGCTTATGTGGATGTTTCGGGGTGGAGTTTGTTGTGTTTGTATGTTTGTTTTATTTTCTCTTATTTTGTTTTCTTTTGTTGTGTGTGTCTCATTTTGTTTCAACCTTGTTGTGTTTTGTTTAGTTTGTATCTTGTGTAATAAAAGGTTTCCGAAAACCCGGTTTTGAGGCTAGTGTGCAAGTGTTTACTTTCCCTTTCTAGTAATATGAGTCGTGTCTTGGACTTTAGTCTAGTAGAATGACCCTAAATTAATAGTTTTGTTGGTCCTTTACCTTGAGTCCACCTAGTCTACTAGGGATTTACTACGGGATTTGAATTTTGACCATTATGACCACCCACGGTGTGAAAAGGCCTTGGTTGCCGAGTCCCGTCCCTTAGGTGACCGTGTTTGAAATTGTTTGATTAGTCCAAGTTTTCCACCTTTTTGTGGGTTTGAAGGGAAGGGCTCGTCCCAACTTACCCATTTCCTTACCTTCTACACATTTTTCCACAAATAATTTGCAAAATTGTTGAAGTTCTTACATGGTTGCAAGAAGTGCCTTCAAAACAAAATCATACAAAAGGCCAGCCAAGTCAAAAGAAAGAAAAAGAAAGAAAGAAAATAATGAAGAAAAAGAAAAGGCACAAAAATCAAAAGCAAAATACAAAAGAAGAAAAAGAAGTGGCATAGCAAATCAAAAGCAAAATGCAAAAGAAAGAAAATGCCAAAGAAAATCACCTCACAAAAAGAATCCTCACCCCTAAAAAATAAGCCTTTTTCCGACTATTACCGTAAAGAACCTACCAAAGGACCGAGTCCCTAGGAAGCATAATAGCGGTAATGATCGGTCTTCCCTCATTTTGCAACCATATCCACCTTTTTACTTGGACTAGTTAGGTCGTTTTTGAGCTTCGGACGATCCTCTTGGCTTATCGCTAAAGGGGGCGGGGTCTCACTTACCTACAGTGTCGACTAACTCCGTGGCTCATCCATTTTCCATCCCGCCTATCATCCCGTAGTACGTTCTTAGAAGGTTAGGAGTAACCTAGGTAAGTTATCAACGTTTTTATTGCTTTGTTGTCATACTATTAGGGTCTAGTTCATATCGGTTTGTATTATTAGTTCAGGAACGTTGTCACTTGCCTTGAGTCTTTAACCGGTGTTTCTTCACCGCTTGTTTGAGGGAAGCGGTATTTGTTTCTTTTTGGGTGCAACCGATTGTTTGTTGTTTGTATGTTTGTTTGTTTGTGTGTTTTTGTGTCCGGTTGCATCCACAGTTTTGTTGCAAGACCTTACTTGCCTTGCGGAGAGCACTTTTCCTCTAAGTGTTCTTGCGTGAGTTGAAAGGGCGTAGGGTGCGCTAATACCCGCTCGGTTAGTAGATTAGTTTCTTTTAGTTCAGTAGTTAGTTTGTGCTTATTCGAGGGCGAGTAAGGGTTAAGTGTGGGGGAGTTGATAAGTGTGTTTTGTGGTGCTATTTTCCTTGTGTTTGGTCCCGGTTTCTCTTGTGAAATCGCTCTTTGGAGCGGTTCCGAGGCCACTTATGCTTCTTTTAGTTTGTTTTCGGTTCCTAAGATCAATCTTGGAGAGGTGGAACGATTCCGACTCGTTTCCGACACATTTGGAGCCAACGAAGTGAAGCAACAATCACTCGGTGGCTTAGACTCGATCCCGAGACCTTGGGACCCAATCTCCGAGCCCCTTAGACTCGATCCCGAGCACCGAGAATCGATGAGAAGCAAGTAGGGACCCTTGAGATCATATTTGAGGCCTACAAGACCCATTCCGGTCGAGATGATGGCCATCTCGGTCGGGATGAAGAAGGAAAGCGAAGACAGGCCACTGATGACCCATCTCGGCCGAGAAGAAGGTCCTTCCCGGTCGGGACCACCATCCCGGCCGAGATCATCATCCTTCTCGGCCGGGAAGGTGCACCTGCAGACCGCGTCACTTCTTTTATTCTCCTTTGCTCTTGTAACCTTATAAATACCCTCCCTTTGTATTGTTTAAGCACTTTTACATTATCTTACACTATTCTAAAACCCTAGAAAGACTCTCTTCATCCCTAGCTTAGTTATATATTAATCTTTTGTTAATCTTAGATTAATCTTAGTAATTAGTCTTGTATTAAGGGAATTCTTCAAGACTCATCCAAGATTGACAACCTTGGGAGATTCATTTGAGTTTTTCTTATCAATACAAGTTCTTATCTTTTCATCCTCTTGTTTGTTGGTATAATCTTCTTATTCTCTTTACTCTTAATCCTTGTTTAATCTTTCAAGCTTCAATCTTTGATTATTGTTCTTGTTCTTGCTAGTTTCATTATGAATGTTTTGTTGTTTGTGTTGATATCTCTTGTTATGGTTATGGTTAGTTTCATTATGTCTGAGTAGACTCTTTGTGGGGTTAGTAGGGGGATTAAGTGTGGATTATGGATGATTAGGGTTTGATTAAGGGTAAAGGTGGACTCTTTGTTACTAGTCACATGTTAAGAGCACCATGTGTTTGTGGAATTGCTTGTTTGAGTTGTAGTGGCCATGCTTCTGATGCTTGTTTTCATCTTCTCATTGTGTGATTGATTTGTGGTTGAATACTTGTGTATTGGGTAATATCTTGAATGAGTATTCGGGTTTAGTCTGACACAAGAGTGCGGACTTTGGCTTTGACGCGAGAGCGCGGACCAACCTTAGTAACTAGGTGAAACCTACACCCTTGACCTCCCAATCTTCCTACTACACTTATGAACCTAACCTAACCCTACTCCTTCCCAATTTGATTTCCCCATCTCTTTAGTCAATCATTTCTCTAGTTTACTAGTTTCATTTAGCTTTAGTTGTTTCATTTAGTTCTTGTTATATCTAGTTCATTGTTAGTCATAGTTTCACCCCCTTCCATCATCATAGTTAATCAATTCTTGTTAGTTTGTTCCTCTTTGTGTTGTTTTGGTAATCTAGTCTTGTTTTTGAGTCGACCTTAGTCTAGGCACCCATAAGCGTCTCCGTGGATATCGACCCGACTTACCCTAGCTCCGTGTTTGGTATAGTTGGTTTACTTGTTGGTAGGGACTGACGGCAAATCCCTGCCATCACCCCGTTTGTTTCAGGTCTGTAAGGTGACGACCTATGTCGTTTAATTTTGTATTTGTCTAGGAGTATTTGGGTATTTGCCTTGAACCGATCCCCATGATCAGTAACTATCTTATGTGGTATCCTGTAGCGACAGATGATGTTTATTTTTTTTGGGAATTTTACCACTTGTTTTGAGGTTAGCGTTGCGTAGGATGCCGCTTCGACCCACTTTGTAATGTAGTCTACGACTACTAGTATAAAACAGTATCCTTCTATCCCGACGGGGTGTACTTTGCCTATGATGTCGATTCCTCAGGTTGAGAAGGGCCACGGTGTTGTTATAATGTGTAACGGGTACGACGGCACATGCTGGATGTTGGCGAATATTTGACAATTTTGGCAGTGACGGACGTGGTGTCTGCAGTCCTCTTCTAGGGTTGTCCAATAATATCCTAGCCTCATTATTTTGCGGGCTAATGTATTAGCGCTCATGTGGGGTCCGCATTCCCCGTCATGTATTTCTTCCATGTCTTCCTGTAGACACCCTGATTTTAACCTGGTGGATGCAGGAGTACCCAACAAACACCCGATGACGATAGGACTGCAACGCGACGCGGGTTCGCGATGTTTTAGGTAGTTTTTCTATAGAACGGATCAAATAAATTACTTGGAAAAATTAAACTTACATGATAGCAGCCTTAGTCGCGTCGTTACGGTCGCATAGACACTAATTAGAGTCAATTTTGACACCGGGACCGCGAGTCGGTCCCGAAAATCAAACCGAGTCAGCACCGCGCCAAGCGAACCTCAGGATGCACACCCGAGGCCCACCAAGCTCACGGCGCTAGGGTTACACGGGGAAACCTTAGGCCCCAAGATATGAATTATACACCACCCTCTCGGTTTTGGAAAGTATCAAAATCGTATCTTCAAAATTCCAACCGCCTCACCTCACGCGTCTTAGTCTCCCCACGCCTTAACCTAGGCGCCTGAGTCTGGGTGCGCCTCAACTCAGCCGTCCATATGGGCGACGAGGGCCGTAAACACCTATAAATACTCCCCTTCGCCTCATTCATTCGACACATCTCAACTCTTTTCTCCCCCTCCTATAAATACACTCCGACACCCGAGGTAAACGATCCACTCGATCGTAGTTACGATGAAAGCGACATCGATGCTACTCCTCACCTTCGAGCACCCCACTCAATACCGAGGTGCCTGTGTTCGACTAGCTCAAGTCTAGTAGCGAAGCTCTGCCGGATTAGCCGCAGAACCGGTCCATAGTAACGAAGCTCTGCCGGAGTAGCCTCAGGAAAGGTCAACGGTAACGGAGCTCTGCCGAAATCACTAGGAGGATCCGCCTTTGAAGTCGAATCATCACTAGGTTGTCATCTAAACAAAACTTTCCATATACGTACTTTCTTTTATTATGCACTACGACAACACTAGAGGTGGACACTAGGTCCACAAACACATACTTAAACACGTAACGTCCCAACTTCAACCACAAATACTAAAATACACTAAATAGACCTGAGTAATTCCGAGATCCGTTCTCAACTATCTATGCATCGTGTCCCGTTTAGTGTATACTCCGAGGGTGCAACTCCTCACAATGTGATTTACTTATATTCACATTTACAGCTTTCGTATGATTTATTGTTTTTATGACCTTTTAATCGCATGCTAAATCACTTAACACGGAATTCAAAACGTAAAACAACTAAAACTGAACAAAGCGATGGTCGGGTTCCGTATTAGTCCGGGTGCTCGCCTTATTAGGTTCGATGCATCTCTATTATTAATACCGAACCGACGCATTTTAAACAGAATACCAGGTAATGTATACCACAAGAACGACTAATATCCGTATTATCGTGTTAAAACTGACTTGCTAATACCTATAATATTAGTACTCTCTACTCTCCTACGTGCATCTTTTCATGGCCTGCTTGTCACGTGAAATCGCATGCAAAGAATGTAAACACAACTACTTTGACGACAAAACTTACTTGTCCTTAAAGAACCGACGTAGCAAAATGTATATGGTGAAAACAACGGATGTTACAGTATTTCTACCATAACAAAAGAACTAGGTTATCAGCCCACCGATTGATTAGTAGAGGCCGCTATAGTGCGAGCGCGATTGGGTGTTGACATCTATCGGATGTTGGCTTCCCAATACGTACCCTCACCCACGGTTTTCGGATGTCCGAAATCATTGGCAATGAGAGTCATTCCAAGCATGGAGTGTTTAAGGGTACAAGTCTTTATATTTAGGTCCCGTGCCCCTCAACTTTGAGCCGGCTAGGGATGAAAGTTGACTTGAACGGTTTCCGAGTCCCCATAATTGACTCGGTGGCGACTCCACAAATCGGCAACGAATTCAGTTCACTAAAAAGGTCGCCTTACCAAATGAATCAGCTTTTAAACACTTACAACCACGACTCGATCGATTCCAAACGGAAACACGGGTGCCCCCACCCGTCTAGTACACGTCCGGATCATCATCCGAATCAAGGTCCGACACATCGCCACGTATGCGAGATCGGACCGGCCCCCGACCGGGAGGGGGCCGCGTGGGTGGCCGCTGCCACACGTTAAAAAACTAGATCGGTCCCGCGCGGGCACGTGAGGGGCGCCGGGCGGTGCGGACGGACTGTCACAGTTTGGCAACTCCGATGGGGATTTGGAAACAAATTTCCAGTGGTGGTGTAACTTGAACGAGGTCGGTGAAGCTCATTTTTTAGTTCCTAGTTGTGGTCACTACAGGTTTTGGCCCTAAAAAGCCCACCCTAACCGATACCAGGTCCAATCGACCTTTTCGCGGTAAGATCTTTAGGGACACGCAGAGAGATCCTCGATTGACGCTCCGGCCACCTAACGCGTACCCCGTGGGAATAATAAGCGGATAGTTCCGAGCGGACGGTATGACCCTCGTCTCCCTAGATGATTTGTCAATGCCTAAGTAAAGACTATTCGTGGGCAGTAGCCATCTAGAGCACGGAGTAAAAAATCAAAGGCTCGGGAGAAATCTTCAATCAAGCTTGTGGAGTACCAATCTACACTCCAAGGTTCTTCACAACCTTGCCTCAAAGTTCCCTGGGCATCCCGATCTACTAAGTTCAACGGCTTGAACTTGTACTTTCGATCCTTCGGTATATACCCAAACTTCATTTCATCATCACAAGGCCTCAAGGGAGGCTCAACTTTCTTCTTACCAACCGGCTTATCTTCACTCACATCACATAGGCATTCATCCGCCCCAAGCTCGGAATCATCATCATCAATTCCACCCAAGTTGTCTTTCAAACTTTCATCTGACTCATCCCCTTGATCGTTGTCTTTCATGGCGTGGATCATATTACACGAGTCATCATTTGTAGGCGAGGTGTTGGCTTGGAGGTCAATCACGAGCTTCTCGTCGCCTAGCTCAAATGCGATCCTACCATTCTTTACATCAATCATCGCACCGACGGTATGTAGAAATGGTCGGCCTAGGATAATGAGAGTGATGGCATCTTCCGGCATATCAAGTACAAGGAAGACGTCCGGAATGAAGAACTTCCCTATTCTTAGTGGCACATCCTCTAGCATTCCTAATGGTCGGTTAAGCGAACGATCGGCCATTTGAAGTGTAATAAAGATACACTTGAGCTCTTTCATCCCAAGTCGCTCATAAATAGAATAAGGAATAATGCTTACACTCGCACCCAAATCACATAATGCCCTTTCAATCTTCAAGTTCCCTATGGTGCACGGGATTGAGAAACTACCCGGATCCTTTAACTTAGGAAGTGTAGAGCCTTGAATGAGCTCGCTCACCTCTCTTGTGAACGCTATGGTCTCTTCCTTGTCAACGGATCTCTTCCTAGCCAAGATTTCTCTCATGAACTTCCCATAGGCCGGGACTTGAGTAATTAGCTCGGTGAAAGGGATGCTCACATCCAACTTCTTCACAATATCAAGGAACTTGTCATATTGAACATCCACCTTGGTCTTCATTTGCCTTGTTGGGAATGGCAGCTTGATGTGTATCTTGTCTAGCCCATTAGGGTTGGACTTTTCAATTAACATTTTCCTCTTTCCCTTGTCTTTCTCTTGAGCTGGGGTAAGCTTGTCTGCATGGGGTTTCTCAACCTCCCACAAGACTTGCTCCTCCATGAGGTTTCCCCAACCTTCATTGCTTTGAGATGGAGATACAACTTCTTTCATGGCTTGTTGCTCACTAGGAAACAAGGGAGAATCGTAGGATGCACCGCTCCTAAAGGTGATGGCTGTAGACACCCGCATTTTGACTGCCAGGTGTCTATGGTAGTTTCCAAAAAACACCCGATGATGATCGGACGCTAACGTACTCTAACGCGCTCGGATACGGGCTCGAAATCAGTAATGTCCGGCATGGGCTTTTAACGGGATACAAATCTCCCTAAACCAACCTCAAATTCAGGCCAAGTCGTTCCGAGTAAAATGGGACTAATTTGGGCCAAAACCGACACCAAAAATAAAACCCGTCTTTTAGCGACCGGGTCAAAAGCCGGTCAAAGACGAACTCGACACACAAAAAATGACCTGATGCGCTTCTAGAAACTTGCGCCAAATAAACAAAATTCAAAAAAATCAAAAACAATCAAGAGTCAATCATTCCTAAAATATCTCGTCCAAATTGATCCACTCGGTCGAGTGGATTGACCCACTCGATCGAGTGAATCCTCAAAATCCGGAACACACCCGTCTTTGAAGGCACTCGACCGAGTGCACTAGGGCCACTCGATCGAGTGACCCTATGTCGTGAGGTTTTTCCTATAAATACCCTATCAATCCATCACATCCCACAACTTTTTTGACAACCCTTTTAGTCACACTTTTCAGCCAACTTACACATGCAAAACACCCTACATTTCTAACCCTAAGTCCCTCATCCTAATACACTACAACCCTAATCAAATCCATACAACAACCGAGGCATACATACACACCATCAACTCCTCCTACGTATCTCGACGATTCCCGCGCCATTGCCGCCATTTGACGAACCGTATCACGAGAAGCAAGAGCATGTAGGTTGAGGGTGTAACATTCCACACCGATCTCTCCTTTCTCTTTCTTTTTTTTCATTTTTTTTGTGTTTATGTATTAGTATTCTAATTATGTCGATAGTAACGACAATACTAACACTAACATCTAACACTAACATCTAACGCTAACATTTATTATCGCATCTAACCGCTAACATTTTCTTTTATTCGTTTCGTCATATTAACATTATATACCATTTATACGTATAATAATATCAAAATTCGGATTTTAACTCGTTTAACTACGACTATTGCACAAAGTCCGTTTAATATCCCTTTACGAGACGCAATTGTGGTGGCGCCCTTTCGAGGAGCACCACCCTACGCACTCAAGGGCATAACGTGATCGTGATAGTACGTAGTTGAACGGGCTTAATTCCATTTCAAAGGATCGGTACAAAACCCGTTGACGCTAAATCGAGCATCGCATAATCCGTAAGGATTATTAAAGATGATGTAACGCGGAGGGAACTAATTTTTTCCCGGTCCAATTTAAAACGATTTTTATATCATCTTTTCTAAAATCTCCGATGACGGTCTCATAATCATAATATACGTATTACGAGTACCGAAGATCGAATTGCATATAAATCGTGCCATATTTATATGTGATTCGGTTAATTATCGATTTTAAAACGCATAAAACGAGACGAGTTATACCTCGTACAGGTGCCACTCGACCGAGTACATAGGCTACTCGATCGAGTAACACCCCAAATCATGGGCAGTAGCCTCTTCTAGGACACACTCGACCGAGTCAGACCATGACTCGATCAAGTGGGTCATGTAGCCCAGAAAACCGAGAGCTCTTTTTATCATCCGAGCCTCGTCTTTTAAAAAGCGACTTAGTCGACACTTGTAAAGTCAATCACGTGATCTCCTTTTCAAAATACATGCATAACATTGCACATAAACAACTTTGATCGACGGTCTCACTATTAATCCTGCGTTGACGACTCCTTAGTCGTATCCGACGCACGATTAATTTAGACTCCAATTTCTCGATATGATAAGTTGGGGCAAGGCATCGGGATTTGGGATCGGGCTAGCATCACGCCTAGGTCTTACGTCTCCGTCCTTTGGTTAGTACACAAAATAATGCGTATTTCAATCAAAGTTCGTCCATTTACACGACTCACGGTCTAATGCATATTTACTACATATGGGTCCGTTTCTAATTTATTAGCTATCATTTTAGTTTCATGTCTCGATTATTCTATATTATTGCTCGTTGTATTGTGAATTCCGGGTTGTATTCCGCCCGTGTAACTTGTAACCGATTTATATTGCTTTTGTTTTATTTATTTACGTTTTACCGTTTATAAATGAACCCTCGCATGCTAAACCACTTCGACCATAAATTAGATTCATTAAAATGACGTAGCTCACATTTAATTCGCATGCTTAGCTAAAAACGCTGTTTGCATATCATTCCACCGAATCACTAACGCGCATATTAGAATGTCAAACGATGTCTTAGTAGAGGCCGCTAAGTGCGGGCGGGGTTGGGTGTCCTTAGTGGGCTTCCCAACACGTACCCTCACCCCTTACTCAGAACCTCGGTTTCCGGATGCCCGAAATCGTTGGCGCACGAGAGTCATTCTTTACACGATTACCGGTATAGATGGTATCGGTATCGCAATGAAAAGGACGAGCCCAATAAACTCTAAAACCGAAATGGGCCATACTTTGTGTATGGTCCATAGCGATATAGAGTGGGCTCGAACGGGTCCGAACTCCCACAAAGTTCGGTGGCGACTTCATTTCGACTTAAATTTCAATTCGATCCATTCTCATATGGAGGTGCATTCGCCTACCCAAACCCGCGCGTGGCCGCGTCGGGGTGGACCTACGTCATGTCCACAATTTGGCGACTCCGCTGGGGATTTACTGATGCGTGACTTACTATCGGCATCCTCAGGTGAGCCTCGAATAGAAATCGTTTGACTAGTACAATACGCGTTTTAGTTTTACGGTTCATGCATAACCCCTATTTTTCCCGGGCCGGTACTGGTGACCGACGTCCCACTATACCACGATGTATTCCGCCTTGGATACGTTTAAGGTGTTCATAGTCGATTCGTATGGACTTTGCGGCATGTTCTAAGCTCAACTCGACTTAGGAAGTCCGTCCCGATTCTCGTCTAGACTATGAGCACTGGTATACACCCTATTTAGACCGACCGAGACTTAGTGTAAAGTATACATGGCGTCGTTATAATGATTGCGTGACTATGTGCTGCTTGGTTTCCGTGTCGTTTTCAAAAACCATCATTTCATAAAATGCATCTTTTCAAAAATATATTCAAATTTCAAAACCCGGAAAGCTACCAAATTTAGGACTTATGATTTTACTCATATTAGCCCACTTTTTAGCCGGTATGCTGCCCGATTCAAAACTCGAAAATATTTTCGAACTTTCAAAACCGAGGCCCGATGCACTTTCCGATTTTCTTGAAAAAATCGGGCCTTTTCCCGAGTTTTCTCGAACTTTCCAAAAATAATCCTTTTCAAAACTTTCCTCCCTCTTAGGACTTCCCGTATCTAGCAGTGTCGGGTCATAAGTCGTCAAGGTCTCTAGCGTCGAAACTCTGTCGATCTTACATCACGAGTTTCTTCCCTATCCCAGTCCGCCTTATTAGACTAAGGCAAGGCCCACCTACGTAGGACATACTCTTACAAAGGAGGGCCCGTCTACACATTTGAGTCCAAAGTCTGGGGACATCTCACATTGACCTTCCTTCAAACAGGATTCGGCCCACCCGTCGAATCCTAAGGAAAGCCCGTCGTCCACGAGTCACCGGTCTAAAAGTCTCTTTCAAGTGGTTTTTTTAGTCTTTTCCCTGCGCGGGATGTACTTTTTTTGGGTTTCGAGGTCCGGGTTCAGTTTCTGATTGCGCGGTGTTCTTAAAGACAGGCCACCGTCCACCAGACATAGTCGCAAAATGGAAGCAACCTTGAACAGTCTGAAGACCTCCGTGGATGCCATGGTCAACAACCAAACCGACATTGAGGCCCAATTGACAGAAATGAGGGCCGGTCAAGTGGCTATCGTGTTCGTTTAGCTGCAGTGGAGCAAAGGACTCCAAATACCGGGGTTACGGAACCTCTAGCTGAACTAGTTAGCTCGGTCCGCCGATTAGAAGAACAAGTTCATTTAACTGGAAGTAACAATATCCATCGGGAGAATAGTCGGGAGTACTCCCCAGTAACTGACAAACTGCCCGCGAACCTGAATCTCACGGGCTTACCCATGTTTGAAGGGACCGAAGACCCGTTACTACATGTACGGGCCTTCAAGAAGTTCATGGCTATTAAGGGAGTGGACTCTTCTATGTTCAAAAACCTCTTTGCTGCATCTCTCGAGAAACACCCAAAGGCCTGGTACTACAGGCTAGACCCAAAGAAGTTCTCGACATGGGATGATGTGGCTACAGAATTTGCTCGGAACTATGCTGATAACACCGAGATCCAGACCACCATGCGGTCTCTAGAGGTTATGGCCCAAGAACCTAAGGAGGGCTTTACGAAATACCTCCAACGTTGGAGGGCCGAGAGTGTGAAACTGGTCGATAAGCCCAGTGAGAAGACTTTAGTGGAGGCCTTTGTCAAGAACCTCCTCCCTTCCTACCGGGTCCACCTCCGGTATGCTGTCATCCCTAATTTCACCACTCTTACTGAAATGGGCATGAGAATTGAAGATGATCTAAGACTAGAGAGCCTGACTAAGGCCTCTAGCAAGGGATACCAATGGGCTTCCTCATCCACTACCAAGTCCCCGGCTGCAACCCGAAGTATCTTTGACACGGTTAACCTGTTAGATGCCTCATCCAAAAGAAATAACCCTCCTAGGGTAATCACTGATATAGGGACTACCTTTACATATGCCTTACAAAGGCTGTCTTCCAAGGGCCTGGTCCAACCGATAGGCCCAACTCCTGAAGTCCCAGTTGAAAAACGCTCCAAAAGCTACAATGCCCAAGCCTATTGCCAATATCATCGGGGCAATGGGCATGATACCAAGAAATGTTGGAAGTTGAAGCATCTGATTCAGTATTTTATTGAGAGCGGAAAAATACCGTTACCCGGGGACAAGCCAAGCAACAAGGACAACCCCTTTAGCTCTCATGCTATCTTCACCGGTGAGGTGATCGACTGCTCTCACCTTATCTCTCATTTCATCCCACAAATCAATGGGATATGGTTCGATGATGAGGAAGATGTGTACCTCACCAAAGGGGAAACTGTCCCTATCACCCCCGAAGAAATCCGGAGGGCTAAGTCCAAGGCCTTAGCTAGTAACCACGTCACTACCGCCGGTCGTCCTTATTCAGCCACTAGCTCCAAGGACATTTCAGTCCCGGCAACCGTCACTGAACTTGCCAGGACGGAAGAGGCCATTGAAGAGCCAAGCACCGATACGGCTCTTGTCAAACAATTGAAAAGAGCTCGGGTTGACCTCACTATATGGCAACTCTTGGTTAGCTCGCAAGAACATCGAGAGGCACTTACTAAGGCTCTCGATCAGATCAAGGTCGACTCCCAGGTTACCCCTACTGAAATGGTAGCCACCATCCTGCCCTACCTCAAGGGCAAGTCCAAAGAAGAAGGCCCATTAGTCACTTTCTCGGATGCCGACTTACCACCATTCGGGGCCTCTCACAATCTGGCCCTATATATCACGGTAATTTGCCGGGGTAAGTACCTCCTAATGACCCTAGTTGACGACGGGTCTGCTGTGAATGTCCTCCCTCTAAGGACTGCCAGAAGCACTCGGCATCACCGAGGCCGACTACATACCAACTGCCCACACTATCCAGGCTTTCGATGGAAGCCCAAAGGCGGTTTCTGGGGCCGTTAAGTTGGCAATTACAACGGGTCCAATTGAAAAGGAGCTAGAGTTCCAGGTGATCGATGTCACCTCCTCTTTTAATTTGCTCCTAGGAAGGCCTTGGATTCATGCTGTAAAGGCGGTGTCTTCTACTCTTCACCGAAAGATCAAGATGCCCCTACAAGACGGTATTATTACTCTAGAGGCAGCCCCAATGACCGTGGCTAGCTGTAACGCCACGGACCGCACTGACCTTTGGGGATTCGATTTTGTGGGGATGATTGAAGAAGAGTACCTTTTCAGGCCCTATTTCACCACAAGCATCAACACGCTGCTGCAAAATTTAGGGTATTTACCGGGGGCTACCTCGAGGCCATATCTTCCAGCTGGGAATATTATTGAAGTCCTGAATGATGGGGAATCTCGCTTCGGCTTAGGGTACGCTGTGACCCCGGGAAATGTGGTTCGAGCGGGCATTGCGAAAGCTTGCAACATCGTCAAGGGTACCTACTTGGGCCCTTATAGCCCAAGGTTGGCTGACTATTTCGTCACACCGGAATTCGGGGCTATTCAAGTTGGCCTGTATCAACCAACTACCACATATCCCGAGACTGAACTAGGTCGGGAATGCAATTACATTCCGGATGAAATATTCGCCCTCATCCAATCTGAATCCAAGGAGGGTACTGACAATGCCGAGCCCGTGCTGGGGCTCTTATTTGGAGAAGACAAAGCTGTTCCGAACCCCAAGGAAGACTTGGTGAACCTGATCCTTCGAAGCAACAGGTTCGATCCTTCAAAGCTGATCTCGGAGGTCGGTGCTGATACTGGGAAAATAGCCTGGAGGAAGACCATCAAGTGGACTGACGGCCGGGGTCGAGTCTACAAGCGGACCACCGGGGAAGGAGACATGCCAGACACCGATTCCGAGTCTGAGTCTGAGTCAGAGTCAGAGTCAGAGTCTGTATTCGAGTCTAAGGGGTCTGGTGCTAGAGTCCAAACCGTAATCCCCCTCCCTGTAGTCACTACCACCGGAGCCTCGGGGTCTGTCCCAAAAGCGCTCCCAATCCCGCCTCTGACCAATGATCAGATGGCCGCTCTCTTTGAGCTGTTTTCCAAATTTACCATCAGTAATAACGAAAACCGTTCCGCTTATGACTTGTCTTATTTTCAAAATACTTTCAATTTCAAAAATATTTTCTGCAATGACATTGAGAAACCCGATGAACAGGTGTCCTTGCCTCCGCATCTGATCGAGCAGCTAAAACAGAGGGAATCCCGAGACCCGGTAATCGAGGAAACTGAGTCTATCAATGTGGGAACAACCTTAGAGCCTCAGATGCTTAAGATAGGGTTATCTTTAGATCCTGAGGAGAGACAACAATTCACAAACCTCCTCCAAGAATTCACGGATGTCTTCGCCTGGTCCTACAAGGACATGCCGGGGATTGATCGGGAAATAGCTGAACACCGCATACCCATCAAAGATGGGTGTAAGCCGGTAAAACAGAAGCTTCGAAGAATGAAGCCCGAGTGGTCTCTGAAAGTCAAAGAAGAAGTAGACAAACAATTCAAAGCGGGATTTATACAAGTGTCTGAATATCCAGACTGGGTTGCAAACATCGTGCCGGTACCTAAGAAGGACGGCAAGGTGCGGGTATGCGTAGATTTCCGAGACCTTAACAAGGCCAGCCCAAAAGACGATTTTCCATTGCCACACATCGACATACTGGTGGACAACACAGCTGATCATGCCCTTCTATCATTTATGGATGGGTATGCCGGATACAACCAAATCAAGATGGCAGAAGAAGATATGGGTAAAACCACTTTCACCACGCCATGGGGTACTTATTGTTATACCGTTATGCCGTTTGGGCTCATTAATGCCGGAGCCACTTATCAACGAACAGCCACGACCTTGTTACATGACATGATGCATAAGGAAGTGGAAGTTTACGTCGATGACATGATCGTCAAGTCTAAAAGCCGAGATGGGCATGTTGCCGCCCTAAGAAAATTCTTCACCCGACTGCGTAAGTACATAATGAGGTTGAACCCTCAAAAGTGCAGTTTTGGGGTAACGTCGGGCAAATTACTGGGCCATATCGTTAGCCAACGCGACATCAAGGTCGACCCAGCTAAAATCAAAGCCATCACCGAGATGCAACCACCCAAGACCGAAAAGGAAATAAGGGGGTTTCTCGGGAAAGTCCAATACATCAGCCGGTTTATTTCGAAGCTAACCATGGTGTGTGAACCCATTTTCAAGAAACTGAAGATAGGGGAACGGGTACTATGGGACGATAAATGTCAAACGGCTTTTGACATAATCAAGGAGATCCTGTCTGCTCCGCCGGTATTAATGCCACCTCAACCTGGTTTGCCTTTGTCGTTATACCTAACAACGACTGAGACAGCCATGGGGGCTATGCTGGCCCAGACAGTCTATTCAGAAGAATGGGCTATTTACTACATCAGTAAAAAGTTCCTAGAAAATGAATGCAAGTATACAATGCTCGAGAAAACATGCCTAGCTTTAGTGTGGGCCACTAAAAAGCTACGACACTATATGCTCAGTCACGAGGTACATGTCCTGTCCAAAATGGATCCGATGAAGTACCTGTTCGAGAAGCCCATCCTCAACGGTAGGATGTCTAGGTGGACTTTAATGCTAGCATCAAAGGTCGGGTAGTAGCCGAGTTCCTCGCCGACAGTCCGATATCTGAAGAGGGACATACCGATACTTGGGCTTTTCCAGATGAAGACATATTCCATACTGATACCGAAACATGGGACTTGTACTTTGACGGGGCATTTAATTTCCGAGGCTTTGGGGTCGGTATTCTCCTAATATCGCCAAAAGGAGAGCACACACCGTTATCCATCAAACTGGATTTTGATGTGACTAATAACGCGGTCGAGTATGAAGCATGCATCCACGGGTTACAAGCAGCTGCTGATCTGGGAATCACGAAACTCCGGGTTCACGGAGACTCGTCCCTAGTCATCAATCAAGCCCTTCAAAAATTGAAAACTCGGAATGCTAATCTCGTGGCTTACCAAGCGCGAGTAAGGGTTCTAGAGAAGCAATTCCAGAATGTAGAATATATCTACCTCCCGCGTGAAGAAAATTAGTTCGCAGATGCACTTTCCAAATTGGCATCCTTACTAAACATCCCGGAACATATGGCCAGTATGCCATTCTGGGTCGAAAGACGGTCTGAGCCGGCATAAGTCAACGCCATTCAAGATATCGAAATCACTGATTTAGAACCTTGGTATCAGGCTGTCCTAATCTATTTGACTACGGGAGAATATCCCCCGGGAACTGAAAATCGGGCCAAGAAAGCCCTCCGAAGACTGGCCACCCAATTCATTCGTACGGACGATGGTCAGTTATACAAAAAGACGGCACATGGGGCTTTACTCCTATGTATCGACAAAACACAGGCCGAAAAAGTGATGGCCGAAGTACACGACGGTGAAAATGGTCCGCATATGAACGCCCATATGCTGGCCCGAAAAATCATGAGGCTCGGATACTACTGGAACAGTATGGAGACCGACTGTCAATCATATGTCAAACACTGTCATAATTGTCAAATTTTTGGCAATGTTCAACACATGCCATCGTCCCTACTATACACCATGACGTCACCTTGGCCATTTTCGACATGGGGGATTGACATAATTGGGAAAGTGAACCCTTCCGGGACGGGAGGTCACTGTTTTATTTTGGTGGCTATCGACTATTTCACCAAATGGGTCGAAGCTGAGTCATATCGTGTCTTGAACGCCAAGCACGTAGCTAAATTTATCCAGAATAAAATCATATGCCGGTACGGGATCCCACACGAGTTTATCAGTGACCACGGGACCCACTTCCAAGCAGAAACCGCTACTTTGCTAGCAAAATACAAAATCCAGAGGCATACATCTTCGCCTTACCGTCCTCAAACAAATGGGGCGGTGGAGGCTGCTAATAAGACAATTGTCACCATACTTACAAAGATGGATGATAATTATCGGGACTGGGCCGAGAAAATACCCTTTGCCCTATGGGGGTACCGGACGTCGATTCGTACTGCAACCGGGGCAACTCCATATTATTTGACATACGGGATGGAGGTGGTCTAGCCAGTCGAATTAGAAATACCCTCTCTCCGAATTCTACTAGAAAGCCAAGTACCCGAAGCAGATTGGGTTCAAGCTCGATATGACTCGTTGGTTCTTTTGGACGAACGACGGTCTCGGGCCCTCAATAACATCCAAATATATCAAAAAAGAATCAAGCGGGCCTTTAACAAAAGAGTTAGGCCCAGGAATATCAAGGAAGGGGATCTGGTTCTCAAATCAGTCCGGGCATTATTACCGGTTGACCCAAGGGGAAAATTCAAACCCAATTGGGCTGGGCCATACCTGGTGAAGAAGGTTCTATCAGGAGGAGCAGTGATGCTGACAGACCTGGACGGGAATGAATTTGTCAACCCGACCAACCTGGACCAGCTGAAGCGCTACTACCCCTAAACCTTATCTCAAATGTCAATTGCAAAAATTATTTAAAAACATCTTCTTCAAAATTTATAAGCAAGTCAATAAGTTAGGATTATTTATCCTACTGTCGCACATCTTTAACCCATAGTCTTGATGTATTTTGAAATTGCAAAGAATCTACGCCCGAACTACGTTTGGTTTGATTCCACTAACTGTGGATACGTAGGCAGCCCCTCAAAAGGGCACAACCGCCGCAATAACGAAAAAGACAGGAATGGCTTCACTAATATAGTACTTTTATTATTCCAAAAAAAACCGATAAACTCGGTAATTCAAAATTACAAAAAAAAGCCACGAAAAAAAAACACACAACAAAAATAGTAATAATATCTAAATAATAGTAATAATGGAGACTAGTATCCGGGCATCTTGCCCTTGCCCTTGTCCTTCGGGTCTCGTGGAGCTCGAGGTCGCCGGGGTGAGGAAGAGCGTTCCCGGATGATCACGGGAACCTCCTTGGCCCGAGTCCTCTTCTTCGACAGAAGATCTTCAGCTATTGTTACGGGCCCAAGTCGAGCCCGTATGTGCTTCGGCAACCTGTCCTTAGGACCAAGTCGGTCTTGGACTGATGATCTGGGCCCTGGTCTCCTCTCCAAGTTTGTCTGGGGGCTCACTTTCCCCCGAGCACCTCTAGCATTGGACCCCCTAGTTCGAGTCCTAGCTCCTCTCCTCTGACCCGTCGTTAGATGGACTATAGGGGCTAGAGTCTCCCCTTCAGCAAAGAAGTCTCTATTATCCTTGACCTTTTCTCGCCGAAGCAGGTCGAAGGCCTCATCGACCTTCAGGGCATCGCGAGCTTCGGCAGTCTCCGCTTTGGTCCACCTTTCATAAGAATGAGACACCCAGATAGAATGGAGCGACTTGGGAACGGACCAAGTAACTCGGGTATGCCACCTCTGAATCCAGGTATCGAACATAATGTCGGTCAGCTGGGTAGGATCACTCACAACTGCCTCGTTCTCCGGGATGCGCTGAGTCCACCCATACTGCCTGAGTATGCGGTCAGGATAGAGGTGAACGGTCTGGCTAAGGGACAGAATCACCTGGTAACATGCCTTATCTCCGGGCGCCAAACTCGTCCAGGAGTAGATGGGCCACCATGAAACCACCCATCGAATCAATGGACCACGATGGAATGGTAATTCTTCCTCCCAATATTTCTGTGTAATAAGGCAGGATAAGTCGGTAGGCCATCTCCTTGTCATCACTTGGTTGAACCAATATTGACTCGGGTTGGGAGGAGGCTCGATCATTGACAACCTCTCAAATAGCCAGAGCTGAAAAGAAAAACAACACTCATAAGATTCCGGAACAACTTAGACATCCGCCCAGAGGCACTCGATCGAGTGCCGGGGTCACTCGATCGAGTGACACCCCTAAAACGAGGCAGTAGGCTCCTTTACGAGGGCACTCGATCGAGAGCCAGGGTGACTCGGTCAAGTGCCACCTGTAGCAGTATATGGAAAAAAAAATCGAAAAATAAAAAACAAAGAAGAAGAAAAAGCGATATACCTGCAGCAGGCGGGTGCTCCCAGTGAAATGGGCTGACTCATCCTTCTTTCGATTGTCCAAGCCCTGAATGATCTCCCCTGTGATCAGCCACGCGGGGCTATATTCCGTCTCCATCAGGTCCACAATGACAAGAAGACGAACGCTGCCCATACAAGACAGCAGGTCCATATGGCCTTCAAAGGCATACACATGAAGCATACAGAAAGCGAACGCCCTGCGGCTATGAATGGGCGAAACCCGGACGTCATATGGGTTCATGAACTTCTCAGCTAACGCAAGCAGAGAAACGGTATCCCCTTCAGTCATACGGGATACTTCAGCATGGGAGAGCCCCAAAAACTCCCGTAGTTTCCTCCTAGGGTCCCGAACTGAGAAGGGGACGGCAGGACGGAGCAGTGGGTTCCACCCTCCTATGGCAGCAATTTCCTCTGGGAGAGGACAAATTTCGCCCCGAGGGAAGGCGAAAACGTGATAAGTGTCGTCCCAGAAGGTCAGACAGGCGTCAAGAAAATGACGGTCCACGTGCATCTGGCGGAACGTGAACAATTGAAAAATACCCGACTGCTTTAGGGCTACCTTGCTCGCATCCCTAAAACGGTGGGACCAATCTTGCAGCATGCCAGTCAGACGGTCAATACCCATGATAAAATTTCTTGAAAGAGACGAAGTTTTTCTTGAGAGAAAAAGTGTTTGAGAATTGTGACAAAGAAGGAACCAGGATGATGTATTTATAACATCAAAACCCTGTTAGCTCCCCTGCAGCTGTGCCTCCTTGGCCCAAGCGGGCCTAGGCATACAGGCCCGACTCTTGTCTCCTCCCCACAGACACAGGAATTTAGTCATCCTGAGCAGTCTGTCAAAATTCAAAAAAAAAATACTCTAATTTTATTTTTATTTATTTTTATTTTTTTTATTCCTATCATCAAATTTTTATTCCCCAGCGCGAGTCGTGTTCTGCCTAAATGTTGCATGCAAAGCTTTATGTGACTGATACAGGTACAACCCGAGGCTTTGGAAGCAAGCCCGCACAGTTTATATATCTCCCAAGCGGAAAGTCTAAAGACGGCATTCCCTCAATTTAAGCACGGGATGGGCCCACATACAGGCACACCCAAGACTTACGCGACAAGTCCAAATTTCCCACAAAGGTATTATCATCAGCTCAGGTATGATTTCTATCTTATGGCTGGCGAGCCCTTCACGCGAGTCTAAAGGACTATAAACGACCCGATCGGAAGTCTACCAGGTCATATTTGGCTTGGTAGCTACTCTGACTTTCGCCCTGTCCAAGCCTCAGTCAGAGTGGGGGCTCTGTAGACACCCGCATTTTGACTGTCAGGTGTCTATGGTAGTTTCCAAAAAACACCCGATGATGATCGGACGCTAACGTACTCTAACGCGCTCGGATACGGGCTCGAAATCAGTAATGTCCGGCATGGGCTTTTAACGGGGTACAAATCTCACAAAACCAACATCAAATTCAGGCCCAGTAAGTCGTTCCAAGTAAAATGGGACTAATTTGGGCCACAACCGACACCAAAAATAAAACTCGTCTTTTAGCGACCGGGTCAAAACCCGGTCAAAGACGAACTCGACACACAAAAAACGACCTGGTGCGCTTCTAGAAACTTGCGTCAAATAAGCAAAATTCAAAAAAATCAAAAACAATCAAGAGTCAATCATTCCTAAAATATCTCGTCCAAATTGATCCTGTAACAACCCGGATTTTCGATGACTTAAAATAATAGATAATGCGGAAAGTTATCTAAGTCATTTAATTAAAATTATATCAGAGTTTAAATAAATCTGGATCGCTACGGATCCTTACAACAAATGACTATTAATTACATAGTCTTGATTCACTTAGTACAGAATATAGATTGTATTTTATATGAACATGTTATTAAATCTCTCTCGCTCGATTCCCGAACGTCTTAGACCTGCAAAAAAAATAATAATACAGTGGACGCTGAGCGGGACAGCAACCAAGCCGTTCATCTAACATCACCTCGAACACATAAGACAATCATGTGAATAACAAATAATATGCTTATAAAGATATTAAAGGATATCACGTAACATATAGTTTCCCTTACTTCAATTAATCAACATGTGAGGTGATGAAAACGATAAATTTTAAAAGATGGGACAATGGCAGCCATTTGATTTTAAAAATCATTTTTCACGTAAACAGAGAATAAACACACGAGTCGTGGCTCCTAGTATCACCGCTACTCCTTATTGGCTTGCATCTCACCAATAGAAGTAACCGTGTTACCGACTCGTAGACCGAACCAATCTTATGAGGTTTACATCTCACCCATAAGGCTCAATTGGGCCCGAACTTCTATTATATTATACGTTTATTCAAACGGGGCTCTGGGCTGAAATGAAAGCTGATGATTACATTCTCTGCATCACCAAGAGGGAACCCGCAGTTTTCAGAATCCTGTTCTGCCCCCGCTACCTAGGTGGTAATACTGATCAAGTACTTGTCTATATGTACGCCACATACCCTACGCAGACTCTTGAACCGCAGACCTCACTGTCGTAGGACGACTACCTTAAACACTAGGTCGACTCTTGGACCGCAGCCTCCGAGTCTGCTTTTCATTACAGGTGCAGTCGAAACACCACGCATGGTAGGATCCAACACAAGCTATTCATCCCAGACTCGCATCGTAAACTTTATATAAAAGTCGCCCGTGAACAAGTAATATTTTATTTGGTGACCTTCAATAATTGGTCGGACTCATTTGAAACAGTCAAATCCTCAAATATTTACTTTCAGTGTGACAACGTTATACTTTAATCTTCAAGTGTCACCCGAAACACTATATCCCAAATATCGTATAATATTTTTAAAATAGTAAATCTTTTTAAAATGAAGTTTTATAATAAAAACAAAATTTAAGGTATAATAATAATAATAATAATAATAATAATAATAATAATAATAATAAAATATTATTTTAAAATTTATAGTTTCTGAAGAATATAAAAGTTTTCGAAATATGTAAATTAAATCGTACTTAGTCGATTTACAAAATTTGACGTAAAATCATTTTTTTTAAATATTTATAAATATCGTGTAGAATTTTTGGAATAAAATAAATCCATTTATTTTAGAAAAATGAAATTTATAAATCTTTATCTATATAAAAATGATAAGTGAAATTTGATTAAAATACAACATTTAGCAAGTTACTAATTTACTCTATTATTATAATATATAAACAAATTTAAAAGTACTAAAGAAAATTAAATATGACCAAAGTTACAATCATATAAAACACATACAAAATATATAGAAAATAGAATAAACATACATAGCAAATAAACTAAACATACATATAAAATACAATGAAAATGATATAAGTAAATTTTATCATTTTAAGTTCTTTTATTCATTTTATCATTTTTCATATAAACAGAAATGTAAAGATGATAAATAAATAAATTAAACAAGTGATAGTTTAGTCAAATTAAATTTAGTCATAATAAAATATCACGTAACATTTTTATATATACATAAGTAATTTAGTCATACAAACAAGCCTAAATATTTAAATAAGTAATTTATTAAATTACTAACATAATATACTTATATATAAGAAATGTTGTTAGAAGAAAAGTTTGGTTACCTTAATAGCTATTACGGAGTATTTATTAACGTTATTAAGAATTAAAGATCGACGGGGTCAAAATACGGTCTACGTTAGAAAAGTCGTCTTCTTCCTCCTTTAAAGAAATTTTCGGGTCAAAATGATTTGACCCAAATACGGTATTAGAAAAGTGATTCCGCCAAATACTGAGCCGTTCTTCATTCCCGATGCTCCAATTATAGAAAAAAAACGAGGGAGTAAATATAATATATGGTACGGAGTATTACGTAGAAATAATAGTATTAATAAATACTAGTACGTATAGAGTAGTATGTATAGTAGTCGATAGTAGATACGTAGTAGTAAAGTAGTAGTAGGAAATTTAGTGTGTAGGAATGTAGTATTTATAGGAAACAAGGTTGTATGAGTTGTGAAGAGTCATACGCATATACGGCATACATGCATGAATATATAGAAATAAAGGGGACACGTGAACTTAGGTATGACATATGGATTTTTAGGAGTGACTCAACGTTTTTAGGATCGTGTTCCGGTCCGTTTCTCGTATAAACGTCTTTCTTTCTTAAAAAGTTGAAATATAAAATTATGAAAATTTAAAATAATGAAAACCGTAAAATATGTTTTTTTAAAACTGAATTTGTAAGACGGTAAATAAAATAGACGGTAAATAGTTTTATGAGACAATAGTTATAAGTAATTATTATTTTAAAAATCTGATAAATTAATAAATTTTTACGATATGAGAAAATGTCAAAATGACAGGTCAATATAAAAATATATTTTTGAGTTTAGAACTTTATTTAATGAAAGATCAAATTTTAAATAATTTGATGAATAAATTCTCACGTTTTTATAACGGAATAATTTTTATATTAACGAAAATAAAATATTTTATTCACGAGAATAAGTTTTCAAACGTTAAACTTGGTTTAAATAAATGTTTAAAATTTTAACACTATTTGAAAAATACGGGGTATTATAATCTACCCCCCTTAAAACAATTTCGTCCTCGAAATTTCAGGCATAACTTAGGCAATTAAAAAGGTTTAAGACACCACACGAATAAAATGAAGTGTTAGGGTTTCTCTTGCAAAAATGACTCGGCTCACAAGTGGCTTGCTCATATATCTTACCTCTCCGTCAAAGTTTTACAAAGGTGCAGTGGTACATCCCAAACTAGTGTGGTAAGTATAATTAATCAACTGTAGATTCTAAATTCTCGTACAGTGACACTATTCAATCTCGGGTCATTCTCGAGATTAGGTTTATGGTTTGTCTTATCTCCAAAAACATCATGATGTTTATATTCCTTAAAATTGAAAGGTGTTGTTTCATGGGTACTACAAGTTTCTCGTAGGATAAAAGTCATTAAAGAAGGTTATCTTAATTCCCATATAGTCTGTAGAGCATTCATAAACTATGATACTATTGGGTTTAGTAGAACACTTCTTTCATATGTTCAGATACATAGATTATTCCAAAGTCCAAAATTCTCATAATGACATTAGCAATTCTCGTCAATCAGGTTGATCTCCTAAGGTTGATCCTCAAGTGTTTTTGTCGGTCATGACAGGGTTAATCCTCAATTTCTCCTTTTGGTTTTCTAAATTTCTCAAATTTTCAAAATTGTTTCTCTGTTGTTTTATTCTTCAAACAACGGGTTAATCTTAACTTCATATCAAGTGTCCTTTACAATTATGACACTTAGGATTTGCAATACTATCAACCATTATTCCCAAAAGCATATACGGTATTTCCTAGGGATTCCTCAAAATATTGTTTACAAATCATTCAATCAATCAATTGGATTCTACATATCCGACAAGGTAGGTTTAATATATAATTCCTCAAAATAACATTCAATGTATATAATGGTAAACCTCAAAATAATTTTGATCTATGTTCATTCTCTTAGCATTCTCAAATACTTAGTTCCCCAAAATATATTGATCTATATCACTCGACTTTAAGAGTATACTCTCTCCTCTCATAATATGGTAGTTAAGACCTAGGTTAGAATACCATGATCTAAGTTTCACGATAGGTTACTGCTCGGCAAGGTTTAACACATAAGACACATCCAAAAACGTGACTCAAAGTCCCCAATTATGTAAGTGTTCTGTGGTCGGGAAAATTTTTAGGTAAGCAAAACAAATACTAGGTTAGTAACGTTCTTAGCATAACGATCTCGGTGATCATCTCCCTGGCATAGTCTATGATCATGCTTCTGTATTGAAGTTTCTTGGTGACATCCTTTACAAATAACTCGAACAGGTTTATCTTGTTGCAGTTTGTTCTTCTGTATGATTTTGTAGAGTTGTTTCTTTGCTTCGTGCATATTTGGTGCGTCATCTACGTTCTCGTGTTAGTACTATACCATAGTGTCAGCGGTTCTAAACAAAATTTCTATCATAGTCTATGTAAGTAAGACTGGTTAATGTTTACTCGACCGGAGACACATGGCAAAAAGTTCAAGACTAAGTATGAAGGTAAGGTTGGTTAAAACAAGAATCCAGGAAACAAAGTAAAAGTCATAAGAATTAGAAAGAGTGTGAATGATTATGACAATTTTATTAATAGAATGACATAGCACTCTATCATAGATCTTCTCTTTCGATGATAAGAGGAGATGAAATTGGTATTTGTTAAAAAGAAATTCTAAAATCAAACTGGGTTTTGAAGAGTATGTGAAAGTGAAAATCAACTATATGAGGTTCAAATTTCTCAGATAACTGAATAAAATTGTGATAGGTTGATTCAAAGAATATATAATAGATCAATAGGTTGATTGAAAGTAAAACATAATTCAAGACAAATTGGTCAGGGTTGAAGGTTGAATTGAGTCTTTTAAAAATTTATAATAGAAGTAAGGCTAAAAATGTCACCATGAATTTAGGAAATTAATAGGATAGGAACAAAGGATTATCATGATGATCAATTCAAGAAATGTCTCAACTTGGTGAGTGAACGAGAATGATATCCAATCACAAAAGTGGATATGAAATAGTTTGGTTCAAGTAAACGGGTCAATAACTGAAAGGTTGAAGGTTAAAGCTGGAGGTAAAACTCAGATTAACTGGTTTTGAAAAATGAAGGAAGTAATAATAGGATAAACAAAATTTGAAGATATGGTCGAAGGTATTTATTGAGAAATTAATATAGGCAAAAGGGCTCGTTCTTGAAATGATACAGGTTAAGTAAACACTTGATCTCCGATATACAAGGTAGGTAGGTATGTAGGACACTAGAGTCTCGATTAGATATAAGTCGACACATAGCTAGGAGTCGAGGTATACTACACGCGTCAGCACGTACTTGATCTTCATGTGCGTTCCATCTTGACAAGATAACTTGACTCGATTCTTCAACGTGATTCAGTTTGACTTGGCTCCTATAGTTTATTCAGATGATGTCTTCATTATTGGTGCGTCACAATGCTGATCATGTCCATGTCTCGAGCAGTTGATGACTCTGAGTGTTAACATCTTCCATCTTGGTTATCGTATTGATCAAAAATAAATTTAAAACTAGCCAATAGGCTAAGGTTAAGCAGTCAATTTACAAACAATTTAAGCAGATAGCATATCAACAATTATACAGGTAGATATTGTATTTCCCCTTAATGACAATTCTACCCCGATAAATTATTTAATAGGATCCTAATAGTTTCTAAGTGAATCTCTCATTTTAGTGATCTAATAATTGTATTAGTATTTTAGTAAGTCTACCTAGGCGCGCTCCTCGTTAGGTAAATGAAGCTCAATCCTCACTTACGGTCACAAGGTCGCTCTGATACCAACTGTAACAACCCGGATTTTCGATGACTTAAAATAATAGATAATGCGGAAAGTTATCTATGTCATTTAATTAAAATTATATCAGAGTTTAAATAAATCCGGATCGCTACGGATCCTTACAACAAACGACTATTAATTACATAGTCTTGATTCACTTAGTACAGAATATAGATTGTATTTTATACGAACATGTTATTAAATCTCTCTCGCTCGATTCCCGAACGTCTTAGACCTGCAAAAAAAAATATAATACAGTGGACGCTGAGCGAGACAGCAACCAAGCCGTTCATCTAACATCACCTCGAACACATAAGACAATCATGTGAATAACAAATAATATGCTTATAAAGATATTAAAGGATATCACGTAACATATAGTTTCCTTTACTTCAATTAATCAACATGTGAGGTGATGAAAACGATAAATTTTAAAAGATGGGACATTGGCAGCCATTTGATTTTAAAAATCATTTTTCACATAAACAGAGAATAAACACACGAGTCGTGGCTCCTAGTATCACCGCTACTCCATATTGGCTTGCATCTCACTAATAGAAGTAACCGTGTTACCGACTCGTAGACCGAACCGATCTTATGAGGTTTACATCTCACCCATAAGGCTCAATTAGGCCCGAACTTCTATTATATTATACGTTTATTCAAACGGGGCTCTGGGCTGAAATGAAAGCTGATGATTACATTCTCTGCATCACCAAGAGGGAACCCGCAGTTTTCAGAATCATGTCCTGCCCCCGCTACCTAGGTGGTAATACTGATCAAGTACTTGTCTATATGTGCGCCACATACCCTACGCAGACTCTTGAACCGCTGAACTCACTGCCGTAGGACGACTACCTTAAACACTAGGTCGACTCTCGGACCGCAGCCTCCGAGTCTGTTTTTCATTACAAGTGCAGTCGAAACACCACGCATGGTAGGATCCAACACAAGCTATTCATCCCAGACTCTCATCGTAAACTTTATATAAAAGTCGCCCGTGAACAAGTAGTATTTTATTTGGTGACTTTCAATAATTGGTCGGACTCATTTGAAACAGTCAAATACTCAAATACTTACTTTCAGTGTGACAACGTTATACTTTAATCCTCAAGTGTCACCCGAAACACTATATCCCAAATATCGTATAATATTTTTAAAATAGTAAATCTTTTTAAAATGAAGTTTTATAATAAAAACAAAATTTAAGGTATAATAATAATAATAATAATAATAAAATATTATTTTAAAATTTATAGTTTCTGAAGAATATAAACGTTTTCGAAATATGTAAATTAAATCGTACTTAGTCGATTTACAAAATTTGACGTAAAATCATTTTTTTTAAATATTTATAAATGTCGTGTAGAATTTTTGGAATAAAATAAATCCATTTATTTTAGAAAAATGAAATTTATAAATCTTTATCTATATAAAAATGATAAGTGAAATTTGATTAAAATACAACATTTTGCAAGTTACTAATTTACTCTATTATTATAATATATAAACAAATTTAAAAGTACTAAAGAAAATTAAATATGACTAAAGTTACAATCATATAAAACACATACAAAATATATAGAAAATAGAATAAACATACATAACAAATAAATTAAACATACATATAAAATACAATGAAAATGATATAAGTAAATTTTATCATTTTAAGTTCTTTTATTCATTTTATCATTTTTCATATAAACAGAAATGTAAAGATGATAAATAAATAAATTAAACAAGTGATAGTTTAGTCAAGTTAAATTTAGTCATAATAAAATATCACGTAATATTTTTATATGTACATAAGTAATTTAGTCATACAAACAAGCCTAAATATTTAAATAAGCAATTTATTAAATTATTAACATAATATACTTATATATAAGAAATGTTGTTAGAAGAAAAGTTTGGTTACCTTAATAGCTATTACGGAGTATTTATTAACGTTATTAAGAATTAAAGATCGACAGGGTCAAAATACGGTCTACGTTAGAAAAGTCGTCTTCTTCCTCCTTTAAAGAAATTTTCGGGTCGAAATGATTTGACCCAAATACGGTATTAGAAAAGTGATTCCGCCAAATACTGAGCACTTCTTCATTCCCGATGCTCCAATTATAGAAAAAAAACTAGGGAGTAAATATAATATATGGTACAGAGTATTACGTAGAAATAATAGTATTAATAAATACTAGTACGTACAGAGTAGTATGTATAGTAGTAGATAGTAGATACGTAGTAGTAAAGTAGTAGTAGGAAATTTAGTGTGTAGGAATGTAGTATTTATAGGAAACAAGGTGTATGAGTTGTGAAGAGTCATACGCATATACGGCATACATGCATGAATATATAGAAATCAAGGGGACACGTGAACTTTAGGTATGACATGGATTTTTAGGAGTGACTCAACGTTTTTAGGGTCGTGTTCCGGTCCGTTTCTCGTATAAACGTCTTTCTTTCTTAAAAAGTTGAAATATAAAATTAAGAAAATTTAAAATAATGAAAACCGTAAAATATGTTTTTTTAAAAATGAATTTGTAAGACGGTAAATAAAATAGACGGTAAATAGTTTTATGAGACAATAGTTATAAGTAATTATTATTTTAAAAATCTGATAAATTAATAAATTTTTACGATATGAGAAAATGTCAAAATGACAGGTCAATATAAAAATATATTTTCGAGTTTAAAACTTTATTTAATGAAAGATAAAATTTTAAATAATTTGATGAATAAATTCTCACGTTTTTATAACGGAATAATTTTTATATTAACGAAAATAAAATATTTCATTCACGAGAATAAGTTTTCAAACGTTAAACTTGGTTTAAATAAATGTTTAAAATTTTAACACTATTTGTGGATTGACCCACTCGATCGAGTGGAGCCTCAAAATCCGGAACAGACCCGTCTTTCAAGGCACTCGAACGAGAGCACTAGGGCCACTCGATCGAGTGACCCTATGTCGTGAGGTTTTTCCTATAAATACCCCATCAATCCATCACATTCCACAACTTTTTTGACAATCCTTTTAGTCAC
This sequence comes from Agrostemma githago, assembly GCA_958450325.1. Classification (NCBI taxonomy): domain Eukaryota; kingdom Viridiplantae; phylum Streptophyta; class Magnoliopsida; order Caryophyllales; family Caryophyllaceae; genus Agrostemma; species Agrostemma githago. The sequence goes on from OY288256.1 coordinate 30,450,331, forward strand.
ACTTTTCAGCCAACTTACACATGCAAAACACCCTACATTTCTAACCCTAAGTCCCTCATCCTAATACACTACAACCCTAAGCAAATCCATACAACAACCGAGTCATACATACACACCATCAACTCCTCCTACGTATCTCGACGATTCCCGCGCCATTGCCTCCATTTGACGAACCGTATCCCGAGAAGCAAGAGCATGTAGGTTGAGGGTGTAACATTCCACACCGATCTCTCCTTTCTCTTTCGTTTTTTTCATTTTTTTTGTGTTTATGTATTAGTACTATAATTATGTCGATAGTAACGACAATACTAACACTAACATCTAACACTAACATCTAACGCTAACATTTATTATCGTATCTAACCGCTAACATTTTCTTTTATTCGTTTCGTCATATTAACATTATATACCGTGTATACGTATAATAATATCAAAATTCAGATTTAGTTTAACTACGACTATTGCACAAAGTCCGTTTAATCCCTTTACGAGACGCAATAGTGGTGGCGCCCTTTCGAGGAGGACCACCCTACGCACTCAAGGGCATAACGTTATCGTGATAGTACGTAGTTGAACGGGCTTAATTCCATTTCAAAGGATCGGTACAAAACCCGTTGACGCTAAATCGAGCATCGCATAATCCGTAAGGATTATTAAAGATGACGTAACGCGGAGGGAACTAATTTTGTCCCGGTCCAATTTAAAACGATTTTTATATCATCTTTTCTAAAATCTCCAATGACGGTCTCATAATCATAATATACGTATTACTAGTACCGAAGATCGAATTGCATATAAATCGTGCCATATTTATATGTGATTCGGTTAATTTTCGATTTTAAAACGCATAAAATGAGACGAGTTATACCTCGTACAGGTGCCACTCGACCGAGTACATAGGCTACTCGATCGAGTAGCACCCCAAATCATGGGCAGTAGGCTCTTCTAGGACACACTCGACCGAGTCAGACCATGACTCGATCGAGTGGGTCCTGTAGCCCAGAAAACCGAGAGCTCTTTTTATCATCCGAGCCTCGTCTTTTAAAAAGAGACTTAGTCGACACGTGTAAAGTCAATCACGTGATCTTCTTTTCAAAATACATGCATAACATTGCACACAAACAACTTTGATCGACGGTCTCATTATTAATCCTGCGTTGACGACTCCTTAGTCGTATCCGACGCACGATTAATTTAGATTCCAATTTCTCGATATGATAAGTTGGGGCAAGGCATCGGAATTTGGGATCGGGCTAGCGTCACGCCTAGGTCCTATATCTCCGTCCTTTGGTTAGTACACAAAATAATGCGTATTTCAATCAAAGTTCGTCCATTTACACGACTCACGGTCTCATGCATATTTACTATATATGGGTCCATTTCTAATTTATTGGCTATCATTTTAGTTTCATGTCTCGATTATTCTATATTATTGCTCGTTGTATTGTGAATTCCGGGTTGTATTCCGCCCGTGTAACTTGTAACCGATTTATATTGCTTTTGTTTTATTTATTTACGTTTTACCGTTTATAAATGAACCCTCGCATGCTAAACCACTTCGACCATAAATTAGATGCATTAAAATGACGTAGCTCACATTTAATTCGCATGCTTAGCTAAAAACGCTGTTTGCATATCATTCCACCGAATCACTAACGCGCATATTAGAAAGTCAAATGATGTCTTAGTAGAGGCCGCTAAGTGCGGGCGGGGTTGGGTGTCCTTAGTGGGCTTCCCAACACGTACCCTCCCCCCTTACTCAGAACCTCGGTTTCCGGATGCCCGAAACCGTTGGTGCACGAGAGTCATTCTTTACACGATTACCGGTATAGATGGTATCGGTATCGCAATGCAAAGGGACGAGCCCAATAAACTCTAAAACCGAAATGGGCCATACTTTGTGTATGGTCCATAGCGATATAGAGTGGGCTCGAACGGGTCCAAACTCCCACAAAGTTCGGTGGCGACTGCATTTCGACTTAAATTTCTATTCGAACCATTCTCATATGGAGGTGCATTCGCCTACCCAAACCCGCGCGTGGCCGCGTCGGGGTGGACCTACGTCATGTCCACAATGGCATTAACATGTTCAAATTTCGATGGTTCACCTTGAGGAGGTAGTTGACCCCTTTGTCTTGAAGAACTACCCGAAGCAACTTGAGCTAGTTGGGTTTCGAGCATCTTGAGATGAGTTTTTCTTTCCTTGTTTTCCATTTGAAGTTGGGCAATAAGTTCTTGTTGGGATCTTTGCAACTCCATTTGACTTCTTTGCATCTCCAACATTGATTTTCGCATGTCGAAGTCCCGAGGAGGAGATTGTTGGTTATGAGGAGTATTGGTGATGGCTATGGGAATGCCATAATCATGAATCGGAGACCGGCTCCTTTGCTTGCTTTCTTGTTGAGCACCTTGAGACCCTTGTTGTTGTTGGAAGTTCCCTTGGAACCCATGAGAATTGTTTTGATTAAGGCCTTGAGAGTTACCATGATTGTGGTTTTGGTAACCTTGGTTGTTGTTTTGATGTCCTTGAGAGTGTTGGTTCCTTGGAAATCACCTTGGTGATTGAAGTTCCCTTAATTTTGGAACCCTTGATTGTTGTTGAAAGCACCTTGGTTGTGTTGTTGGAAGTTGTTGAAAGGCCTTTGATTGCCTACATAACCTTGGTAGCCTTGGTTGTTGTTCCTTAAGGGAGGTGGAACATATGGACGGTGTTGTTGTAGAGATTGTTGTTGGGAAGCTTGGAACATGTGAGGATTTGGCACATTTTGAGCCTTGAAGTTAGAGTATGGGGCACCTTGCTTGAATGCTTGAAAAGCATTTACTTGCTCAATACTACCTCGACAATGTTGAGGTTCATGTCCAAATATCCCACAAATCTCGCATATCCCATAATAGGATGTAGGAGGTACAACTCCCAAAGCATTGACTTGTCGAATTGAATGTTGGTGGGAAGAATTTGTGCTTTGACCTTGATCAAAATGACTTTGGAGCTTCTTATCAATAGTTTCCATGTGAGTTTTTAACTGTGCTCCAAGATCAATACTGAGTTGTGTAATGGCATCGATCTCGTGCCTTCCCCCTCGATTCGCCTTCCTAGTCACGTCCCTAGCCGATCAATATAACACCGACTAACCTAGTGAGTAGCTAGGGTAAGTCGGGATCGTATCCACGAGGATGGTATATCAAGGTTTAGACTAGATCGGCCTAAAACGAGACTAGATTACCAAACGAACACAAAGAAGCGATAAATGGAAAATTATGATGGAGGAAAAGTATGAACTAAGCTAATGAAGGAACTACTAAATAAACTAAAAGAACGACGGCTAACTAGGAGGGTTAACACAAATATGGAAAGAAGTGGGGTAGGTCGGGTTCATAGAGGTAGAAGGGTAATTGGGGTGATCAAGGGTAATGGTGCCTCCTAATCGCTAGAGTCGGTCCGGGCTCTCGCAACTTAGACCGATGTCAAGGTGGGTCCGGGCTCTCGCAACTTAGACCCTAGTCGGCACTCTCGTGACTATGACTATTCTCAACATTTCCACAAAATAAGCAATCAATGAGAAGATGAACACAAGTATGGGAAGCATGGCCACTACAACTCACACACGCATATCAACAAACACATAGAGTGCCTACAATGTGACTAACAACAAAGATGTGACCTTTTCCCCTTAATCAACCCTAATCATCCATAATCTACCCCTAATCCCCCTACTAACCCCACAAGAAGACTACTCACTCATAATCAATGAGAAACTAACAATCATAAGAGAAAACAAACTCACAAACCAAACATCCATTATGAACAATGAGAACAATAACATTGACAATATAGAAAGATTGAAACTAGATTAAATAAACAAGGATTAGAGTAGAGAAGATTATACCAACAATAATATGATGAAAAGGATGAAAACTTGCATTAATGAGAAACCCAAATACAATCCCAAGGTTGTCAATCTTGGAGAATTCTTCAAAGTATCCTCTTAATACAAGAACTAATTACACTAATTAACTAAGGATTAACTAAGATTAAGGGAAGATTAAAGCTAATGAGTGAGAGTAAATCTAGGGTTTTGGAGGCTTAAACTAATTTAGGGTAAAATAAGATGTCTTAAAATTACAAGAAGGGAGTATATATATGGGTACAAGAATGAAGGAGAAGAAAGAAAAAGAGTCGTGCAGCAGCATCACGGTCCCGATCGGGACGGATCATCCCGATCGGGACGGTCCTGTCATCCCGACCGGGACGGGATGGTCCCGACCGGGATGGGCTCATAGCAACCCTCTTAATGTAGCACCCCATCCCGAACGGGATGAGGCCATCCCGAACGGGATGGGTCTTGTATGCCTTCCTTAAACACTCTTTGGTCCTTCCTTGCCTCTCATGGGCTTCCCACCGATTCTCGGAACTCGGGATCGGGTCTCGGAGGCTCGGGATTTAGTCCCAAGGTCTCGGGGTCGATTCCAAGGTCTCGAGTCATCGTTCCTTTATCTCGTTGGCTCCAAAAATGTGTATGTATTTAGTCGGAATCGCTCCAACTCTTCCAATTTCGGCCTCGGGAACCTGAAACGAACAAAAGGAAGCATAAGAAGCCCATGAATCGCTCCAAAAATGGAAACCTAGCGTTTCGTGGTTCAAAAATGCGGAATCCCGCCTCAATCATCACTTATCCGGACTCTTCGGAGTAAGTTCCTTAGCTTGGATAGGACATTTAGTTCATGTGGCTATTCCCGGAGCCAGGGGAGAGAACGTTCGATGGAATAATTTCTTAGACGTATTACCACATCCTCAAGGATTAGGTCCCCTTTTTACAGGTCAGTGGAATCTCGATTCCACAAGGAAAATGAGACCAAAACACAACAAAAAGGCACTACAAACTACACTCATCAGTATTGAGAGTTGTGAACCGCCATTTCCTCAATTCTTGACCAAGTTTGGTCATCATCTACCTCGGTGAACCTTCCATTAGATCCCATGTTGAGTATGACCCTTGAATCTTCATATAACCCGTTCCAAAATTGTTGGACAAGGAACCACTGTGATAAAACATGGTGAGGACAAGAACGGATCAAGGCTTTAAACCTTTCCCATGACTTATAGAGACTTTCTTCGTCACGTTGTTGAAACCCCGTGATTGAAGCTCTCAATAGATTAGTCTTCTCCGGTGGATAAAATTGTTGGTAGAATGCTAAGGCTAGCTTCTTCCAAGTGTCTATACCGAGAGCCGTCTTGTCGAGACCTTTGAGCCATTACTTTGCCTTGCCAATTAAAGAGAAAGAAAATAATACCCACCGGATTTGGTCTTCGGTAATTCCCGGTTGCGAGATAGCATCGCAACAGTCCGAAAAGGTTTCCATGTGTTGATGATGATCTTCTGTTGGTAACCCATTAAATTGACTTCTTTCAACCAATTGGATAAATTGCGTTTTAGCCACAAAATTCCCGGCATATGCGGCCGGTAAAGCGGTTGGACCGGGCAAAACGTCTTTCGTAAAGGTTGAATGGGAAGAGAACTTAGGCATTATTTGATGTGCGGGAGATGACGGTGTAGATGGCGTTGATGCAGAAGTTGAAGGAGAACTAGGTGAAGAAGAATGGATAGATGTACCAAAGGGATTGATGAAGGTCCCTTCGGCGGTCTCTCGAGGTGACTCGTTCAAGCCGGATGCTTGAGCTTGTTCTTCAATGGTATTGCTAGTACCCGGTTGAGAGTTCCTAAATCGATCAATCGTCCGTTGGCGAAAGGCTCTAAAGAGTCTTTCTGGCTCTGGATTGAAGGGAAAGAAGTCTTCTCTCCTCCTAGGCATGCACTACACACTTGAACAAACGTGAGAACACCTAGTGCTTTATGGGCACTAGGCATAGACAATAAACGAGCACAACGGAAGACAAAGAGAGAAGAAAACAACAAAAACAAGAAAAAGACTACAAAATATGTACAAAGGATAGAAAAAGAACACAAGAGGGGTAACTAAGTCAAGCTAATAAGTAAACTAAGTCTAAACATGCACCGTCCCCGGCAACGGCGCCAAATTGATGGGAGGGATTTGCCGTCAATCCCTACCAACAAGTAAACCAACTACACCTAACACGTAGCTAGGGTAAGTCGGGTCGATATCCACAGAAACGGTTATGGGTGTCTAGATTAAGGTCGACTAAAAAACAAGACTAGATTACCAAAATAACACAAAGAGGAACAAACTTCAAGAATTGATTAACTATGATGATGGAAGGGGGTGAAACTATGACTGACAATGAACTAGATATAACAACAACTAAATGAAACAACTAAAGCTTAATGAAACTAGTAAACTAGAGAAATGATTGACTAAAGAGATGGGGAAATCAAATTGGGAAGGAGTAGGGTTAGGTTGGGTTCATAAGTGTAGTAGGAAGATTGGGAGGTCAAGGGTGTATGTTTCACCTAGTTACTAAGGTCGGTCCGCGCTCTCGCGTCAAAGCCAAAGTCCGCACTCTCATGTCAAAGACTAAACCCGAATACTCAAGCAAGATATTACCCAATACACAAGGATTCAACCACAAATCAATCACACAATGAGAATATGAAAACAAGCATGAGAAGAATGGCCACTACAACTCAAACAAGCAATTCAACAAACACTTGGTGTGCTTAACATATGACTAGTGACAAAGGATTCATCTTTACCCTCAATCAAACCCTAATTACCCATAATCCAAACTTAATCCCCTTACTAACCCCACAAAAAGTGTACTCACACATAATGAAACTAACCCTAACCATAACAAGAGAAATCAACACAAACAACAAAACATTCGTAATGGAAATGAAACTAGCAAGAACAAGAACAATAATCAAAGATTGAAACTTGAAAGATTAAACTAAGATTAAGAGTAAAGAGAATAAGAAGATTATACCTACTAACAAGAGGATGAAAAGATAAGAACTTGTATTAATAAGAAAAACCCAAATAAATCTCCCAAGGTTGTTAATCTTGGATGACTCTTGAAGAATTCCCTTAATACAAGGATTACAAACTAGATTAAGCTAAGTTTAATTAAAGATTAAAGAAAGATTAAACTAATGAGAGGAGGAACTCTATCTAGGGTTTAGTCTAATGTAAGATGTGCAAAAAGTGCTTAAACAATACAAAGGGAGGGTATTTATAAGGTTACAAGAGCAAAGGAATAGAAAGGAGTGACGCGGGCCTGAACTGGGTTCATCCCGACCGGGATGAGGGTCGTCCCGACCGGGATGAGGGTCGTCCCGACCGGGATGAGGGTCGTCCCGACCGGGATGGCTTGACAGAAGGGCTTCTTTGTTTGCACTTCGTCCCGACCGGGATGGCCTTGGTCCCGACCAGGATGGCTGGTCAGAGTCGCTGCTTTGTTTGCTCTTCATCCCGACCGGGATGGCCACTCATCCCGACCGGGATGGGTCTTGTAGGCCTCCAATATGATCTCAAAGGTCCCTATTTGCTCTTCATAGGCTTCTCATCGATTCTTGGTGCTCGGGATCGAGTCTAAGGTGCTCGAGAATGGGTCCCAAGGGCTCGGGATCAAGTTTAAGCTACCGAGTGATCGTCGCTTCTCTTCGTTGGCTCCAAATGTACCGGAAATGAGTCAGAATCGTTCCGTTACTCCAAGATTGGTCATAGGAACCTAAAACAAACTAGAAGGAGCGTAAGTAGCCTGGAAAACCGCTCCAAAGAGAAATTCCACAAGAGAAACCGGGACCAAACAATGGGAATAGGCACTATAAACCATACTTATCAACTCTCCCACACTTAACCCTTACTCGCCCTCAAGTAAGCACAAACTAACTACTAAACTAAAAGGAACTAGACTACTAACCGAGCGGGTATTAGCGCACCCAACGCCCTTTCAACTCACGCGAGAACACTTAGAGGACAAGTGCTCTCCGCAAGGCAAGTGAGGTCTTGCGACAAAACTTTGGATGAAACCGGACACAAAAACACACAAACAAATAAACACACAAACAAACAAACAATCGGTTGCACCCAAAAAGAAACAAATACCGCTTCCCTCAGCAAAGCGGTGAAAGAAGCACCGGTAAAGGACTCAAGGCAAGTGACAACGTTCCCAAGCTAATAATACAAACCGATATCGACAAAACCCTAATAGTATGACAAGAAAGCAATAAAAAACGTTGGTAACTTACCTAGGTCCTCCTAACCTTCTAAGAACGTACTACGGGACGATCGGCGGGATGGAAGTAGGATGAACCACAGAGTTAGTCGACACTGTAGGTAAGTGAGACCTCGCCCCCTTTGGCGATAAGCCAAGAGGATCGTCCCATGCTCAAAAATCGTCTAACTAGCCCAAGTAAAAAGGTGGATAAGGTTGCAAAATGAGGGAATATCGATCATTACCGCTATCATCCTTCCTAGGGACTCGGTCCTTTGGTAGGCTCTTCACGGTTACGATCGGAAAAAGGCTTATTTTTGAGAGGGTGAGAATCTTTTTGTGAGATTTATTTCTTTTGGCGTTTTTTTCTTTTGCATTCGGCTTTTGAGTTGCTATGCCATTTCTTTTTCTTCTTTTGTATTTTCTTTTTGATTTGTTGTGCCTTTTCTTTTTCTTCTTTCTTTTCTTTCTTTCTTTTTCTTTCTTTTGACTTGGCCCGCCTTTTGGATAATTCTTGTATTGTAGGCATTTCTTGCAACCAAGTGAGAATTTCAACAATTTGCAACTTATTTGTGGAAAAATGTGTATGAGGTAGGGAAATGGGTGAGTCGGGACGGCGCCTTCCCTTCAAACCCACAAAAAGGGGAGAAACTTGGACTAGTCAAAGCAATTACGAACACGGTCACCTAAGGGACGGGACTCGGCAACCAAGGCCTTTTCACTCCGTGGGTGGTCAAAGTGGTCAAAATGCAAATCCCGTAGTAAATCCCTAGTAGACTAGGTGGAGTAAAGTCATTCTACTAGACTAAAGTCCAAGACTCGATTCATACCACTAGAAAGGGAAAGTAAACACTTGCGCACTAGCCTCAAAACCGGGTTTTCGAAAACCTTTTTACACAAGACACAAATTAAACAAGACACAACAAGGACGAAAGAAAATGAGACACACACAACAAAACAAAACAAAATCATAAAAAAGAAAACAAACATACAAACAAAACAAACACCACCCCGAAACATCCAAATAAGCAACCAATCAACCGCAAATCTTCACAAAGCTCCACCCGAGCACACACCATCACAACACATCCTCTAAACTCCACAAAACGGGAAAAAGGAAAAGGAGAAAGAAGGATAATACCGAATGTCAAGAGCCTTCCGAAACTTATCGAAGATTACGCAACCTACAAGGAATTCAGGGGGGCAAAACACACAACATAACATATATACGACACAACGACACAAAAGGAAAAGACACAAAGGAAAAATCTTTTTGATTTTTATGAAACGTTTTCAAATTTTTAAGGGTTTTTAAGATTTTTCGAAAAAAACAACGAAAATAAAGCTAACTATACTAGGATATCGCTCCCCCACACTTAAACCGAGCAATGTCCTCATGCTCAATCGATAGTGTGTGGAGACACTGAAAAAAGAAACTACGAAAATAAAGCTAAAAATAAAAAATAAAGGCGAAGAAAGGGGTAGAATGTGTCCGGCCGGGGTGTAGTCAAGTCACCAAGGGCCGAGACAAGAAAAGATATGGATGGGAGAAGAAATAAAAAGAAGGAAATAAAAGGAAAATGGGAAGGGAGGGCTAGGTGTAATCAAGTCACCTAACCCGGATTCCGCCTAAATTCGATTAAATTCTACCAAAAAGTGAAAAATAAAGAAAAAGTGAAATAGATGACTCTCGATGTAGTCACATCATCGAGAGTCGGGAGCAAAGACTACCAAGGCCCCGAGGGCCATCAAGACACCAAATACAGAAAAGGGAAGGGGGTACACAAAGAGAGACTAGCAATAAAAGACGGAAAAGAAAGGAAGGTCGCCCACCAAGCGGTTAGCAATTCACTAACTCCATCGTCTCAATGATCATTAACGGCACGCTGCTTGTCTTCGTCCTCGTTATTTCTCTTCTTGCTCAATGTAGTCGCACGGTTGAAGTTCTAGTCTTGCATTGGTGTAATGAGGGTGGGATTTGAGGTTAAACTCGGTGTAACATGAAGAGAAGATGAGATGAATGTGTATATATAAAGTGTAGGGATCATATGATAGTTGCAAGGGTAGGTAGGGAGGTTGGGAGGGGGTATAAAGTGGTTGGGTGGGGTTTAAATGAAGGAACAAAGGCAAATAAGGCTGCAGGGGACCATTCCGGCCGGGAGCATCTCTTCCCGGTTGGGACCGTGCCTTCCCGGTCAGGAAGCTTGGTCATCTCGAGAGGGATGGCTAGTCAGTAGCCCAAATTTCGTGCACACATCATCCCGGTCGGGATGAAACCCTTCCCGGTCGGGATGACTCTTCTAGTCCTTAAATTCTCTTGATGGTTCCACCCACAAGTCAACTAATACATTGAGATCTAAAATCTCGTCCCCAAAAGCTTGTCAAAAGCTTAAAAACCGACTTCCTTGCCCAAGATCCAAGCTTCTATCATCAACTACTCCTCTCAAAACTTCATCTTCACTATTAACCTATCACATAAGCTCAATAAACACCATCAAAATCCCTCCTCACATCGCTCATCAAAATACCAAGTTACAAGATTTCCACAAACACATAAAAGAATAAGAAAGAAATATATATAAAGAGACGGTTCTTTTGGAACTCTGTCAAACCAAGGGTGGTAGGTTCTTCATTCATTTTTCAGCAACATCATAGACAACTCCATCGCCATCAAGAGCACGGAGTAACAAGTCAAAAGCTCAAGAGAAATCTTCAATCAAGCTCGTGGAGTACCAATCTATACTCCAAGGATCCTCACAACCTTGCCTAGAAGTTCCCGGGGCATCCCGATCTACTAATTTCAACGGCTTGAACTTGTACTTTTGATCCTTTGGTATATACCCAAACTTCATTTCATCATCACAAGGCCTCAAGGGAGGCTCAACTTTCTTCTTACCAACCGGCTTATCTTCACTCACATCACATGGGCATTCATCCGCCCCAAGCTCGGAATCATTGTCTTCAATTCCACACAAGTTGTTGTCTTTCAAGCTTTCACTCGACTCATTCCCTAGCTCTTTGTCATTAAAGGCATGGATCATATTACATGACTCTTCATATGTAGGCGAAGTGTTGCCATGGAGGTCAAACACTAGCTTCTCGTCGCCTAGCTCGAAGGTGATCCTACCCTTCTTGACATCGATCATTGCACCGGCGGTATGTAAAAATGGGCGCCCAAGGATAATGGGAGTGATAACATCCTCCGGCATATCAAGCACAAGGAAGTCGACCGAAATGAAGAATTTCCCTATTCTTAGTGGCACATCCTCTAACAACCCTAATGGTCGGTGAAACGAATGATCGGCCATTTAGAGTGTAATAGAGGTACACTTGAGCTCTTTCATCCCAAGTCGCTCACAAATAGAATAAGGGAGAATGCTTACACTCGCCCCCAAATCATATAACGCCCTTTCAATCTTCAAGTTCCCTATGGTGCACGGGATTGAGAAACTACCCGGATCCTTCAACTTAGGAAGTGTAGAGCCTTGAATGAGCTCGCTCACCTCTCTTGTGAATGCTATTGTCTCTTCCTTGTCAACGGATCTCTTCCTAGCCAAGATTTCTCCCATGAACTTTCCATAGGCCGGGACTTGGGTAATTAACTCGCTGAAAGGGATGCTCACATCCAACTTCTTCACAATATCAAGGAACTTGTTAAATTAAACATCCACCTTAGTCTTCATTTGCCTTGTTGGGAATGGCAACTTGATATGTATCTTGTCTTGCTCATTAGGTTGGGACTTTTCGATTGACACCTTCTTCTTTCCTTTGTCTTTCTCTTGGGGTGGGGGAAGCTTGTCTTCATTAGGTTTTTCAATTTCCCACAAGACTTGCTCTTCCATGAGATTACCCAACCTTCATTGCTTTGAGGTGGAGATACAACTTCTTTCATGGCTTCTTGCTCATTAGGGAACAAGGGGGAGTCATAAGATGCACCGGTCCTCAAGGTAATAGCATTCACATGTTCAAATGTCGCCGGTTCACCTTGAGGAGGTAGTTGACCCTTTTGCCTTGAAGAACTACCCGAAGCAACTTGAGCTAGTTGGGTTTCGAGCATCATCCTATGAGTACTTTCCCTTTGAAGTTGAGCATAGAGTTCTTGATGAGCCTTTTGCATCTCCAATTGGCTCCTTTGCATCTCCAAAATTGCCTTTTGCATCTCAGGATACCGAGGTGGGGATTGTTGATTGTGTGGAGTATTGGTGATGGCTAGAGGAATGCCATAATCATGAATTGGAGACCGGCTCCTTTGCTTGCTTTCTTGTTGAGTACTTTTGGACCCTTGTTGGTGTTGGAGGTTCCCTTGGAACCCTTGAGAATTGCCTTGATTTAGGCCTTGAGAGTTACCATGATTGTGGTTTTGGTAACCTTGGTTGTTTCTTTGAAATCCTTGATAGTGTTGGTTTCCTTGGAAACCACCTTGATGATTGAAGTTCCCTTGATTATGGAACCCGTGATTGTTGTTGAAGGCACCTTGGTTATGTTGTTGGAAGTTGTTGAAAGGCCTTTGATTGCCTTGATAACCTTGGTATCCTTGGTTGTTCTCCCTTAAGGGAGGAGGAACATAGATTGGACAGTGTTGTTGTAGAGATTGTTGTTGGGAAGCTTGGAACATATGAGGATTTGACACATTTTGAGCCTTGAAGTTAGAGTATGGGGCACCTTGCTTGTATGCTTGAAAAGCATTCACTTGCTCAATGCTACTTCGACAATGTAGAGGCTCATGTCCATATATTCCACAAATCTCACATATCCCATAATAAGATTTAGGAGGTACAATTCCCAAAGCATTGACTTGTTGAATAGATTGTTGGTGGGAAGAACTTGTACCTTGACTTTGATCAAAATGACTTTGGAGCTTCTTATCAGTAGTATCAATGTGGGTCTTTAATTGTGCCCCAAGATCGACACTAAGTTGTGTAATGGCATCAATATCGTGTCTTCCCCCTCTATTCGCCTTTCTAGGCCTTGAGTATTGAGAGTTGTGAAACGCTATTTCTTCAATTCCTGCCCATGTTTGATCATCATCGACCTCGGTAAACCTTCCATTGGAACCCATGCTGAGTATAGCCCTAGAATCTTCATATAAACCATTCCAGAATTGTTGCATAGGAAACCATTGGGCCAACCCATGATGGGGGCAAGAACGGATCAAGGCCTTGAACCTTTCCCACGACTCATAAAGACTTTCTTAATCACGTTGTTGAAACCCCGTGATTGAAGCTCTCAATAGATTAGTCTTCTTCGGTGGATAAAGCTGTTGGTAGAATGCTAGAGCTAGCTTCTTCCATGAGTCTATACCAAGAGGCACCTTATCTAGACCTTTGAGCCATTGTTTTTCCTTGCCAATCAAAGAGAAAGGAAATAATACCCACCGGATTTGGTCTTGGGTTATTCCCGATTGTGAGATGGCATCGCAATAGTTTGAGAAGGTTTCCATGTGCTGATGAGGATCTTCTGTTGGTAACCCACTAAATTGACTTCTTTCAACCAATTTGATAAATGGCGTTTTGCCACAAAATTTCCGTCATATGCGGCAGGTAAAGCGGTTGGACCGGGCAAAACGTCTTCCGTAAAGGTTGAATGAGAAGAGAACTTAGGCATTATTGGATGTGCGGGAGATGACGGTGTAGATGGTGTTGATGTAGATGTAGAAGGAGAACTAAGTTGAGAGGAGTGACTAGAAGTACCAAAGGGATTGATGAAGTTCCCTTCGGCCGTCTCTCGAGGTACTTCGTTCAAGTCGGATCCTTGAGCTTGTTCTTAAATGATATTGCTAGTACTCGGTTGAGAATTCCTAACCCGATCAATCGTCCATTGGCGAAAGGCTCTAAAGAGTCTTTCCTGCTCTGGATTGAAGAGAAAGAAGTCGTCTCGCCTCCTAGGCATGCACTACACACTTGAACAAACGTGAGAACACCTAGTGTTTTATGGGCACTAGGCAAAGACAATAAACGAGCACAACGGAAGACAAAGAGAGAAGAAAACAATAAAAACAATATAAAGACTACAAAATATGCACAAAGGATAGAAAAAGAACACAAGAGGGGTAACTAAGTCAAGCTAATAAGCAAACTAAGTCTAAACATGCACCGTCCCCGGCAACGGCGCCAAATTGATGGGAGGACTTGCCGTGGGTCCTACCGATCAAATAAATCCAACTAAACCTAACTAGTAGCTAGGGTAAGTCGGGTCGAGTCCACGGGGACGGTTATGAGGTGTCTAGACTATGGTCTACCTAAAAACAAGACTATGTTACCAAAACAACACAAAGAGAAGTAAACTAGCAGGAATTGACTAACTATTGTGTTGTAAAGGGATGAAACTAGACTATCAATGAACTAGATATAATATGAACTAAATGAAATAACTAAAGCTAAATTCAATCAACTAACTAGAGGAAAGAAAGCTAATGAAGATGGAGAAATCAAATCGGGAGGGCGTAGGGTTAGTTTACGTTCATAAGTGTAGTAGGATAGTTGGGAGATCGAGGGGTTAAGCTTCACCTAGTTACTAAGGTCGGTCCGCGCTCTCACGTCAAAGACAAAGTCCGCAATCTCGTGTCAAAGACTAAACCCGAATACTCATGCAAGATATTACCCAATACACAAGGATTCAACCACAAATCAATCACACAATGAGAAGATGAAAACAAGCATGAGAAGCATGGCCACTATAACTCAAACAGGCAATTCAACAAACACTTGGTGTGCTTAACATATGACTAGTGACAAAGGATTCATCTTTACCCTCAATCAAACCCTAATTACCCATAATCCACACTTAATCCCCTTACTAACCCCACAAAAAGTGTACTCACACATAATGAAACTAACCCTAACCATAACAAGAGAAATCAACACAAACAACAAAACATTCATAATGGAAATGAAACTAGCAAGAACAAGAGCAATAATCAAAGATTGAAACTTGAAAGATTAAACTAAGATTAAGAGTAAAGAGAATAAGAATATTATACCTACTAACAAGAGGATGAAAAGATAAGAACTTGTATTAATAAGAAAAACCCAAATAAATCTCCCAAGGTTGTCAATCTTGGATGAGTCTTGAAGAATTCCCTTAATACAAGGATTACAAACTAGATTAAGCTAAGTTTAATTAAAGATTAAGGAAAGATTAAACTAATGAGAGGAGGAACTCTATCTAGGGTTTATTCTAATGTAAGATGTGCAAAAAGTGCTTAAACAATACAAAGGGAGGGTATTTATAAGGTTACAAGAGCAAAGGAATAGAAAGGAGTGATGTGGGCCTAAACTGGGTTCATCCCGACCGGGATGAGGGTCGTCCCGACCGGGATGGGTTGGTCCCGACCGGGATGGACTTGGTCCCGACCGGGATGGCTTGACAATAGGGCTTCTTTGTTTGCATTTCATCCCGACCGGGATGAGGGTCGTCCCGATAGGGACGGGTTGGTCCCGGCCGGGATGGCTGGTCAGAGTCGCTGCTTTATTTGCTCTTCATCCCGACCGGGATGGCCACTCTTCTCGACCGGAATGGGTCTTGTAGGCCTCCAATATGATCTCATAGGTCCCTATTTGCTCTTCATGTGCTTCTCATCGATTCTCGGTGCTCGGGATCGAGTCTATGGGGCTCGGGAATGGGTCCCAAAGGCTCGGGATCAAGTCTAAGCTACCGAGTGATCGTCGTTTCTCTTCGTTGGCTTCAAATGTGCCGGAAACGAGTCAGAATCGTTACGTTACTCCAAGATTGGTCTTAGGAACCTAAAACAAACTAGGAGCGTAAGTAGCCTCGAAAACCGCTCCAAAGAGCGATTCCACAAGAGAAACCGGGACCAAACAAAAGGAATAGGCACTAAAACCACACTTATCACTCATCTTTTCAAAATGACATTTTTAAATGCAGATACTCCGGTCAAATCATGATTTCTAAAAAGGGAAAAACATTTTTAGATGCCGTTATCATGGCAAATTTTACACTCACCACTTTCAAAAAAATAAATATGTATTTTTAGTGCCATCACCTTGGCCAAAGTAAAACCCGTCAACCACGAATACCGTTAATACCACCGAGACTCCCGATCAATGGGATCAAGGTACACCAAACGGTTACATTTTTATTTTCAAAAAAAAATGTTTTTACACACGTACCGTTAACACAACCCGAAACTTCAATTAATGAAGTCAAGGAACTCAAAAACGGTTACACTTTCAAAACACTTTTCACACCACACCTCCCACCGTTAAATGCTAGTTAACGCAACCTACGAACGTGGGTCACTAGTTTTAAAAGTTCTTCTAAAAAAAAGAGTTTTCTAAAACACTATTCACCACCTAAATCCCTTAATAAGGATTTGGTCACACCTTTAAAACACCGTCATTATACTTCACGCTCTACCACGAGCATCACGTATACCACGAGCATCGAACTAGCTAATTAATAGTAGTCTCGATAAAAGCATCACGTAATCAATTTCAAAACCGGTTCCCCTAAAGAACCGTGCTCCTTTCAAAAGAAAAAAAAGGAACATTTACACTTTTGCCATCGTCGAATTCCCGATGCACACGTATAGCAACACACTTCCACGTCACAAATGATGTCGTCACGCTATCGTTACACTATTTCACAATTCATCCTTTTCAAAAGGAAAAAAAATTCTTTTCTTTGCAAAGAATTGGTCGTTTTTGAAAGAAACATATATCAAAATTCTTTGATCCTGAGCCGGGATCGCAATCAACCTCTTACGTCGTACAACCGTGTGTTTAATTGTCTGTGTTAGTTACTAGGATCACCTCTACCCGAGGTCTTACATTTTGGGTCGTCTCATTTCGAGAAGTCCTCTTTAAACCTCACCTCCGAGGTTTGTGTCAAATCGTCTCGTTACGGAAACCTGAAATTCATTAGGCGTTTCGCAGAATACACGAAGAGTCTAAAGCCCCCGACTCCCTAGCCCAATGGCCACATACACGAGTCAAGGGTCTCATTTCCGTGTCGCCCAGTCGCGAACATCCTTCGAGTCTCTAAGACGTCTGACGACACTTCCCTGATTCCCGATATTATCTTCCAGAGATCATCCTCCACCATGACTACAGTCCCAAATTTCAGTGTCAAAGATCTAACTCATATGGTTTACAACCTCGCCACCTCTGTGACCTCCATTGAGACCTCTATTTGTAACCTTCACGAGCGGATGGACTCCCTCGCAGTCAAAACCCAAAACCACCCGCCGATCCAAGTAAAAAAGAGTTATCCTCCCCAAAAGAGGAAGACCCCTAGAAAGTTTGCTGACTTAGACATCCCCTATGATGAATCTTTAGCCATCGCCATCCACCATGGTCTACTATCCCCGCTAGAACCTGTACCCGAAATCCCTCTAGGACAAAGAAGCGAAACATGAGATCCCAAAGCCTTCTGCTCCTTTCACCAAGGGCTGGGACATGAAACCGAATCCTGCACCAAACTAAGACATGCCATCCAAAACCTAATCGAAGAAGGAGCCTTTCCCCCTCCAAAAAAACTGTTACACATTCAATTTGGCACGATCGATTATGAACAATACCAGCGATCACGCCATACCTGGGGTATGGGCAGATGATTATGATGATGTCTACATCCACGAATTAATAGTCTCGATCCCCCCAACAACCACCCAAACCAAGGATATAAGCCACGTCACTAGATCTGGGCGACCCTACCAAAACGTCACATTCGACATACCGAACACCAATCACGCTTCTGAAAGCACCCCAACCACCGACGAAATCCCGATTACCACCCTTGAGGTACAAATAGTCAAACAACTACAAAAAGCCAAAACCGACCTTTCCATATGGCAACTTATAGCTAGCTCCTATAATCACCGCATGGCTCTAGTCCAAGCCTTAGGAAGAATGAACATATCCTCAACCGTTACACCTGAAGACATGATAGGACAAGTTCTTCAAGAAGCCAATGGACTAAAGGATCCTATAACCTTCTCCGACGAAAACCTCCCACCCTTTGGACCGAAACACAATCTAGCCCTTTACGTTAGGGTAACCTGTTTAGGCAAGAAGGTGCCCATGACCCTTGTGGATGACGGTTCTGCCGTAAACGTAATCCCTCTCAAAACCGCCTGCGCCTTAGGAATGTCAGACACCGACTTCATACCCGCCGAGTCTGGAGTGCGCGCCTATGATGGTACGAGGCGTCCGGTCGCGGGCGTCGCCACCCTTAACACCATTGTAGGGCCCATAGAGAGGAAAATGGACTTTCAGGTCTTAGACGTCAAAATCGGATCTTACAATATGATCCTAGGGTGCCCTTGGATCCATGCCCTTAAAGACGTACCATACACCCTACACCAAAAGGTGAAAGTGCCCATCAATGGTGAAATAATTACCATCCATGCGTACCCCATAAGAGCCTTTGTAGAAAAAGCCACCACCTCGCAAGTCACGGAAGATACTGATACCGAGTTAAGGGGATTTCACGTAGTAAACCTGTTACAACAAGACCTAGCCCCGTTCGACTTTGATCAGAAGTCAAACCTAGCCATCAACTTTATGATGAGACAGCAGGGGCATTTCCCGGGATTGTGCTAGGAAAAAATCCCGGCACCGCAAGTAAACTCCGTGATCCTATCGGACAAACCCACACGATAGGTTTTGGGTACCCCGCAACCGAGGGCGAAATCCGTGAACGCATGGCTATCATGCGCGCACGTAAAACTGAGGGCATCCAATCCCGTCGTACGACCTCACCCTAAATGGACGTTTCGTAAAAGAAGGTGACAACGAACATTATATGGGATTTTCCGAACCAACCTACATCAAAGGCATCCGACATCCTGGAATAGAAATATTCCAAGACTGCTACTTCATCCCGGAAGCCACACCAAACACCTTAAAACCCAAAAACACATCTTGTATGGACGGCCTAGCCAATAGTCTCCTATTCAGAGAAGAGTGTTTCGTTCCCGTGAATCCCAGTGAGCTAGTCAGTGTGGTCATGACTGACAAGCAATTTGACTCCATCTCCCTTATTGTCAATACCGACAAAAGCCAAGAGGGTAGAGGGTGGAGGAAATCCGTCACATGGACCAACGAGAACGGTAGGAGGTTCAAGCTAACCACGGGAGAAGGGAGGATGTTCAAAGAGTCCGAGATCGAGTCTGAGTCCTAATCTGAGTCTGAAACTGGCCAAGAATCTAGTATTGTTTGTCTCCCATCTACATCAGTGTCTGTTCAGGATGAGCCGGGGTCTGTCCCGTAAGTCCCAGTAATGTTACATCTGTTAAACGAACAGAGGGTCTCCTTATCCAAAGTCCTCGACATGCTCGATTTAACTAATAATAAAAATACTTTCGCTTATGACTCGTCGCACTTAACATGCAATGCCATTATCGATAGCGAACAAAACAAGAATGACCAAAACGACTCTTACGACACTTATCTCCCACTCAAAACCTTGAGAGAGTTAGCCAGACAAGAGTTAGGCGCCTCGATAATTGAAGATACCGAATCCCTAAACATTGGAACCCCCTTGGAAGCCCAAATCCTAAAAATAGGGACCTCCTTAGATCCCATTGAGAGGGAGCAACTTATGAACCTACTCACACAATACAAAGACGTCTTCGCCTGGTCCTACAAAGACATGCCAGGTATAGACAGAGATATCGCTGAGCACCGAGTCCCAATCAAACCCGGGTTTAAACCAGTAAAACAAAAGCTACGTCGCATTCGACCCAAGTGGGCCCTTAAGGTCAAGGAGGAGGTAGACAAACAATGTAAAGCCGGGTTCATACATGCCTCCGAATATTCGGATTGGGTAGCCAACATAGTCCCCGTCACCAAAAAGGACGGGAGAATCCGGGTCTGTGTAGATTTCCAAGACCTTAACAAAGCCAGCCCAAAAGATGACTCCCCTTTACCTCACATAGATATCCTGGTAGATAATACCGCCGATCACGCCCTACTCTCTTTCATGGACGGGTACGCTGGGTATAATCAAATAAAAATGGCAAAAGAGGACATGTCTAAAATAGCCTTCACCACACCTTGGGGAACCTATTGCTACTCAGTGATGCCTTTCGGACTTAAGAATGCCGGGGCGACCTACCAAAGAACCGCAACCACACTTTTACAGGATATGATGCACAAAGAAGTCGAGGTGTATGTAGATGACATGATAGTCAAATCCCAAAACCGAGAAGGGCATGTCCCGGCCCTCGAAAAATTCTTCAAACGCCTACGCCAGTATAATATGAGGCTTAACCCACAAAAATGCGCCTTTGGGGTCACATTGGGGAAACTGTTAGGTCACGTAGTGAGCCAACGAGGAATCAAATAGACCCCTCCAAAATAAAAGCCTTGTTAGACATGCTCGCACCCTTGAACGAAAAGGAGATTAGAGGATTTCTGGGTAAGGTTCAATACATCAGCCGCTTCATTGCCAAACGGACCAAGGTCTGTGAGCCCATCTTTAAAAAACTCAAAATAACCGAACCCACCATCTGGGACGATAAATGCCAAAGAGCCTTTGACAAGGTAAAAGAAATACTAGCACAACCCTCAGTGTTAATGCCTCCTAAAAAGGGACTACCACTTTCCCTCTACCTTAACGTAACCAAAACCGCAATGGGGGCCATGCTAGCACAAACCGTTAATAAAGAAGAGAGAGCTATTTACTACATTAGCAAAAAATTCCTCGAGTACGAAACAAAATACACACCCCCAGAGAGGACCTGCCTTGCCCTAATATGGTCAACCAAAGAGCTTCGGCACTACATGCTTAGTCATACCGTGCACGTATACTCAAAAATGGATCCCATCAAATACATCTTCGAGAAACCTGTCCTCAACAGAGGACTAGCCCGATGGACACTCATGTTGGCAGAATTTGATTTAACATACATACCCCTTAAGGTCATTAAAGGAAGGGTCGTAGCCGACTTCTTAGCCGAAAACCCAATAGAGGAAAAATCAACAACCGACACCTGGTCCTTCCCTGATGAGGACATTTTGTTCACCGAAAGGGAATCGTGGGACTTATACTTCGATGGTGCCTCGAGCATGAGAGGGTACGGCGTAGGAATCCTCCTGATATCCCCAATAGGTGGCAATATACCCATATCAGTCAAACTAGATTTCCCCGTTACCAACAACGCAGCCGAGTACGAAGCCTGCCTTATAGGTCTAAAAGCGGCCATGTCTCTAGGAGTCAAAAACCTTAGAGTACATGGAGATTCATCCTTAGTGGTCAACCAAGCCACGGGTACCTGGAAAGTTTATAGCGAAAGCCTAACCCCATACCAAACCAAAGTAGAAACAATATCCCGGGAATTCACTGAAATCGACTTCATACACATACCCCGCGAAGAAAACCAATTCGCCGATGCGTTATCCAAACTAGCCTCACTGATAAACATGCCCGATCACCTTTTCTCTATGCCTATCTGTGTAGAGACAAGCGAACAACCAGCCCATATTCATAACCTCGAAACCGACAATACCCCTGAAGAACCTTGGTACAAAGCCATCCTAGACATTAAAAGCCACGGGTCATATCCACCCAACACTAACACCAAGAACAAAGGAGCCCTACGAATACAAGCCACCCATTACGTCCTAAATCAAGGACTAATATACAAACGAACCCCACAAGGAGTCCTCCTTAGGTGCATAAAAAAAATCAATCTGAGAGAGTCATGGAAGAGGTACATGACGGAGAGTGCGGACCCCACATGAGTGCACACCTACTAGCCCGAAAAATAATGAGACTGGGTTATTACTAGGTTGCCTTAGAGGCAGACTGTCGATGTCACGTTCGCAACTGCCACAATTGCCAAATATTTGCTGTTGTGTGCCAAATTTGGACCGTTTTTCCTCCCATTTAGACCCGTTTTTCCTCCGTTTTGCGAGACTTGAGTGCTATTATCGCCGTATTTTGCATAATTCTCGCATTATTGTCTCTCTTTTGCATTATACGTGTTTTTGGCAGTTTTCTGTCTATTTTGATAGGATTTTCGACCGAAAACGTAACCGAGCTTCCATGAGCACAAAAGAGAGAGACACGGTTCGAAAAGCAAAGCACACAACTGAAAGTTCAAGTAATCCAAATTGATCGACAAAGAAAGAGACCGGAAAAGAGGCGGAAGACCACCGGGTGAAGTTTCGCCCGACGTCATTTTTCAACCCCCGAAGATTTTCATGACACTTTCCACCGGACGAAATGACCGGGCAAAATTTCGCCCGATGGAGAAACCGGGCCGAAATTGCAAATTGAGAAGAAAATCTCACCGGGTGAAATTATTTCACCCGGTGGGATTATTATGTCGAGCCGCGGGGCGAAATTTCGCCCCATGAAGATGCAAAGAGTGATGGTCTAGCTAAATGAAGAGAAATTGGATTTAGGCCTTGAAGTTTGTGCAACCCATGAAGACTAGTATAAATACTCCTCCTAGAGTTTTGTGCCTCCTTGTGCCTTAAGTGAGCCTTTAGGAGTAGGAATAGTGTAGAAAGATTACTACTACTACTACTAGTAGTAGTAGTAGATTATAGTAAGCTCTCTAGTAAAAATTCTCAATAAACAATTAGTATATCTTAGTATTAGATTAATTCTACTCTACACTTAGTAATCAAGCGTCCATCTTTATTGAAGATTGTGTTTTATGTTGAAGATTCAAGGGTTTTGCAAGGGTTTATGTGACAAGGCTCTTGTTTTATTTCTTGAAGATTCATATTTCTTGTATTGAAGATTGAAGATTTACGCATGGATTGGTGACAAATTCTTGTATTATTTCTTCCAAGATTCAATCTTTATGTTAATCTCCATCTCCCTCCTTAGTTTTCTCCATAGTTGGTAAATTCTTTCCTCTCCCCTTTCTTCATTAGTTTATGATTTTCTCTCCTCCTTATTAGTTTCTCTTTAGATTGTATGTTAGTTAATTTCTCTCCTTAGTGTTAATTGTTAGTATAGTTATTATGCATGCTTTAGTTAATTTCTCTTTAGTTAGTGTCTTGTTGTTATTCATCATGACTAGTGAGTATATTTTCTTGTTGGGTTAGGGAGGAGGATTTGGATTATATGAATTAAGGGATGTTGGTGGGTTGTTTACTTGTTGATTATCAATTTTAATGTTTTTGCGTCTTTGTTGACCTAGACTGCAGCTAGATTGACCTTGGCTCATTTCTATCAATATGGGGAAACTCGAGGTAGGAACAACCTTAATTTGAGACTTACCCTTTCATCGCGAAAGCGGGTATAGGTAGGTTGGGTGAAGAAACCGAAAGGTGGCATTCTCCCTTTTCAACGTTGTAGCTAAAACTCGATCCCGAGACTCTTAGACCCCATTTCCGAATCCCGACTCTCCCCAACACCTTTCCTATTATTGACCCTAGCCTTAGTAGCGTAGCTCATTAGCATTAGTTCGACCTCTCTCAACCCAAAACCCCCATCTCAATCCCATCCACGATTAAACTCTAGACTTGACCAGTATCGCTTAACCCTCTCCCTGTGGATCGATCCCGACCTACCACTACTACACTAGTTAGGTTAGTCGGTGTTAAAAATATTGTTTGCATGCGTGTCGACGACAGCGCGCATCAAAATGGCGCCGTTGCCGGGGAGACGGTGATTAGTTAATTAATTAAGTCTTTGTTTTATTGTGTTTGGATAATTGTTTTTCCTTTCCTCCTACCCTAGTACCATTAGGTGCTAGGAGGACTCATTGTTTGTTGAGTTTTTGCTAGGTATAATTTTGATTTAGGTTGCTTGATCCCCATCCGGAGAACAAGTCGCTTGGAAATATTGTGACCGAAGCAACGACTCGATAGTGTAATGTTCCACCAATTTCCCCATTTCTCAACACTCCATCTTCAAACAACATCCAAGGATTCAATTATGGCTACACTTGGGTCCCATTCTCAACCATCTATTGAAAATATTTCTTCACCCGTCTTCATCGGAGCCGTTCCGGAGAGTTTTGAGCTTAAAGCTTCCATCATTCATTTGATTCAACAACAAACTTTTTGAGGATTGCCGGATGAAGATGTGTTAGAACATGTTTGCCTTTTCAAGGAAAGTCTTATTGGTATTAAACTTGAGGGTGTCACCGAGTGCCAACTACGCCGGATTCTTTTTCCCTGCACCTTGCGTGATGGAGCAAGGAGGTGGCTCAAAAGTTTCCCCAACCATGCTTTTCGCACTTGGGAGCACTTGTGCAACTCTTTCCTTGAGAAATATTTCCCACCGTCCAAGACCAACAAATTTCGAAGGGAAATTCAAACATTTCATCAACAAGAAAAAGAAAGCATAAGTGAAGCTTGGGATCGATTTCAAACTCTACAAAGAAAGTGCCCACACCATGGTATTCCTCATTGGCTTTTGCTCCAAACATTTTTCTATTCCTTATCCGCCGATGCAAGGGACATTCTTAACTCAACCGCAAGGGGCGACTTTTTCCTACTTAACGAGGATGAATCCCATGAGCTTCATGAGAAGATAGCCAAAAGTGGCATGTGTGCTAAGGAAATGCAAGAGGGTGAACCAAGTGGAGACTCAAAACCGTCAAAAGACATGGAGGCCACTCTTGAAGCGCAAATCGCTCAACTAGTTGAGAGATTTGAAGCGATGGTTGCTAAGGACGCCCAGATTGTGAAGGGCGGCCGCAAGAGAATTTCTTGTGGCGGGGTTGTAATGATGCTAGCTAGAGCCTTAGGCGTCGATTTTAGCGATTTAACACCAGTTGCGGGGGCGGGAATTTACATAGATGAAGTTTATTGTCCTTTCCTTGTGTGGCCCCAGAAAGGGGATTATAACAGTTTGTTTTTGTATAAGATTACTGAGCTACGAGCTATTTCAATGCCTAACCCCGAATGGGTAAGGCTAGATATTGAAGAGAACTTCGGCATGCCGAAAAGGTCCGGGGAGTACATTCGGGGTAGCACCCGAGGTAAGTTTTATCATATTGAATACCCCGAGGGACCTTTAGATTTTGACGATGATGATTTAGAGGTTGTAGACGTGTCAGAGGAGGAACAAGAGGTTGAAACCTCTCGGGATGAGGGTCAAAGAACATTACCGTCATCATCACACGGACCCTCTTCCTCCCACCAACCCAAACCCCAGACCTCGCAATTTTTCACCCCTAACTTTTCAGACTTTGAACCACACAGACACTCCATGTTCACTCAGTCTACCCCTAGTTTTCAGGAGGACATTAACATGAGTCCTCCACGACACTCCACGACACTCCTCGTTCTTCGGATCGGAGGACTTTTATAACCAATGGGGGGAATTCTATAACCAATCACGTCAGACTTGGGAGAATTCGACCACCTCACTAAACCTGGCCCAGGACGCCTACAATGTGGCCTGGGATGCGCGCGATACTGCGCATAGTTTGTACTCGTACTCTAGGGAAGGTTTTGAGTACGCCCGGACCAGTTTTGAGATGGCTAGGGAGGCTGCTAGGGACGCCCAAGCAGCGAGGTTGGCGGTGGAGGAGAACCTAAGGATGTTGCAACAGCAGCAGAACTATTTTGATCAATTTTTCGGTATGCCTCCGCCAGGGTCTTACTACCCTCCACATCGTCCCCCATGTCCTATGTGAGTGGTCGAGTGTTGTTAGTGTTAGTGTGGGGGTGTTAGTTGTCGGTTGTCAGTCGTCAGTTATCTGTTCTCTTATCTCAGTTATCTTGGTCACTATCTGTCCTTGCATCGCCAATATTTGGCATTTGATAATTATGGTTGTTGGTTGATTTATAATTGGTTATTTTGTTGGTTTGAAAAATTGTCAGCCCCTCCGTGACCCTACTTGGGTCATTACACACTTGAGGTTTATTGCAGGTGCCTTAGAGAAGAAGGACCTGATTGTTGCTCCCGATCTTCGGTGACTTGATCGCACCAAGACCATTTGAAAAATCCAAAATTTTCTTTTTTCTTTTAATTTTCCCGATTTGTGCGGAATCCGGGCGAGGTGACGTGATTACACCTACGCCCTTTCTCCACTTATCGATTTTTCTTCTTTTTCATTTTTCACTTTATTTTCTTTTCTTATTTTTCGATTTTTCTCTTTGGCTAGGGTCTAGGTGACGTGATTACACCTAGGCCCGCCACTTCATTTTCTTTATTTTATCTTTTATATTTTCTTTTTCTCCGTTTTCATTTCTTTTCTTTTTTTATTCCCTTAAATTTTGAAGAGATTTTCTACGTGGTACCCCTGAACTTTTTACTTTTCTACCTTGTACCCCTACAATTTTTGCATGTATACATGGTACCCTTGTACTTTACTAAAAGTTTCTTTGGTACCCCTAAACTTTATTATTATCTTTATTGGTACCCCTAAACCTTTTTTCCCGTCAAGTTTTGGCGACAAATTACCTTTTTATGTTCAAAATTAAATGTTAAACGTCATTTAACATACCTAATTAACCGATAATTGAACTCAAACTAACAATTTTGTACGTGTTTGCAGTTATACTCCGAATCTGAACAGGTTAGATTTTTGACATTATATTGTCAAATCAACTCATAACACTTAAACTAAGCTCAATTACTTATTAATTATCTAAGTTAAATGATATTGAAGTCTTAATTCTAAGCTAAAAACATAATCTAACGACAAAACTTGATGGAAGAAAACATTTGGGGCGCTAGTTAAATTAATAGTAAACTTCAAGGGTACCTTATATAGACATAGAAAAGGTAGGGGTACAAGGTAGAAAAGTAAAAAGTTCAGGGGTACCGCGTAGAAAATCCCAATTTTGAAAAATCAAAAATTTTTTGAAAAATCATCAAAATCCAAAAACATTTGAAAAATCATAGAAAATCCAGAAACATTTGAAAAATCATTGAAAATCCAAAAACATTTGAAAAATCATCAAAAATCCAAAAACATTTGAAAAACCGTAAAAATTCAAAAAGATTTTCCGTTCTTTTCTCCTTTTCTATTTTGATTCTTTTCCTATTTGTGCATTGGGGACAATGCACAGTTTTAGTGTGGGGGAGGGTTCTACTATCCTTTTCTTCATTTTCTTTTTCATTTTTCCTTTAAAAAACCAAAAATCCAAATTTTATTCATTTTTTCTCTTCTTAGTTTTCTTCCCTTTATTTTTGTTTTTGTGTCACTTGTATTGTCTTGCATTCTCCTTCTTGTAGGTACACCGCCAACCAGTTAGCATAGATATGTGAAGTAGCGGAAATGAAATGAAGACCCCGCGGTAATATCTTCTACCTTCGTTTTATCCTTTTCTCTTATGCATGGAGTTTGGGCACATATGCTTTTTGGAGGTTCACTTGGTGAACATTTTGGAATTGGTGGTTGTGGATTGTGTTGACTTAATGGAGTATGGAGTGCTTGGCTTTACTTGTGATTTCGTTTTGTTTTTGCTTTTTTTTTCTCGTATTTTTGTCATCTTTGTGTTCTTTTTCATTTTTTGTATAGCTTGTCTAGGTAAAGTTTTCGAAAACCCGATTTTGAGATTAGGCCGAGTGTTTATTACTCCCTTGTTAGTAACCCTTTTTTATTTTTGGACATAATTCTAGTAGAATGATCTTGAATAATTTTTGTATTGGATTTTTACCATGAGTCCATCTTTTCTACTAGGAGTCTACATCGGGATTTGCATCTGACCACCTTGACCACCCATGAAGTGATAAGGCCTTGGTTACCGTTCCCCGTTCTCTTAGGTGACCTTACTTGAGAAGCCACTTTTAGTCCAAAATTTCCATCCTTTTTATGGGTTCGAAGGGGGTGCACACCCGACTAGCCTATCTCTCTACCATTCACCCTTTTCCACAAATAAGTTTGCATTTATATGCTTTACCGTGATCTCAAATGAATCATCTAGCCAAAAATGGGCTAATCAAAGAAAGAAAAAGGGAAAAATGAAGAAGAAGGTCAAATCAATGAAAAAAAAAGAAAAGAAAAAAGCCCTCGATCGAAATAATGGGAAAAGAAAAACCGAAAAAGAAAATCAAAATCTAAAAAATCGTTCCCAAACCCAAATAATCCCTTGGTTGACTTATTGCCGTGAAATGCCTACTAGAGGACCGAGTCCCGAGGAAGGAAAATAGCGGTAATTTGGCAATCCTTACCATTTTGCAAACACTTATCCATCTTTTTGGTCTAATTGGCTTTCTCGAGTTTGGAACATTCCTCTAGGCTTAGCTTAGGAGACGGCATAACACTTACCTACAGTGCTTACTAACTCCATGGTTCTCACTTATCCACTCCATCTATCGTCCCATTGTAGGCGTCTTTAGTGGAATTAGAAGGACCTTGGTAAATTAGAACGAGCTTGGTAAATTAGGATCTTATCCATGTCAATTTGTGTTACTAACTTGGTAGTGTTCTCGCTTATCTTAAGCTCAAATCGGTGCTTTCTCCGCCGTTTCGATGAGGGATTCGGTTATTTATTTTCTCTTTGGTTGCGACTATCTTTTTATGTGTGTCTTCTTTGTTTTGTGTTTGTGTGTGTGTTAGTCGCAACCCCAATTTTGAACAAGACCCAACTTGCCTTGCATGGAGGTACTCTACCTCATGGGTATCTCGATGTGAGTTGAAGGGACGGAGCGGGCCCGTTAATTGCCTCGTATCGACTTTGCATAGTCTAGCTTAGTAGTACCTAGTTTCTTTTTGGGTCTTTGCTCGAGGACGAGCAACAATTTAGTGTGGGGGAATTGTTGTGTGCCAAATTTGGACCGTTTTTCCTCCGTTTTGCGAGACTTGAGTGCGATTATCGCCGTATTTTGCGTAATTCTCGCATTAGTGTCTCTCTTTTGCATTTTCGTATTTTTGGTAGTTTTCTTTCTATTTTGAGAGGATTTTCGACCGAAAACGTAACCGAGCTTCCATGAGCACAAAAGAGAGAGACACGGTCTATAAAGCAAAGCACACAACTGAAAGTTCAAGTAATCCAATTGATCGACAAAGAAAGAGACCGGAAAAGAGGCGGAAGACCACCGGGTGAAGTTTCGCCCGGTGAGTCATCACCGGGCGAAGTTTCGCCCGATGACATTTTTCCATCCCCGAAGATTTTCATGACGCTCTCCACCGGGCGAAATGACCGGGCGAAATTGCAAATTGAGAAGAAAATCTCACCCGGTGAAATTTCACCCGGTGGGATTATTATGTCGAGCCGCGGGGCGAAATTTTGCTCCATGAAGATGCAAAGGGTGATGGTCTAGCTAAATGAAGAGAAATTAGATTTGGGCCTTGAAGTTTGTGCAACCCATGAAGACTAGTATAAATACTCCTCCTAGGGTTTTGTGCCTCCTTGTGCCTTAAGTGAGCCTTTAGGAGTAGGAGTAGTGTAGAAAGATTACTAGTAGTAGTAGTAGTAGTAGTAGTAGTAGATTGTAGTAAGCTCTCTAGTAAAAATTCTCCATAAACAATTAGTAGATCTTAGTATTAGATTAATTCTACTCTACACTTAGTAATCAAGCTTCCATGTTTATTGAAGATTGTGTTTTATGTTGAAGATTCAAGGGTTTTACAAGGATTTATGTGACAAGGATCTTGTTTTATTTTTTGAAGATTCATATTTCTTGTATTGAAGATTGAAGATTTATGAATGGATTGGTGACAAATTCTTGTATTATTTCTTCCAAGATACAATCTTTATGTTAATCTTCATCTCCCTCCTTAGTTTTCTCCATAGTTGGTAAATTTTTTCCTCTCCATTTTCTCCATTAGTTTATGATTTTCTCTCCTCCTTATTAGTTTCTCTTTAGATTATATGTTAGTTAATTTCTCTCCTTAGTGTTAATTGTTAGTATAGTTATTATGCATGCTTTAGTTAATTTCTCTTTAGTTAGTGTCTTGTTGTTATTCATCATGACTAGTGAGTAGATTTTCTTGTTGGGGATTTAGGGAGAAGGATTTGGATTATTTGAATTAAGGGATGTTGGTGGGTTGTTTACTTGTTGATTATCAATTTTAATGTTTTTGTGTCTTTGTTGACCTAGACTGCAGCTAGATTGACCTTGACTCGTTTCTATCAATATGGGGAAACTCGAGGTAGGAACAACCTTAATTTAAGACTTACTCTTTCGTCGCGAAAGCGGGTATAGGTAGGTTGGGTGAAGAAACCGAAAGGTGGAATTCTCCTTTTCAACGTTGTAGCTAAAACTCGATCCCGAGACTCTTAGACCCCATTTCCGAATCCCGATTCTGCCCAACACCTTTCCTATTCTTCACCCTAGCCTTAGTAGCGTAGCTCATTAGCATTAGTTCGATCTCTCTCTTCCCAAAACCCCCATCTCAATCCCATCCACGATTAAACTCTAGGCTTGACCAATATCGCTTAACCCACTCCCTGTGGATCGATCCCGACCTACCACTACTACACTAGTTAGGTTAGTCGGTGTTAAAAATATTGTTTTCATACGTGCCGATGACAGCGCGCATCATTTGCCAACATCTAACACCTACCTCCATATCTTGTACACATTATAGCCACACCTTGGCCATTCTCTACTTGGGAATAAACATCATAGGAAAAGTACACTCATCCAGGACCGGCGGACACTGCTTTATATTAGTGGCCGTCAATTATTTCACCAAATGGGTAGAAGCCGCCTCTTACACCGTACTAACCTCAAAACAAGTAGTCAAATTCTTACAAAATAACATCATCTGCCGCTATAGTGTACCTCACGAAATCATTAGTGACCAGGGGGCTCACTTCAGGGCCGACATCCAAAAACTCCTAGACAAATACAAAATCCAAAGACACAAATCCTCACCCTATAGACCGCAAATAAACGGGGCCGTAGAAGCAACCAACAAAACCATAACCACAATCCTTAAGAAAATGATAGACAACTATCGGGATTGGCCAAACAAAATCCCCTTCGCCTTATGGGGATACCGAACACCCACCGGAGCCACACCATATTACTTAACCTACGGTTCCGAAGCCGTCCAACCCGTAGAGCTAGAAATACCGTCACTAAGGATATTGGCCGAAAGCGGCATTCCCGAAGAAGAATGAAACCAAAAATGATATGACGAGCTAGTACTCTTAGACAAGCGTAGGATACATGCTTTATCCAACATACAAGCTTACCAGCAACGAATCCAACTAGCCTTTAATAAACGAGTGAAATCCCGAAACATACACGAGGGAGATTTAGTAATCAAATCCATTAGAGTACTCCTTCCCGTCGACCCTAGAGGGAAATTAAAACCAAATTGGGCGGGCCCCTACCTCATTAAGAAAATACTCTCGGGGGGCGCCGTGATCCTCACCGACCTAGATGGTCAAGAGTTCTGAACCCCAACCAATATGGATCAGCTCAAACGATACTACCCATAGACACCCTGACAACCGCATCCTAACCTCCGACTTAGGGGGAAGACGTGCAAACAAAAAAAACAAAACAAAAACAACACAAAAAAAAGAAGTCAAGTACGAACATGGTTTGATTCCATCTAAAAGCGGATACATAGGCAACCCTTCTTCGGGTACAACCAAACAACCAAAAAAAAATTGATTACTCGATTCATGCATAAACCAGGACTCTTTCCACGACCCGGCCAATGAGTGATTTAAAATGACGAAGCACAGACGACGAGCCGAGGACGGGGTGAAAACTTGAAAGGGCGCTCCGGGCAAAATGAAGAAACGAGTTGCGAGCTGTTGTAAAAAAAATGACGAGCCGAGGACGGGGTGAAAACCCGAAAGGGCGCTCCGGGCAAAATGAAGAATCGAGTTGCGAGCCTTCAGAAAAAAAAAAGAAAAAAAAAGAAAACCAAAATAAACCAAAAAGGGTGAGCCGAGGACGGAGTGAAAACCCGAAAGGGCGCTCCGGGTAAAATGAAGAATCGAGTTGCGAGCCACCACAAAAAAAAAAATTTATTATAACAATGTGCTTCTCATTAATAATAAAACTTGGTTAAATTGAGTCTTTGTCGAGGCATTTACATCAAGCATCTGAAACCCGGATATCCCGAAAATCAACAACGTGTCAAAACTCCACAAAAACTAGTACTAATACGCTACATAATATCAACTAATAATACATAATACAAAATGGCTGAGCTCTACCGGTCCAACCTTTTCTTCCCTTTGCCATTCGGGTGAACCCGCTTGTGTTTCTCGTCCTCGATTTTCTGAATACAAGCTTCTACCGCCCTAGCCAAAGGCGAGCCCAGCCAGTCCCACTTTCCTTCCTCTTCCACATTTTCAATATGGGTCTCGTTAGTCTTGGCCCGCTTAGATGAACTGACGGAACTAGGATCACTAATACTGTCTTTGGTCAGGCACTTAGTGACAGTCCTTCGAGTCACCTCCTCACCTCTTAGCGGTGCAGTCTTCCTAACTTTTAAGTTGCTCTGTCCTGATGGGTGTTCACAAACCCTCCGCCGGACGAAAGCATTGTCGGTCGGTCGAACAACGGGACGCAAGAACCTCTGTTCCCAAGACGCCCTAAATTCCCTGAGCAAATCCTCTGTCCATGGGTCCGAACTTGGAGTAACCTGAGCATCCTTCGAAATGAAGGGTTTAACACCCATTTGATTTGACAACATGCCCGGGTAAATATAAACCTGATCTCTCATGGATAGTATTAACAAAGCCCCGGTCGAAGACGAAAATGGAAACCCGGTACGCCCACTAATATTCCACCATGGGATGGACCACCTGATGACCACCTCCCCTTTAGCCAAATAGGAAAGCCAATCCTTTTCCTTGTGACCTTTGCTCCACACCTGAACCGTCTTCCGGCCCGTGAAACCCTTGTAGTTATGACCTTTGATGCCCCTGGGAGGGTCAACCAAACCAAGCTACTCCTGTAACCAAACCTGTATAAAACGCGACAAAACATCACACCCCCAAACCAAAGCAACCACAAAAACAAAACAAAGAAAACCAAGCTACAGAGAAACATGACACCAAAAATCACCTGTAAAATGATCTTGGAACCCTGAAAAGATGTCTTGTGTAGTCGAGCACGAGCATTGAGACCTAGAATAAGCTCATCCAAAATAAGCAAAGAGGGTGATCGTCCATGTTCCATTCCTATCACCACATCCAAAACTCGAGGGTTACCCCAACCTTCACGCGCCATCGCATCCTCAAAAAGATAATAACAAGCCATCGCAACATTAAAAGCACTCCTACATGATATGGCCGAAACATGATGAGAACCAACCTGTGAAAATGTCCTAGAAAGCAACTCTATGTTAATGCCATCCCTACCAAAGTAACCTCTAGCTTCCTCCAATGAAGAAAGGTCCAAAAAGTGGTAAAACCGCTCCACGTAAGCATCATCCCCATAAGGCACACAAGGTCGAACCGAACTCCACCTACCTATAGCATCTATTTCTTCGGGCAGAGGACAAATTTTACCCCCAGGAAAAGCAAAAACATGGCCTTTCGAGTCCCAAAACTTAGAACATGCCAATAAGAAGTCATCCTGTATCTTGACTCGACTTAGCGCAACAACCGTTGACAAACCATCATTTGAACAAACCTCGGGGTCACATTTCTTAAAAGAACTCGCCCACTCGGTAAGGATATTCCCAAAACCCGACATGACCCTAAATATGGATGTTGTAGACCCTCTGGATATTCTAGTATGTCTAAAACGAGCACCCACAACCCGTATATATAGCCCTAATCCCGCAAGAATTAGGAAACAACGAAAATTTCCATAACCCAGACCCGAACCACCCTGGCCCAGGCGCCTGAATCTCCAATCGCCCGAGCCCAGGCGACCCAGAACCCAAAAGCCTTAGCCCAGGTGCCCATATCTAGGCAGGCAACATCTAGAGTAATCCCAAAGGTAGAAACATCGATCCCGCGTTATAACCGTAGCTACCACATGACACCTCGGACATCGGGAACGACCTCTCGAAGCCGCTAAAACCCGCTCCGAAAACCGAAGTACCCATGCAAAGACCACAGGAGCACGAGTTCACCCGTTGGACGCACGAGACTTAGGCGTTTTTTTAAGGGGATAAGCTACCCCACCTAGGCGTGTTGTAGCCTGTTAACGGTTATCATCACGTCGCGTCTGTAGCCTAATAAGGCAATATTATGAGTATGCAAAAAGTGGTCTAACTTTTTTTTCTCAAAAGTTGCCCGAATTTTAACTTCGATTTCGTTCTGAATGTCAAAGCAACTACACTCGTCTCCTAATATACTCAGTGAGAACACGTTAATGCTTTACGTTAACATTTTACATCTCGTCCATCTCAAGTCAAAACATTTTGATCCCTATTTGATCCGATTCCCGGCTCAAACTAACGCATTTTAAAACATCCAAAAGGAACTGTTTTCGTACTTCCGTGCAACGCCAACGCACCCTAAACTAGGTCAGATCGCAAATGAATGAACGCAAAAGTTGTTACTTGTCAATCTAGATAAACAATTCGCCAAACGAAAACACAAGACTAATCCAACTAATTCAAATACTAAAATCTAAAGCTAATATACAACATATACAAATTCATACACAAATCGAGGCTAGGGAGGACTCCTAGAAGCCGCGCCAATGGCTAGCACGCCCTCACAAAAGTTGTCATCTAAGCCTAGATCCTCCAAGTCTAGAAGAGGAGACTCACTACCATCCATCCCTGACAGCATGTCTAAGGCCGTTTCGGGGACTCCTCCAATCTCCTCGGTAGCACCTGTAGCCTCAGCCTTAGCCTCCCTCTCGATCCGATGTCTAGCTTCACCCTGCGTGGAGGTCTCGCCCTGAGACCGAGCCAACTGCTTCTTATAAAAGGCGATCTCATCGGCCCGTGATTGCAGGAGCTATTGCGCCTTATCCGCCTTCGCCTCGAGCTCGGTCACCCGAGTCTCCAGCTGCCACACCATATTCGGGACATCTTACAAGTATACTTTAACATTAGAAAAACAGACAAGCAGCCTAGAAAACCACCGTAGTCACGCAGACTTACCGATCGAGGCCCCGAAGTGTCACGGGAAACCCTCGAAGCATAGACCCGGAAACAGTTGGCGGCCTACCACAACCACTGATGGCAAGCCGAGGAAACCTGAGAGATGAAACCATAGAAGTTAGGCAAACCAATCCTAATTCTTAAGACCCAAACAAAGAACGAAAGCTAAAACTCACCCGGTATACCCGGTCGCGCCACTGTATCCCGGCTTCCATTTCCTCGGCAGAACACAGGGGGAGAGGCTCGGTGAAGGGTATCCCAGCCACATCCACCCTAAGCAGCGTCAGGGGAAAATATGGGGGCTGGATTTTATCAGCTGGATCGGCTAGCTGAGAAAGCAACAGATTGGTCGGTCAGAGGGCAAGGAAACTATAAACTGCAAAAAAAAAACTTAGAACCAAAAATTAGAACATTACCCCGAGGTGGTACCAAGCTAGCCGCCGGGTGACGTGAGATAGATAGGAGGCACCAGGCACCAAGAGCATATCGCCTCCTTCTCCGTCCCTATCCTCGAGGACCTCTGCGGTGCTCGGTGGTCTAAACATGATCCGGGGAGGATCAACCGGCACCCTGAAATCATCATATATGCACTGACGCACCAACCGCTCGCCCAGATACCAAACTGGGCGAAACAACACAGTAAGGAGCATTCTCCTATAACTCTGAGGCCTCAGCTCCATGGCCACATACCCCGGCAGGCCCTCATAATCGGCCCAAGGGCGGGCCACAAACTACACAAATAAAACCAACACCTCAATAAATCCTAAACCTTGGGGGCTACTAAGCTAAGTAGGACATAAAAAGAAAACTCACATCCCTAAGGCTTAGATGGTTGACCAGCGCATTCTCCGACGGGTAGTGGCTGGTTGTACCCTTAGGCTGATCCAGCCTCCACTCGATCCCCGCCGGGAATCTCTTCGGATGAACTCGCACCGTTTTAGGTGCCAAGCAAGGAAAATATGAATAGATCCAAGCCTGCAAAATCCCAAAATACATTTAGCAACACTAAGCCAAAAAGTAGAACTTGAGATACAAGAGTGAGAATAGTAACTAACCTCCAGTATAAGGCCCGGACCCACAATGGGCACAGCTGAGGCTGACTCTATCGCCAACGGCCTCACCATGACTTGCAGGCAGCGAGTCATCTCCGCGAAAGCCGCGGTTACCCAATCATAAAGTCCCAGCTGAGCCAGGTCAGCTAGGAGAGGCAAAATCCTAGTGCTAAACCTCTCGCCTTTGTCCGAGAAGTGGGTCGACCCTAGGAAGTACCACAACCACAACCGGGCATCCTGCTCCGGCATGTTGGGTTCTCGACCCTCTAACACCGCCATCCGCTCGAAGTGATCACTGATGTACGAGCTCACCAAGGCATGAGGCGCACTAAATGCCTCACGCTCCAAACGATCCCGGATGAGACCCCACACCTCATCGCTATCTAGCCTAGGGCCTTCGCCGGCCCACCTAATCCTATCCGGCCCCCAGGGCAAACCGGTAATCATCCCTAAATCCTCTAGGGTCATCCCGACCTCCCCAATAGCCATATGGAAGGTCGAGGTAGTATCATGGAAGTGATCTATCATCGCTCTAATCACCATAAGGTTGCACTTAGTCTTGCAACCCACCAATCGGGCCCACTGCTCGACCACGGGACCTAGAGCAGTCCTCCCGATAATCCCCTTTACCGCGGGGGTCAACTTCTAAAAGTAAATCTCGAGACACGTAGTAAAGCCCGAGAAAGTCCTCATCGGGCCTGGGGACTGCAAACCAAGACAACACAAGTATAAACAAAACAAACCTAACCTAACCCGAGCCAAAAATCTAAGACATAACTAATAAACACGAATAGGACACCCACCAGACCCCGCACGATGCTGTGAGAAATGTGAAGGTCAAGGTGAAATAGTAGCTGATGACCGTCCCAGTCACGAGCCCACTCGGGATCCTCGTAACCAATCTCCTCATCCTCTGGTACAGGAACCAGAACATGAGTCCTCCTAGCAACCGTCTCCGGAAGTCTGCACTTCCTCACTCTATCCAAATCGACCTCATTAATGGCCTCGGGGTCGCGGCGCTGAGACGAGATACTCCGTCGTCTCCGGCGAATCCCTCGGGGAGTTTGTGAACTCGTCCTGGCAGTCTTGCCACTAGGAGCTCCCTCGGGATGCTCGGTGTTACCTCTAACTACAAAATAAAAAAAAATAAAAAAAAATCGTGCCTTTAGTCGGGCTAAAGCAGCTTAAACAGGGTCAAAAATTCGGATAAGGATATCAAAATTCCGAGAGGGTCGCTAGCACCAATTTTTGATCCCGTTCACGATGGAAGTGGTTTCAGGAAAATACGGCATCGTTATGACACCTTTTGGTCCGTCTTAAGACACACAAAACCTCACGGGGAGTCCTAAGGGCCACCCTAGCCCATAAAAATCGACAAGGGAGCTACCCACATCCTCACAAACGCTATTTAAGCAAGATTACACAAAACAAATACGGGAATAATCGGGAAAATGGTCCCTAACCCTAGCATTCCAAACATATTTCCATAGGGAGCCATTGTCGTACC
Source organism: Agrostemma githago (assembly GCA_958450325.1). Lineage (NCBI taxonomy): Eukaryota > Viridiplantae > Streptophyta > Magnoliopsida > Caryophyllales > Caryophyllaceae > Agrostemma > Agrostemma githago. The sequence goes on from OY288256.1 coordinate 30,487,893, forward strand.
TCGAAAATCCCTATCGAACTTATACCTACCCTAACAAGCTCTAATCGACCCTAATTTAACAATGGGATTAAGCACAAGCATCGAAACTTAGTAAATCAAAAACACCCAAATCGATTTTCTAGGGTTTTCAACAAAACAAACTCACAATCAACCAAATCAAACAAAACCGATAATAAACAAGTGAAGAATGCTTACCCGGAGTCGACATTGTCGCGTATGACAGAAATCGAGCCGAAATTTGGCAAGAAAAGTCGAGAAGGCGATTTAGGGCGATGGGGGTGACGCGTTTGGTTTGTGAGACGAATGAACAAATCGCCCCTACCTTCGCCAACTTAAACAAACCCGATTCGCAAGAATCCGAACACCCCAAGTGACGCGCCCGAGTCCTAATGCGCTGGGGGCTAGGCGCCTGAGTATTAGGGCGCTGATGGGTGCGCGTCTGAGCAGCCCAGCACAGACTAAAACAAAAACAAACGAGACTCAAAGCTCGATACACATGAAACACGCACTTTTAAGACAAGCAAAATAACAACAATGGAACAATTACTAATCGACATCGACAAAACACACACTCGATAATAAGACAAGTGTAAGAGTCGCACTTAACTCGAACACTGCACCCGAACGCGTAACAAAACAATTTAAACCAAACAAACTCTACACAAATCTCAAATGCATAACAAACTAAAACAAAGCAAGAGCAAACCCAAACAAAATAAGACAAACTCACAAAACAAAAAACACTCAACTAAAACAAATAAACAAATAGAAATTGTTCGCTTAACGGGTCTTAGTTATCCGAGAGGTGTTGGAGTCTGAAACCTCCACAACAATTTTTCGAGTGGATACGGACGCCCTCGAAGGAGTCTGAAACCTCCACAACAATTTTTCGAGTGGATACTGAAGCCCTCGAAGGAGTCTGAAACCTCCACGGCAATTTTTCGAGTGGATACCAACCCCCTCAAAGGAGTCTGAAACGTCCACAGCAATTTTTTGAGTAGATACCAACGCCCTCAAAGGAGTCTGAAACCTCCACATTAATTATTCGAGTAGATACCAACGCTCTCGAAGGAGTCTGATACCTCCACAACATTTTTCATTCGAGAGGAGACCAACGCCCTCGAATGGTTTATTTTGTCCTAGGGGTCAGAGGTATCCCGAAATACAACTATTCGAGTGGAGACCGACGCCCTCGAATAGTTTTATATCATTTTGTTTTGTCCTAGGGGTCACAGGCGTCCGGAAAGACAGCTATTCGAGTGGAGACTGACGCCCTCGGGTAGTTTATATCATTTTGTTTTGTCCTAGGGTCAGAGGCATCCCGAAAGACATCTATTCAAGTGGAGACTGACGCCCTCGAATAGTTTTATATCATTTTGTTTTGTCCTAGGGGTCAGAGGCATCCCGAAAGACAGCTATTTGAGTGGAGACTGACGCCCTCGAGTAGTTTGTATCATTTTGTTTTGTCTTAGGGGTCAGAGGAATCCCGAAAGGCAGCTACTCGAGTGGAGACTGGCGCCCTCGAGTAGTTTATCTCATTTTGTTTTATCCTAGGGGTCAGAGGCATCCCGAAAGACAGCTATTCAAGTGGAGACTGACGCCCTCGAACAGTTTTTTGTCATTTTGTTTTGTCTTAGGGGTCAGAGGCATCCCGAAAGACAGCTACTCGAGTGGAGACTGACGCCCTCGAGTAGTTTATCTTGTTTTGTTTTGTCCTAGGGGTTAGAGGCATTCCAAAGACAGGTGTCGAGTGGAGACTGACGCCCTCGAACATTTTTGTTTCACTTTATTTCGCCCGAGGGGTCACAAGCATCCCGCAGACGACCACTCGAGTTGAGACTGACGCCCTCGAACGTTTTATTTTATCAAGGGTTCACAAGCATCCCAAAAATATTTGTTCAAATGGAAGCCAACATATATGAGTATTCTTTGCACTTACGCTTAACGCGTCACCTACAACACGAAAACATTTAAAATTAAACGAACTTAAACAATCCGAAAAGGCAAAGCGCTCAAGCATGAAGAACTGAAGAACAAGATGACAAGCAGCGGCCTGGGCCCAAGCAAGCAACCGCAATCAAAGACGTCAGGTATGATTCCTAAGCCTCGGCTGGCGAGCCTCATCACGCAATCCAATGGACTTAAAATGACCCGACCGGACAGCCACCAGGTCGTAATCTTCGATTGACCTAGGCGGCTATACTTTGAATTTCGCCTTGTCCAAGCCTAAGTTATAGTGGGGCTTCTGTAGACACCCAGATTTAGACCTGGTGGCTGTAGGAGTGCCCAACAAACTCTCGATGACGATAGGCCTGTAATGCGACGCGATTTTGCGATGTTTTAGGTAGTTTTTCTACAGAACGGATCAAAAAAATTACTCGGAAAAATTAAAATAACATGATGGCAGCCTTAGTCGTGTCGTTACGGTCGCATAGATACTAATTAAAGTCAATTCTGATACCAGAACCCCAAGTCGGTCCCGAAACTCAAACCGAGTCAGCAGCGCGCCAAGCGAACATCGGGATGCACACCCGAGGCCCACCAAGCTCACGGCGCTAGGGTTACACGGGGAAACCTTAGGCCCCAAGATATGAATTATACTCCACCCTCTCGGTTTTGGAAAGTATCAAAATCGTATCTTCAAAATTCCAACCGCCTCACCTCACGCGTCTTAGTCTCCCCGCGCCTTAACCCAGGCGCCTGAGTCTTGGTGCGCCTCAACTCAGGCGTCCATATGGGCGACGAGGGCCGAAAACACCTATATAAACCCCCCTTCGCCTCATTCATTCGACACATCTCAACTCTCTTTTCCCCCTCCTCATTCTCGCTAAGGGATCAAACTCCGACACCCGAGGCAAACGATCCACTCGATCGTAGTTCCGATAAAAGCGACATCGACGCTACTCCTCACCTTCGAGCACCCCACTCGATACCGAGGTGCCTGTGTTCGACTAGCTCAAGTCTAGTAGCGAAGCTCTGCCGGATTAGCCGCTGAACCGGTCCATAGTAACGAAGCTCTGCCGGAGTAGCCGCAGGAAGGGTCAACGGTAACGGAGCTCTGCCGAAATCACTAGGAAGATCCGCCTTTGAAGTCGAATCGTCACTAGGTTGTCATCTAAACAAAACTTTCCATATTCGTACTTTCTTTTGTTATGCACTACGACAACAATAGAGGTGGACACTAGGTCCACAAACACATACTAAAACACGTAACGTCCCAACTTTAACCACAAATACTAAAACACACTAAATAGACCCGAGTAATTGGGAGATCCGTTCTCAACTATCTATGCATCGTGTCCCGTTTAGTGTATACTCCGAGGGTGCAACTCCTCACAATGTGATTTACTTATATTCACATTTACAGCTTTCGTATGATTTATTGTTTTTATGACCTTATAATCGCATGCTAAATCAATTAACACGGAATTCAAAATGTAAAACAACTAAAACTGAACAAAGCGATGGCCGGGTTCCGTATTAGTCCGGGTGCTCGCCTTATTAGGTTCGATGTATCTCTATTAATACCGAACCGACGCATCTTAAGCAGAATACCAGGTAAGGTATCCACAAGAACGACTAATATCCGTATTATCGCATTAAAACTGACTTGCTAATACCTATAATGTAACACCCCTGATTTTATAAAGTAAATTAAATTAAAGTTATATTCGTATTTCTATTTTATTTACGATTTAACTCGTAATTATTAAAATTATTATAAAACGGATTTATCGTTTAATCGTTTCAAACTCCTAAAATTCTATTTATCTCGGAAACTCTTATATTTAAAACATATTTTTATTTCTCTTTTGATTTATGTTATACATTTAATTTAATTCTTATCGGAAGTCTATTTCGGCGATTTAAATTCTTAATTCTTTTAATTATTTATATTTAACCTCGAATTTCTATTTTGGCTCGAAGTTTATTTTTTTTTTAGTTTCGTCAAAACATTTATTACCTTTCCTCGAGAAATCAATTTAATTCACTTCTTCGAAAATTTATTATTTATCGGGAAATAATATTCCATCGTTTAATTATTTATAAGTCTCATTTTCGTCCAGAATACTTTAATTACTCATTTTATTTGTCGGCCCGATTATTTATTTAATTTTATTAACTCGTTTTTGATTCGATTCGTGGGTCAGTCAACTTATCGTTACGGAATTTGTCTCCTACCCGATTCATTTAATCAATCCGTATTTCTGACCCACTTTATTTTGAACGGATTCATTTCCCATTCCTTTTATTTTTAACGTTTTGCTTTCCCATTTGATTCATTGTATCCCACTACTACGTTAAACCCCCCGTCATCCCTCTTTGATTCCACCGTTTGAACCTATCCTCACCCATTCATTTCTCTTTGTTTTTTTTGTTCTTTCTCATTCACGCACCCTTTTTCTTTTGGTCTCCCTCCATTTAACGTATTCCATTTCCCTTTTTCATCTTCGTCCCTTGTCTACGTGCGACCCCTGCTTTGCTGCTGTTCGTCGTCGCACTCGCTACCGATCCCCCTTTTTCCGTCCTCCGTTATGTTCTGCTACTGCCTCTATTGTGCTTCGATGCTGCCGTTGCTGCCCGTATGTCTTCTTTCTCGTCTTCTCCTTCTTTTCCTCCTTGTGCGTTTGATATTCCTTCTCCGTTTTCTTCTTCTTCTTCATCTTCTTACTGTTGCGGTTACTGCTGCTTTGTGCGTGTTTCTGCTGTCTGCTTTGTCTCGGGTTTCTTCTTATTCCTCCCCTTCTTTTCGTGCTTCTTGCTGTCGTTGTTGTTCGATGCTTTTCGGCTGCGGTTTGCTGTTGTCAGTTGCTGTCGTTGTTTCGTGTTGCTGCTGTTTATTGCGTCATATCTTTTCTTCTCCTTCGTCTTCTTCTTTTCTTCAATCCGTTTCTGCTGGTCATTTCTATTGAATTCTAATTTTGTTTGGTTTCTTAGGTTGTTGTTTGTGCTACTGTTTTTTTTATCCGTTTGCTGCTGCTTTGTTGTTGCAAATTTCGGTCGTTTCTCCGTTCGAATGTCCTCCTTTGTTCAGTTGTCCTCCGCTGTTACTCGTTCGCTGTTGTTACTGTCGCAATAATGGTGCTCGCTGTTCTCGTGTGTACTATGTCGGCCTCGTTTTTGTGCTGCTGCTTTCTCCGTTTTAGTTTGTTCTTTATTTCCTCGTTGTTTTTCTCCCTTTTCAATTGACGATTACTATTGTTTTGCTTCTCCACTTGGGTATAATCTATCTTGACCCATTCATTTTATTCTAGCCTTCCTCGTTATTTGGATATATCGATTGTACCTGAATCCAAAACTTTTCTCTTTCTTTTGTGGTGTCAACTCGATTTACGTTAGAAGACTAATGATTCTACAACGTGGAGCCTAAAGACGTTACTATTGAAGTTCCGAAGCTTGGACAGATGGATTGAAGGGAGTGTATTGACAATTTCTGGCGAGGTAACTTTAGGACGTTACTCGATTTTATATCGTATGTTAAGTAGTACTATGTAGTAAATATTTTAACTTCGGTTTTTCTAATTTTAGCTATTTATTATTTGATAATCATATTAATTTTAAATCGTATGTCTTATCAATATTTTATAACTATTCAATATCGTTTTATAAATCGTTAATAATTTTGTTATTTATTATCGTTATAATATTTTGTTGGTTATCGTGACACTATTTATTAACTAAATAATATCGATTTCATATTTTCGTCATATTTCGTTAATTTCTAATTTTTAACTTAAAATCGTATTTTTATATTATAATTGAGATTTGTATACTCGTTCAATAAATTAATTTCATCATACGACTTATATTAATAAATGAGAAAATAGTCGCTTTTGTTTTAAATATATTTTTAGTCGAGACTATTTTCACTAATAATTTCTTATTTGTTTACGATTAACTATTTTTATTAAAATCCGTATTATTTATTAATAAAAGCTATTTGCTAAAAATAATTTGAAAGCATTGTAAAATTCATTTCATTTATAAAATTCGTTGACTCAATTAATTTTGAGATCGTTTTTCTTAACACATCTCTTTTTGAAAATTTATAATTTTAACTCGATTTCCTAATTATTTATAAAATACTATATATTGACTTATTATATTTTATTTATATTTTGAGTAACGAATTTAGAAATATATTAAAGTTACGATAACGACGATAATAATAAAATGTTAATTTTTTTAGAAATGCTATTTTAATATATTTCACTTATTTTTAATAACTTACGTATTTTCTATAACGAAATTTCTATTTTAAGTAATTTTCCAAAATTAGTAAGTTTCTGTTTAAAGAAAGTTTCCCTTTTATATAAAATGTTTATTCCTTTTATCCTCATATTATTTATAATGATTATATTCATTTTTGAATATCGATAATGACTTATTTTCGAGTTATGAAATAAAGTGAAGTGTGGGGTTAGAGTAATATAGTCAGGGATGTACGTTTTTGCCATCAGCTATAAAGCCGGTGTGCCCATTTGGGGCACATTTGGTCGTTGAACTGGGCGTAGTTTCGCCCAAGAGAGTGTGCATTGTGCCCTTAAGCTAGATATCGCATTGTGTTAGTCGCCGTCAGTTGAACCGGATACATTTGGTATTTAGGAGGGGTGTATACTACTTAAACCAGGACCTCGCTCGCAGTCCTGTTATAGTTGAATTGCCTTGTTAGAGACTGGATTCTGTTATGAGTTAAGTTTACAGTTCTCGAAGCTAGTTTCCAGTATTATCCTAGTGAAAGTCTACCCTTGTGCACACTGATCGAATTTCCATAAAGCCATTTTTGAATATGGTTATTATTATCGATTGGTTTGATTTGCAGGTTGGCAAATGTTTTAAGTTTCCTCTGAGAACTTATTTTATTTTATTATATCGTTTTTAATGTTTTGATATAATAATACTATTATATTTCTATATGATATAATTTGGCTGGGAGAACGTCCGAGTTACTCCCCACTGACGTGACTGTTATGTTTATAACATGACAAGTATTTGTTGTTGTGTTTTGGGTGTGAGCTAGCGAGTAGAGTGGATCCTACTCTTTCTTCATACATGTTTATGGATTTTTGTAACCCTGTTTGGAGAATTTTTATTTTAGCCCTTTTTTACAAAGTGGCCTCTGTATTGACTGACCGTTCTTTTATTAAAATATAGAACATCAGTGTGTTTTAATCCCAAATCTACAGTGTTTCCGCCATTGTATTGCGTTAGATTTTCTAGGTGATTACATATAATATTAGTACTCTCTACTCTCCTACGTGCATCTTTTCATGGCCTGCTTGTCACTTGAAATAGCATGCAAAGAATGTAAACAAAACTATTTGGACGACAAAACTTACTCGTCCTTAAACAACCGACGTAGCAAAAGGTATAGGGTGGAAACAACGGATGTTACAGTATTTCCACCACAACAAAAGAACTAGGTTATCAGCCCACCGATTGATTAGTAGAGGCCGCTATACTGCGGGCGGGATTGGGTGTTGACATCTATCGGATGTTGGCTTCCCAATACATACCCTCACCCCTTACTCAGAATCGACGGTTTCCGGATGTCCGAAACCATTGGCAATGAGAGTCATTCTAGGCATGGAGTGCTTAAAGGTACAAGTCTTTATCTTTAGGTCTTGTGCCCCTCAACTTTGAGCCGGCTAGCGATCAAAGTTGACTTGAACAGTTTCAGAGTCTCCATAATTGACTCGGTGGCGACTCCACAAATCGGCAACGAATTTAGTTCACTAAAAAGGTCGCGTTACCAAATGAATCAGCCTTTAAACATTTACAATCATGACTCGATCGATTCCAAATGGAAACACGGGTGCACGCACTCGTCTAGTACATGTCCAGATCATCATCCGAATCGAGGTCCGACACATCGCCCCGTACGCAAGATCGGACCGGCCCTTGACTGGGAGGGGGCCGCGTGGGTGGCCGCCGCCACACCTTGATAAACCAGGTTGGTCCCGCGCGGGCGCGCGCGGGGCGCCGGGCGGTGCGGACGGACGTCCACACTTCCTCAACTTTTGTTTCATTGACGCATCTGAGCAGTACTCCTTGTGGGGTACGTCTGTGTAGAAGTCCTTGGACTAATACGTAATTAGCGGCGAGCACTCTAAGAGCGCCTTTGTTTTTGGCATTTGAATTGGGAGGATATGATTCTTCCGTCTTGAAATCTAGGATTATTTTATACCATGGTTCTTTGCTAGTGTCATTGTTATCGGTTTTGATGTCATTGGTGTAGGACGATTGTTCCTTCTTTCTACACTGATTGGCACGCTAGAGAGGTATCGAGCATGTTGATTAGTGAGGCTAATTTGCATAGCACAAAATCGATTTCTTTGAAGTGCTGGGATATCTCTTCGATTTTTGCTTGGTATGGAGGTAGGTTCTCGCTGTAGACCTTCCAAATCCCCATTGCTTGGTTTACTACTAAGGATGAGTTTCTGTGGACCCTTAGGTTTTTGACTCCTAGTATAACTGGAGCTTTTAATGCTATTAAGTAGTGTAGACACCCACATTTTGACCGCCAGGTGTCTATAGTAGGTCCCACCAAACACCCGATGATGATAGGACGCAAACATGCTTTAATGGACTCGGATATGGGCTCGAAGTCATGGACATTGGGTTTGGGCTTATTAAGGAGTACAAATCTTACAAAACCGACCTCAAATCCAGGCCCAGTGGGTCGTTTCGAGTCAAATAAGACTAATTTGGGTCGATTCCGACACCAGGGGTAAAACCGTCTTTTAGCGACCGAGTCGAAACCCAGCCGAAAATATTCTCGAGACACACGAGTCAGCCTTGACACCTCACGTGGCTGATTCGGCCTCCAACTGCTACAAAAATCAGCTTCAAAAAATATTAAACAAATCCGTTTAAGGATAGAATTCGATCTCAAGTAGGAATTCTATCCGAAAACCGAATCAGATACCGACCGAGCTCCAAATACTCGGTCAAAACCCCCCAACTAGCCGAGATTTTTGCTTCCCCACCAAGCAATGGAATTTATGTTCCTCTCGACTTCTTACGTTTTCTATCCTAATCGGTATTTCTTGTCGTAAAAGCAAGGCTACCTCCACTCCTATAAATAGGACCCTCGCGACACACACAATTCATCCAATTATCAATCATCAATTATTCATCAACACACGACAGTTGTTAGTCATACACATAAAACCTCGACACACATTCATCGTTCATACAAGTACCGAAATACCGTTCAAATCAACCCGACAAATCCGACCCATACGCCGGCCGAAACCCACCACATCACACGACCAAACCGACACCTTAACACATCCCACATCATCTCGACGCTCCCAAGTTTAAACCACTTTCTGACGAGCTCTTATCCGAGAAAACAAAGCATGTAGGTTGAGGGTGTAAATCAAACCCGATTCTTCTCTTTCTTCTCCCTCTTTCTCACGTTTTTTTTCTTCTTTTTTTGTCGTCGATCGTTTCGTATTTTAATATGGGTCGTTCGTCACAAATATTTTATTTCTAATAATCGATACAAAAAACTATTTTTTTTTATAACGTTCTTAAAATACGATATCGATTCTCTAATCGAATATCATATCTAACAAGAACTAAATTAATTAATTCTCGTTGATGCTAATAAAATCGTTACATCTTTTTTTTAAACAAAATTCGACGATTTTATACGCGGAGAGAATTAACATCCTTTTTCGTTCAAATTCTTTTTTTCACTTTTTTTCGTTCAAAACAAACTTTTTAAAAAACCTTTTCTAAAATCATTCCGACTATTCGATATCGATTTCATAATCGAATATCGAATACGACGAATATCGAAAATATAAATCGAGTATAAATTAATCCATATTTGTACGCGATTCATAAAAATTGACGGTTTTCGACAAATAAAAAAGCCGAGCAGACCTCCACGTGAGTCGCGCGCCCTCTCGGCGACTCGCGCGGAAGCCTGGTTCGCCGGGTCTACTTTTTTTTCGTTTCCTCGCTTTTCTATTTCTTATTCTTTTCGGATCTTACATAAAAAGCGACTTTCGCGACATATTCCAATAAATACTTTTTTTGACTTCGGTCAACGCGTGCTAATCCATCATGTGTCATAAACCTTTTTCATAATCATGCATATAACCCGAAAAAATATCAAAAATCGACATGCATGCAACAACAATGCTCTGATACCACTTGAAAGGTTCATAACCCACTAATTAGACTCCTCTAATTAGTTACTAAATTACTTGTTAATTTAGTATATTAAGATCTAGTTACATGCATGACATCAAATGACAAAAACTAGATACAAGAAGAGATTTCCTTACATATACAATGAGGAAATATTTGGCACAACAAGAAAACTCCTTTTCTTGTTGTTCTTTAGCTATCAATAATATGGATGATCCTCCAAAACCTTGAATCTCCAAAATAGAAGATCTCCTTCAAGTTGCACCAAGAATCAACCCAAATAATCACTAGTATTATAAACTAGATAATAGTAGTGATAATACAATACTAATATTATAAATCTAATACTACTCTAGTAAAAGATGAATATTAGTAGAGAGAGAGAGTTTTGGAGAGATGAGGTAAAAAGCTAAAAGCACATGCATGAATGAATGGGATAGATCAAATAAGAGAACAAATAGTCCCCTTTATGCTCCCCAAAACCGGCCACCCCACATGGGGAAGACCATTTTGCTTTTTATTTTATTTGCATGCTCATGTCTAGTGTCTAGTTTAATTATTACTATCATTTATGCATGTAGTAAAATAAGAACAACCATAATTGCCATTATTTTACTAGTGTGTCACACACACTTGTACATAAAATGGGTCCATTTTATTTTGTCATTTGTCATACAAATGCAATGTGTGACATGATCAATTATCTCCATAATTGATCACATCAAATAATATACACTTAACTCTTTAAGTAGTATACTACTATTATATCTATATATAATATGTCCCATAATAATAATAATAATCAATTAGCTAAATTTACAACTCCTTGTAAATATATTAACGGCTAATTACCACTATCCATAAAAGCATACAAAACCTCAACTAATTTAGTAATTAACGTTTAAATACTAAAAAAGGTCTTATTTAATCGTATTAAAATAAGACGTAAAATTTATTCAGTCAATTATCGTATAATGGACTAATAAACTTAATTGGACAGAGTTCCAAACTCTATCTCCAATAAATAACTCTCGTTACCATGCATATATCACTATATACGTAAGGAACTAATTAGCTGTATCAGATACAAATAATTAGTCTTCTATTTGGGTCTCATCCTATAGGTGTGACCAAAAGGGATCAGTTGATCACCGCCGTCATACGACAGTAACGTCTAACTCTAGTCAGCTGAGCGTTACTGATTTACGTTAATCAACCGACGTGGAGTATCCATGTACTAATTATCCCAAGTATATTCCGTCCATGAGATTTAATATATCAATGCACTATTGTGGAGGACACTCGCTCCAACAATCTCCCACTTGTCCGATACAAGTTGTGCATGTAGCCACTATATTGCGGAGTACTCCTACTTCATCAATATCTCCCACTTGTCTACACAAGTTGTGCGCTACCGATTCTCTTGTCTCTTTGATGTCACATCCTCCCACTCATCACAAGGTGTCTTTTAGGTCGCACTTGTGATTTAATTATAATAAGAGTGGTTTTCTCGATCTGGAGAATAACTGTTTGACCGGAAAATCTACCATAGATCTATTTCCGAGCGTGGCCACGCATTTCCAGTTACTTCTCCTCGAGTGGCCCAAGGACGTATGTACCCGACGTGGGTGGACAATTCCTGTTGACCCAACTTATACTGTATAATGCAGATCACCATGACCCAGAAGATGCCCATCAGCCTCCTTTCACGGCACGACTTAGGACACCAACCTAAGCCAATCGGAAACTGCACCGACTCAGATAAATGGTCGCCAGTCTAAAGAATCGACTCATAGGAATAAAATAGAAATCCCCGCCACGACCAGGCTTCAACTAATCTGATAAGGGACTCTATTGTGGTCACTGCCCGGCAGAGTGACAATCAGTCTGCCTATGTAAATGACCAGTCATCTCCATGACCCCATGGTCTTGAACTAACCATCGATCAACTTACAATCTTGTCACTCCGAGTCGTCACCTCATTAAGTGACAAGGGGCAAAAATACTATGTTCAAACGTTCACTTGAATAGGGTTCAAGATTGTCTCACAATCCATTCGAATGAACAAAGTATGGGTTTAGTCAAACTAAACAAAAGAGTTCATATTGAAACTCGAACAATGAATGCTATTATCATAAATGTAAAAATTGCTACAATATCCAATTATTACATCTTAGATAACTTAAGGAAAATCCGGGACTTTTCTCAATCCCATTGCAACAACATGACCATCATGTTTAGCCTTTGAAAGAGGCTTGGTTAAAGGATCAGCGATATTCTCGTCTGTCCCAACCTTACATATATCGATTTCCTTCCTTTCCTCGAGATCTCTTATCACGTGGTATTTCCTAAGTACATGTCAAGACTTATTGCTAGACTTGGGCTCTTTTGCTTGAAAAATGGCCCCGCTGTTATCACAATATATGGTGATAGGATCTTCGACGGAGTGGACTACTCCTAGTCCTTCCAAAAACTGACGAATCCAAACAGCTTCCTTTGCAGCTTCTGAAGACGCGACGTACTCAGCTTCTGTTGTAGAATCCGCGGTGACACTTTGCTTGGAGCTCTTCCAACTAATGGCTCCTCCATTCAACATATAAACATAGCCGGATTGGGATTTCAAATCATCCCGATCGGTTTGGAAACTGGCATCCGTGTAACCTCTTACACGTAATTCAGTATCCCCTCCAAACACTAAGAACGAATCCTTGGTCCTTCGCAAGTACTTAAGGATGTTCTTCACGGCTGTCCAGTGACTTTCACCTGGATTGGCTTGATAACGACTCGTCATGCTCAAAGCATACGAAACATCGGGACGAGTGCACGTCATGGCATACATGATTGATCCAACCGCGGAAGCATATGGGATCAACTTCATGCGTTCAATTTCTTCGGGTGTGGTAGGACACTGTGACTTGCACAAAATGGTACCTTGACTCATGGGAAGAAAGCCTCTCTCAGAGTCTTTCATTTTGAATCTATCAAGAATCTTATCTATATAAGCTTCTTGACTTAATACCAACGTCCTTTTGGATCTATCTCTATGGATCCGAATACCCAAAATACATTGTGCATTTCCCAAATCTTTCATTTGGAAGTGTTTTCCTAGCCACTCCATTACGGAAGCAAGCATCAGAACGTCATTCCCGATAAGAAGTATGTCATCCACATACAAGACAAGAAAGGTTACCTTACTCCCACTAAACTTCATGTACAAACAAGGTTCCTCGACACTTCGAGCAAAACCATATTGTTTGATAACATGATCAAAGCGATGATTCCAAATTCTGGACGCTTGCTTAAGACCATAAATGGATCTCTTAAGCTTGCATACCTTCCTAGGATTAGATGTATCTACAAAACCTTCTGGTTGTGTCATATACACTTCCTCTTCTAGAATCCCATTCAAGAAGGCGGTTTTGACATCCATTTGCCAAATCTCATAATCATGAAATGCGGCAATCGCTAGGATAATCCTTATGGAGCGAAGCATTGCGACTGGAGCAAAGGTTTTGTCATAGTGAAGACCATGAACTTGAGTAAAACCCTTTGCCACCAATCTAGCTTTGTAGACATCTCTATGTCCATCTATGCCATTCTTGATCTTAAAGATCCATTTACACTGAAGAGGTCTCACCTTTTCAGGTAAATCAACCAAATCCCACACTTGGTTTTCGTGCATAGAGTCCATTTCGGATCGCATGGCTTCAAGCCATTGCATGGAATCACGACTAGATATGGCCGCCTTGTAGGTGTTAGGCTCGTCACTTTCGCAAAGCAACATGTCTAACGCATCTTCCTCGACAATACCGAGGTATCGATCAGGAGGATGACTAATCCTCGTGGATTTCCTAGGTTCAAAGGGAACAACAACCGTGTCCGAGGAGGAGGGAACGCTTTCCTCCACTTCATTTTCGGTTTGTGGCTCTTGGACTTCATCAAGTTCAAATTTTCTCCCACTCTGTCTTCTAGAAATGAAGTCATTTTCTAGAAAGACAGCGTCACGTGCCACAAACACTTTGTTTTCATGACGATTGTAGAAGTAGTAGCCTTGTGTTTCCTTTGGATACCCTACAAACAGACATTTGTCGGATCTTGGTGCGAGTTTGTTGTCAGACTTGTTCTGAACATATGCCTCACAACCCCAGATTCTCATGAACGACAAATAAGGAACCCTTCCCTTCCATATCTCATATGGTGTCTTATTGGCCGCTTTAGTCGGGCTTCGATTTAGTGAAAATATTGCGGACAAAATGGCAAAACCCCAAAATGAATCAGGAAGCTCAGTGAGACTCATCATGGACCGAACCATATCTAATAAAGTTCGGTTTCTCCTTTCGGCCACACCATTCAACTGTGGTGTGCCAGGAGGAGTCCATTGTGATACTATGCCACAATCTTTTAGGTGTGAATCAAATTCATTATTTAGGTATTCACCGCCACGATCGGATCGTAGTACTTTAATCTTTTTATCCAATTGGTTCTCTACTTCACTTTGAAACTCTTTGAACTTTTCAAAAGCATCGCTCTTATGCCTCATTATGTAGACATACCCATATCTACTTAAATCGTCGGTAAAAGTGATGAAGTAGTTGTAACCACCCCTAGCGGAGATAGTCATTGGGCCACACACATCGGTATGTATAAGGCCCAATACCTCACTTGCTCGTGTTCCTTTACTTGAGAAAGGAGCACGAGTCATCTTGCCTAATATGCAAGACTCGCATACACCATAAGATTCGTAATCAAATGGTTTGAGAAGTTTCGTTGAAACAAGTCTCTTTATGCGTCGTTCGTTTATGTGTCCTAAACGACAATGCCAAAGGTAGGATTGATTAGGTTCACCCGTTTTGAGCTTCTTGTTTTCTACATGATATACATCATTAACATTATCTAGAACATAAATACCTCCGATAGACGTAGCTTTACCATAAACCATGTCATTAAATGAAAAAGTACAACAATTGTCCTTAATCATAAAGGAAAAACCTTCCATATCAAGTACGGAAATGGAGATAATGTTCTTAGTTAAAGTTGGTACGAAATAACAATTATTCAAATACAACTCTAAACCACTAGCTAGAGTGAGTACATAAGTGCCTACGGATATAGCGGCTACTCTAGCTCCATTTCCCATGCGTAGGTCCACATCACCCTTGGCTAGTGCTCGCACGTCCCTCAACCCCTGTAAATGATTACAAAGATGAGAACCACATCCGGTATCTAATACCCTAGTGGAAGTGCAAGTATAGTTAATGTCTATCATATAGAGGGAAGTGAGGACAATACCTGACGGAGTCTCACTCTCGTCTTTCTTGTTCTTCAATTCCTTCAAATATTTGGGACAATTGCGCTTCCAATGTCCCTTGCCATTACAATGATAGCAATCGGCGTCGGCATGTTTGTTAATCTTAGCCTTGGGTTTGCTATTCTCAATAGCTTTCCCTTTACTCTTGTCTTTTCCTTGTCTCCTGAATTTGGTCTTACCCTTGTTTTTACCCTTTTGAACCCCAAGATTGAGATTCTTCATTTTCATGGAGAGCATGTCTCTCTTCTCACTCCCACTAGCCTCCATGTCCCTCTCCGCTTGGTTGAGGAGTGCATGAAGCTCTTGGAAACTCTTGTCCATGCCATGCATATTATAGTTCACCCTAATTTGGGAGAACTTGGAGGGGAGTGAGTGAAGAATGCGACCGATCGCAAGCTTCTTGGGAATGCTACACCCTAGACGCTCTAGTGTGTCAATATGCTCAATCATCTTGAGCACATGGGGACCAACTCTTTGGCCCTTTTCTAGCTTACCCTCGAAGAATTTCATCATAGCCTCATATTGACGGATATCCGGTGATTGGGAAAAAGCCGTCGTAACCCTTGAGAATATCTCATATGCATTAAGGGTAATGTATTGAAGCTTGAGTTTTGGAGACATTGACCATATCAAGACGTTCTTGATATCGTTGGATATCTTCAAAAACTCCTCATAAGCGGTCCTTTGAGCCGCGGTGGCCCTAGGACCGGGTTCGTTGGGTGGTGGCTCGTTCAAGTAACGAAGGACGTTGTCGGACAACGCCGCACCTTTAATGGTAGAATCCCACTCGATGAAAGTACTTCCATTGTCTTTCAAGATACATTTGTCCATAACGGACCTAAGCCAAGAATCCTTTCCGAGTTGAATGGTTGCATTAGTAGCCATAGCGAATTATAAACACTACAACAAAGTTTAGGAAATATTAACATTCATTGTTATATAATTTACTTGTAAAACAATTTTAACAAGTCACTCATATAATGACCCCTCACGAAATTATATAAGCGATTCCGAGACCCGTATCTAGATAAGAACTAACATCGCATGCAATCCTTATGTAAAAACGGTAAGTCATTACTTGACTAATTCTACCCTAGAACTCTCGGTCGACAGATTTCAACCAAATCCATCTCCTAGCCCCGAAATAACTTTTATCTCGTTGAGTCCAACCCAATCTTGGCATGTGATCTTATCACCCTACTTACCCTAGGTAAAAAGGGTCCACGTTGTGGTTGCCCTAATGAACAAGGGGTTCATAGGTGCTTTAATTGGTAAGGCTAAATCTCACTTCTTACGATGCATGTGAGAGGTCTTGTCAATATTAGGTTACTAATCACTTATAAGTGAACTAAGTTGGTGATTACGTAAATTGGTGAATTGACAATCGACGAATAAAATGCATGATTGGCGATTTTGGCATGAGCGAAAATAAAGCAAGCATCAAACAAAATAAATCCTAGTATGGCCATCTAGCTAATCTAATTAACTAGACTATTACAAAATCGGAAACCAACTCCTTGGTCCCTGGCCTCTTCAATGGAACACCACCAAAAGGCACCGTCTTTTGTCCACCGTCTTGTGTAATCTCCGTCTTCATAATAATTAATTACAAATGATACAAATGATACATAGCATTTCCTATTATACATTTGTATAAATAAAACTATTAATTATTACAAACGGGCGATACGAGATCGCAATTAATTACAATCAAATCGATATTCCCTTACATTACGGGTAATACCGATTAAAAGACTAGGCCATACTAGGTACAATCTTGCAAAATAAACAATAATATTCATTCATTCAACAACATTAAAATAAATAAAATGCTGTAAAAATCATGCCAAAATCGCCCCATAATTTATCAAGTTCATCCTAGCTCGGTTTTATGGAATTTATCGATTTTTAACCATTAAAAATCATTAATCAACACTTAATTCTCAATTAAGCTCAAACTAATTTTTCCAAACCAATTTGGAATTTCAAGAATTAGTCTCCACTAATTTGAAAAATAAAAATTAGTTTGAATTGATTCAATTTGCTAGATTGATTGGTAAATGGTCAATTTTATGAAATAAATTCAAATTAAATCATAAAACACCCAAAATAAAAATAGATAATTTTTTACATTCTGGAACATTTCCAGGAACTCCAAAACAAAAATTTGTCCACAAAAAATTTCGGATGAAATAGGAACAAATAAAAGTATGTTTATCGATTCTTATCTCATAAAAAACAATAAACATCTCAAAAAAAAACAAAATAAATTTCAAAAAATTTACAAATATGTCCATCAAAATATGAAAACATGTACACCATAATACCATGCCCAAAAAAACAACATGCAACTATTTTTAGTTAACTTTTAACATCAAATAGGCATAAAAACTCTGTTTTTAAGGCATAAATGATTATAAATTAGCAAATAAATTCCAAAAAATACCAAACTCGACCACAACCATTTTGAGGTCATTAGGTATGCATGTACCCAAAAATTTCGTGTGAAACCCATTTTACACACAATTTTCAGTTTTTCCAAAGTTATCATATAACCCGAAAAAATATCAAAAATCGACATGCATGCAACAACAAAGCTCTGATACCACTTGAAAGGTTCATAACCCACTAATTAGACTCCTCTAATTAGTTACTAAATTACTTGTTAATTTAGTATATTAAGATCTAGTTACATGCATGACATCAAATGACAAAAACTAGATACAAGAAGAGATTTCCTTACATATACAATGAGGAAATATTTGGCACAACAAGAAAACTCCTTTTCTTGTTGTTCTTTAGCTATCAATAATATGGATGATCCTCCAAAACCTTGAATCTCCAAAATAGAAGATCTCCTTCAAGTTGCACCAAGAATCAACCCAAATAATCACTAGTATTATAAACTAGATAATAGTAGTGATAATACAATACTAATATTATAAATCTAATACTACTCTAGTAAAAGATGAATATTAGTAGAGAGAGAGTTTTGGAGAGATGAGGTAAAAAGCTAAAAGCACATGCATGAATGAATGGGATAGATCAAATAAGAGAACAAATAGTCCCCTTTATGCTCCCCAAAACCGGCCACCCCACATGGGGAAGACCATTTTGCTTTTTATTTTATTTGCATGCTCATGTCTAGTGTCTAGTTTAATTATTACTATCATTTATGCATGTAGTAAAATAAGAACAACCATAATTGCCATTATTTTACTAGTGTGTCACACACACTTGTACATAAACATTTTATTTTGTCATTTGTCATACAAATGCAATGTGTGACATGATCAATTATCTCCATAATTGATCACATCAAATAATATACACTTAACTCTTTAAGTAGTATACTACTATTATATCTATATATAATATGTCCCATAATAATAATAATAATCAATTAGCTAAATTTACAACTCCTTGTAAATATATTAACGGCTAATTACCACTATCCATAAAAGCATACAAAACCTCAACTAATTTAGTAATTAACGTTTAAATACTAAAAAAGGTCTTATTTAATCGTATTAACATAAGACGTAAAATTTATTCAGTCAATTATCGTATAATGGACTAATAAACTTAATTGGACAGAGTTCCAAACTCTATCTCCAATAAATAACTCTCGTTACCATGCATATATCACTATATACGCAAGGAACTAATTAGCTGTATCAGATACAAATAATTAGTCTTCTATTTAGGTCTCATCCTATAGGTGTGACCAAAAGGGATCAGTTGATCACCGCCGTCATACGACAGTAACGTCTAACTCTAGTCAGCTGAGCGTTACCGATTTACGTTAATCAACCGACGTGGAGTATCCATGTACTAATTATCCCAAGTATATTCCGTCCATGAGATTTAATATATCAATGCACTATTGTGGAGGACACTCGCTCCAACAGATTCGTCACGTCCCAACCGTCAATAATATAACCGGCTAATCCTAACTAGGGTAGATAGGGCAAGTCGGGTCAAATCCACGGGGACGGTAATGTATAGTCTAGACTAAGGTCGCCTAAATACGAGACTAAGTCAACAGACTAAGCTAAACTAAGGTGATGAGAAGGGGAGATGGCTAGACTAGGCTAAGGCTAAGGAGAAAGCGAACAAAGGAGAACGGGCTAGAGTTAGGTCGGGGTAAAAGGGTAACAGAATGGTCAAGGGAGAACTAGAGCGAAGGAGGTAGTAGGGTGATCTAGGTTGGTCCGGGCTCTCGCAACTTAGACACACCTAGAGATTCCACCTAGAACCCATCTCGGCGACACACATGACAAACGGGGTTCTAGCGCTGTACGGTGGCCTAGGTCGCATCCGGGCTCTCGCTACTTGATAAGTGTCATTTGTAGTGCCTATTTCGTAGTGTTTTGGTCCCATTTTCCTTGTAGAATCGCTCCTTGGGAGCGGTTTAGGGGCTTCTTATGCTTCCTTTAGTTCGTTTCAGGTTCTCGAGACCGATTTGGAAGAGTTGGAGCAATTCTAACTCAATACATACACATTTTGGAGCCAACGAAACTAAGGAACGATGACTCGATGCCTTGGAGTCGACCCCGAGACCCAATCCTCCGAGACCCGATCTCGAGACCCGAGAATCGGTGAGAAGTCCATGAGAAGCAAGGAGGGACCAAAAAGATCATAATGGAGGCCTACAAGGCTCATCCCGTTCGGGATAAGCTCATCCCGTTCGGGATGATGGAGCAAAAAGAGAAACTGCTGACCTGGGCTCATCCCGATCGGGATGGTGGCGTCCCGACCGGGACCGACCTCGTCCCGACCGGGACCGACCTCGTCCCGACCGGGACCGACCTCGTCCCGACCGGGACCAACCCGTCTCGGCCGGGACGGGCCACTGCTACTCCGCTTTGTTTTCTTTTCTTCTCCCTTTCATTTGTAACCCTATATATACTCTTCCCTTGTTATGTTAAGAAAAATGTTAGACATTAGAGACTAAACCCTAGATAATTTTAGCATATATTAGTGTAGATTAGTCCTTAGATTATCGTTAATCTTAGATTAGTACTTGTAATTTGGGAATTCTTGAAGATCTTCACCAAGCTTGACAAACTTGGATGTTTGTTTTGGGTTCTTCCATTTATGCAAGTTTCTTTCTTCCTTTCTTCTATAGTTTGGTATAATCTTCTTTTCTCTTCTTTTAATCTTTTTTTTATCATTAAAGTTTGAATCTTTAGTTCTTGTTATTGTTCATAGTTCTTTGTTAGACTAGTTTCATTATGTTAGTTTTGTTGTTTGGTTTGATTTCTCTTGTTAGTGTTAGTTTTAGTTTAGATATGTTAGAGTAGTATCTTGCTAGGGTTAGTAAGGTGATTAGGGTGTTAATTGGATGATTAAGGGATTGTTGGAGATGTTGGTGGAAGATTTGGGTTTCCTCTTGTATGATGCACATCACATGTTTGTCGAAATGCTTGATCGACTAAGTATGTACGAATGCTTGTTTTTCTTGCTTTTCTTGTGTGGGTGATAGTTGTTTGTGAGTTCGGTCCCCTCATTAAGTTGCGAGAGCCCGGATTCGACCTAGGCCTATAGCGTGCTAGCACCCCGTTTGTGTTGCGTATCGCCGAGTTGGGTTTTAGGTGGAACCTCTAGGTGAGTCTAAGTTGCGAGAGCACGGGCATTACCTAGATTACCCTACTACCTCCTTCACCTCTAGTTCTTCCTCGACCATTCCGTTACCCCTTTGACCCCGACCTAATCCTAGCCCCTTTTCCTTTGATAGTTCTCTTTCTTTAGACCTAGCTTAGCCTTAGTCTCCCCCTCCTTAGAATAGTTTGTCTCGAACTTAGTCCTTGACCGTAGCATACCTTAGTCCGACCTTCCGTCCCTATGGATTCGACCCGACTTACCCTAGCTACCCTAGTTAGGTTAGCCGGTTTTATTTGACGGTTGGGATTCACGACAAATCCTACCCATCAATTTGGCGCCGTTGCCGGGGACGGCGTAGTTTAGACTTTTGTTTGCTTAGTTTTGGACTTTGTTCTTGATTTTTGTGTTCTCTTCTCCTTGTGTATCTCCGTTTTCTCTTCTTTTGTGCTATTCTCTCCTCCTAGTGCCTCAAAAGCACTAGGATACTAACGTTTGCTCAAGTGCTTCTAGCTCATCCTAGGTACCAAAGCAACGTTATGGACATGGCGCGTCCAAGCTACCATCAATCATCACGGGACAACTTTGGGGCAAATGGCCAAGTCCCGAGATTTCACCAACCATATCAACCTCATCAACAATCTTATGAACGCCCTCCTTATGGTTACCAAGAAAGTTGTCAAGGATCATTCCAACATCCTAACAACTACCAAACACCCTCACATAACCCACAACCAAATATCCTTGAGACTTGTCAAATGATGTCTCGATTGCTTAAGAGTCAACATGAGGAGATAGCTCTATTAAAAAAGACTCAACAAGTGATGATGACTCACATGCAAGGGATTGAAAGGGAGCTCAAGGACCAAATAGAGGCGCAAGATGCTCGCATCAATGCATTCATTGCCCATATCACGATGTCGGCCACTCGAGCTCCATTACATGTTGAGGAAGGTTCATTTGGGCATGAAGGTCGGGTATCTCAACCCAATCTTGAAGCTACAAATGAAGAAGAGAGGGTCGATCAAGAGGTCATTGTTGAGTGTTGCTTAGGCGGTGAAGATGAGGGAAGAATAGAGGAAGTTGAGGCTTCAAGGGTCGACAATGAGGAGGGAGTTGAACATAATTATCAAGATAACTCTTGGGGAGCCAATGTATTGGCTATAAAGTTGGATTTGTTTGATTTTCTTCGTGATGAACCGGGTGTTGACAATCTAAACCCAAGTGAAGAGATGACCCCTCATGACCATTTTGACAAGGTGAGTGAAAAGGAGCGCAATACTTGGGAAAAAGAAGTAGATGCCTTGGAACTTGCCTTGTATGGGGAATTGGAGGATCCTAAAGCCTCCAATGAAGAAAACTTGATGCCTTCTCCTCCTCTAACGCACTCGATGTCTAGCCCTTTGTCTTGTGAGACGGTTGGTGAAGAGGATCCTTGTCGGGCGGTGGAAAAGAGCTCCACTCTCGACCCCGTAGAAGAAGCGACACCCCTAGGGTGTGATCTCCCACATCATGACACCGAGCACGACTCTAGACCACTATACCTACCGGATGGTCATAAGAGTCGTAGCTATGTTGGTTCCGAAGACCCGGAAGATCACGAGAACCCCGAGCATGAAGACGATCGCTTCTTCCCTCCGACTTGGAAACTTTTGGGAGTGGCTAGGCTCGGCCATGTGAGCTTAATTGAAGATGTTGCTAGGGCATTTGACTTACTCCTTCGAGCTCTTGATGGCTATGGAGGTGTAGTTGGTGAGAGTACATTATTGTAAATATCTCTTTTTCTTTTCTTTTGTGCTTGTATTTGTGTTCTGTGTGTGTTTAGGGGTTGTTAGTTTTTGTGAAATTCTTGTTTATTTGGATTTTTGATGAGCGATGTGAGGGAGGGAATTTGATGTTGTATTTGAGTTCATTGTGATAGGTGTGAAGGAAAGGTGATTCCTAGAGGAGAGTGGATAATGACAGAGCATGGATCGTGAGTTTGGAAGTCGGTTTTTGAAGCTTCGGTGAAGTTTTTGGGGTTTTGGAGGTCAAGAAGACCCATCCCGGGCGGGAAGGGAGCTTCCCGACCGGGAAAGGTGTGCCATCCCGACCGGGAAGAAGACGTCCCGATCGGGATGGAGGTGCAAAAAGTGGAGCATTCTGGAGTGTCGTCCCGACCGGGACGAGGGCTTCCTGATCGGGACGGGTGTGTCATCCCGGTCGGGACCATCCATCCCGACCGGGATGGGCTCTTTTCTCCTCTTTTGGCCTCTTCTTTGACATTTGAGCCAACCCAACCATTGTATACCCCCATCCAACCTCCCTACCCATCCTTGCTCATGTCATATAACCCTTACACTTAATTTACATACCCTCACCTCGTTTCTCTTCCCTTTACACCGAGTTTCACATCGAATCCCACACCCCTCACACCATTACTACCTTAACCATGCGTACTTATCGAGTTTGAACGGGATAGCAATGATGAAGACAAGCAAGTGCCTATATTGATCTATGAGACGATGGTGAGAGTGAGTTGCTAACCTATGGTACGGCAACTATCCTTTCTTTTCCCTCTTTTATTGCTTGTTTTCCTTTGTTTACTCCCTTCCCCTTGTACACTTTTGTGTCATGGTGTCATGGTGGCCCTCGGGGCCGTGGTATTTGTTGCTCCCGACTCTCGATGATGTGACTACATCGAGAGTCATTTTCAAAATCCAAATTTTACAAGATTTTCACTTTCCTTTTGAGGATTTAGTCGGATTTTGGCGGAATCCGGGCTAGGTGACTTGATTACACCTAGCCCTCCCCTCCCATTTCCTTTTATTTCCTTCATTTTATTTCTTCCCCCATCCATATCTTCTCTTGTCTCGGCCCATGGTGACTTGACTACACCCCGGCCGGACACCTTCTACCTTTTCTTCATCTTTATTTTTTATTTTTAGCTTTATTTTCGTAGTCTCTTTTTCTTTCTTTTGTCTCTCCGCACCCTACGATCGAGCATGAGGACATGGCTCGATTTAAGTGTGGGGGAGCGATATTCTAGCATAGTTAGTTTTATTTTCTTAGTTTTTTCGAAAAAAATCTTAAAATCCATAAAAATTTGAAAAATTTTCACAAAAATCAAAAAGATTTTTCTTTTGTGTGTTTTCCTTTTTGTGTCGTTATGTCGTATTTTTGTTTTGTTGTGTGTGTTTGCCGCCCTCTTTCTCTATAGGTTGCTTAATTCACCAAATGCTTTGGAGAGCTTTCAAAACCTCCAGTAACATCTCTTCACCCCTTTTCTTCTTTATTCCTTGTGGAGTTTGGAGGAGATTGTGATGATGTGTGCTCGGGAGGAGCTTTGTAAATATTGTGGTGGATTTGGAGACTTGTTTGAAGATCGGGGTGGTGTTTATGTTGTTTATGTGTTTGTTTCTCCTTGTTTTGTTTTTGTTTTTGTGGCCTTTTGTCTCTTTTTCTTTCATTTTCGTCATGTCTTCGTTTTATGTTGTGTTAGTTGTGTCTCATGTGTGTAAACGTTTTCGAAAACCCGGTTTAGAGGCTAGAGTGTGAGTGTCTATTTTTCCCTTCCTAGTTGTATAAATCGAGTCTTGGACCTTAGCCTAGTAGAATGACCCTAAATCAATGATTTCGTTGGTCCTTTACCTTGAGTCCACCTAGCTTACTAGGGATTTACTATGGGATTTGCACCTTTGACCATTATGACCACCCACGGTGCGAAAAGGCCTTGGTTACCGAGTCTCGTCCCTTAGGTGACCGTGTCTAGGATCGTTGATTAGTCCAAGTTTCTTCCCTTTTTGTGGGTTTGAAGAGGGATCGCGACCCCCGACTCACCCATTCCCCTACCTCCCACACATATACACACAATAAATTGCAAATTGTTGATTCTATCTTTCTTGTTACACAAAGAAATGCCAAAAGCCGAATCAAGCCAAAAAGGGCTAAGAAAAGAAAATGAAAGAAAATGAAAGAAAGAAAAGAATGAAGAAAAAGAAAAGGCACAAAAAGCCAAAAGAAAATAGAAAAGAAGAAAAAAAAGAATGGCATGGCAAAACAAAGAAAGAATGCAAAAGAAAAGAGAAAATGTCAAAAGAAAACCCGATTCACAAAAAAATAACCCCTACCTTTCAAAATAAGCCTTTTTTCCGACTTTTGCCGTGAAGAGCCTGCCAAACGACCGAGTCCCTAGGAAGAATGATAGCGGTATTAGTCGGTCTTCCCTCATTTTGCATGTTTTCCACCTTTTTACTTGGACTAGTTAGGCAGTTTTGGGCACAGGACGACCCTCTTGGCTCATGCTAAAGGGGGCGGGGTCTCACTTACCTACAGTGTCGAATAACACCGTGGTTCTTCGCTTTTCCACTCCCCCGATCGTCCCGTAGTACGTTTTTAGAAAGTTAGGAGGACCTAGGTAAGTTACCAATGTTTTTGTTGCTTTATCGTCATACTATTAGGGTTTAGTTCACCTTGATTTGTATTGCTAGCTTGGGAACGTTGTCACTTACCTCGAGTCCTAAACCGGTGTTTCATTCACCGCTTTTAGAGGGAATTGGTATTTCTTTTGTTTTGGGTGCAACCGTCTAAGTGTTTGTTTGTGTATTTGTTTGTTTGTGTGTTTGGTGTCCGGTTGCATCCACAGTTTTGTCGCAAGACCCAACTTGCCTTGCGGAGTGCAATTCTCCTCTAAGTGTACTCGCGTGAGTTGAAGGGGCGTAGGGTGCGCTAATACCCACTCGGATAGTTTAGTAGTAGTATGTGCTTACTCGAGGGCGAGTAAGGGTTAAGTGTGGGGGAGTTGATAAGTGTCATTTGTAGTGCCTATTTCGTAGTGTTTTGGTCCCATTTTCCTTGTAGAATCGCTCCTTGGTACCGGTTTAGGGGCTTCTTATGCTTCCTTTAGTTCATTTCAGGTTCCCGAGACCGATTTGGAAGAGTTGGAGCAATTCTGACTCAGTACATACACATTTTGGAGCCAACAAAACTAAGGAACGATGACTCGATGCCTTGGAGTCGACCCCGAGACCTTGGGACCCAATCCCGAGCCTCCGAGACCCGATCCCGAGACCCGAGAATCGGTGAGAAGTCCATGAGAAGCAAGGAGGGACCAAAAAGATCATAATGGAGGCCTACAAGGCTCATCCCGTTCGGGATGATGGAGCAAAAAGAGAAGCTGCTGACCTGGGCTCATCCCGATCGGGATGGTGGCGTCCCGACCGGGACCGACCTCGTCCCGACCGGGACCAACCCGTCTCGGCCGGGACGGGCCACTGCTACTCCGCTTTGTTTTCTTTTCTTCTCCCTTTCATTTGTAACCCTATATATACTCTTCCCTTGTTATGTTAAGAAAAATGTTAGACATTAGAGACTAAACCCTAGATAATTTTAGCATAGATTAGTGTAGATTAGTCCTTAGATTATCGTTAATCTTATATTAGTACTTGTAATTTGGGAATTCTTCAAGATCTTCACCAAGCTTGACAAACTTGGATGTTTGTTTTGGGTTTTTCCATTTATGCAAGTTTCTTTCTTCCTTTCTTCTATAGTTTGGTATAATCTTCTTTTCTCTTCTTTTAATCTTTGTTTTATCATTAAAGTTTGAATCTTTAGTTCTTGTTATTGTTCATAGTTCTTTGTTAGACTAGTTTCATCATGTTAGTTTTGTTGTTTGGTTTGATTTCTCTTGTTAGTGTTAGTTTTAGTTTAGATATGTTAGAGTAGTATCTTGCTAGGGTTAGTAAGGTGATTAGGGTGTTAATTGGATGATTAAGGGATTGTTGGAGATGTTGGTGGAAGATTTGGGTTTCCTCTTGTATGATGCACATCACATGTTTGTCGAAATGCTTGATCGACTAAGTATGTACGAATGCTTGTTTTTCTTGCTTTTCTTGTGTGGGTGTTTGTTGTTTGTGGGTTCGGTCCCCTCATTAAGTTGCGAGAGCCCGGTGAGGACGACCCCTTGGTCGGTCTAAGTTGCGAGAGCCCGGATTCGACCTAGGCCTATAGCGTGCTAGCACCCCGTTTGTGTTGTGTATCGCCGAGTTTGGTTTTAGGTTGAACCTGTAGGTGAGTCTAAGTTGCGAGAGCCCGGGCATTACCTAGATTACCCTACTACCTCCTTCACCTCTAGTTCTTCCTCGACCATTCCGTTACCCCTTTGACCCCGACCTAATCCTAGCCCCTTTTCCTTTGATAGTTCTCTTGCTTTAGACCTAGCTTAGCCTTAGTCTCCCCCTCCTTAGAATAGTTTGTCTCGAACTTAGTCCTTGACCGTAGAATACCTTAGTCCGACCTCCCGTCCCTGTGGATTCGACCCGACTTACCCTAGCTACCCTAGTTAGGTTAGCCGGTTTTATTTGACGGTTGGGATTCACGACAAATCCTACCCATCACTACTTAGACCGACCTAGGGGTCGTCCTCACCGGGCTCTCGCAACTTAGTGAGGGAACCGAACCCACAAACAAACTATCACCCACAAGAGAAAGGCAAGAAAAACAAGCATTCACAACTACTTAGTCATTCAAGCATTTCAACAAACATGTGATGTGCACCAAACAAGAGGAAACCCAAATCTTCCACCAACATCTCTGACAAACCCTTAATCACCCAATTAACACCCTAATCACCCTACTGACCCTAGCAAGAACACTACTCTAACATATCTAAAGTAAAAACCAACATAAACAAGGTAAACAAACTCAAACAACCAAACATACACAAACAAACTAGTGAAAACAATAAACAAGAACTAAAGATGAGAACTTGATGAATAATAAAGGATTAAGAGTGAAAAGGAAGAGAAGATTATACCATACTACAAAGGAAATGGAAAAGGAGAACACTTGTATAGAAGAAAACCCAAACAATTCCACCAAGGTTGTCAATCTTGGTGGATTCTTCAAGAGATCCAAAATACAAGCACTAATCTAGGATTAACTACTAATTACCGACTAATCTACTCTAATCTAAGCTAATCTAATCTAAAATAATCTAGGGTTTAAGGGGAAGTGAAGAATATAACATAAGATGGTGTCTTAGTACAAGAGGGGGGTATATATAGGGTTACAAGTGGAAAGGAGAAGAAAGAAAGCAAGGTGGAGCTGTAGCAGGCCCGTCCCGGCCGAGACGAGATGGTCCCGGTCGGGATGGGGTCGGTCCCGGCCGGGAAGACCTGCTCTCGGTCGGGATGGGCAGTCAGTAGGCTCATCTTCGTTTCCTCCTTCATCCCGGACGGGATGAGGCCATACCCGTTCGGGATGAGCCTTGTAGGCCTCCAATATGAACTTTTTGGTCCCTCCTTGCTTCTCATGGGGTTCCCATCGATTCTCGGGACTCGAGATCGGGTCTCGGAGGCTCGGGATTGGGTCCCAAGGTCTCGGGATCGATTCGAAGGCATCGAATCATCGTTCCTTTACTTCGTTGGCTCCAAAATGTGTATGTATAGAGTCGGAATCGCTCCAACTCTTCCAAATCGGTCTCGGGAACCTGAAACGAACTAAAGGAAGCATAAGAAGCCCCTAAACCGCTCCCAAGGAGCGATTCTACAAGGAAAATGGGACCAAAACACTACAAAATAGGCACTACAAACCACACTTATTAGTATCGTAATGCAAAGGGACGAGCCCAATAAACTCTGACATCGGAAATGGGCCGTATTTTGTACACGGCCCACTACGACATAAAGTGGGCTCGAATGGTTCCGAATAACCACAAAATTCGGTGGCGACTCCTACTTCGATTTAAATTTCAATTTGACCATCTCATATGGAGATTCATTCGCCTCCCCAAACCCGCGCGTGGCCGCGTCGTGGTGGACCTATGTCATGTCCACAATTTGGCGACTCCGCTGGGGATCAACTGATGAATCACTTACCATCGGCATCCCTAGGGTGAGACCCGAAAAGAAATTGTTCGAATAGTAATGTACACGTTTTAGTTCAATGGTTCATGCATAACCCAATTCTTTCCCGGGCCGATTACTTGTGACCGACGTCCCACTATACCACGGTGCGTTCCTAAATGGGCGCACTGAAGACTTCGATGGCGGAACTCGCATGGGTTTTACGGCAGGTTCTAAGACCAACTCGGCTTAGGAAGACCGTCCTGATTTGCGAGAAATCTATCGTCGTTGGTATAGACCCTCTTTCGACCGACCGAGACTTAGACTAAGAGCATACATGGCGTCATTATACTGTTTTCGTGACTACATGCTACTTGATCCATGTCTCCTCTTTTCAAAAACCGTCATTTTCAAAAATTTGCATCCTTTTCAAACCTATCCATTTTTCAAAACCCTAAAAGCTACCGAATTTAGGACTTATGATTTTGACTCAAAATAGCCTATTTTCTAGCCGGTATGCTGTCCAAACTTTTCTAAATATTCAAAATCTCGGCCTGGTAACGTTTTTTTTCGATTTTCAAAAAAAATCGGGCCATCCTATCTGACTTTATTCGGTTTTCAAATCCAAATTCCCTTTTCAAAACTTTCTTCTTCTTAGGACTTCCCGTATTTAGCAGTGTCAGGTCATGTCATAAGTTGTTAGAATCTATAGCGTCGAAACTCCGTCGATCTTACATCACGGGTTTCTACCCCATCTCAGTCCGCCTTATTTGTCAAGGCACGGCCCACCTACGTAGGACAAACTCCTACAAAGGGAAGCCCATTTACACTTTAGGGTCCAAAGTCTGGGGAATAGCTCACACGTAGGTCTTTCTTCACACGGGACTAGGCCCACTTTGCCAAATTCTAAGGAAGGCTCACCATCCACGAGTCACCCGTCTAGGTGTCCTTTCCGACTCATTTCCTTTTCGGGCTTTTCCTCACTCGGGGGCTACTCTTCATGAGAGCGGTCAATCACGGTTGTTCTAAGGGTCATGTCTTACACGTGTTTTGTCACGTACCCCACTTTTGAGTCACTTAGATGTCACACAATCTAAGCCTTTAGTCTCACTCGGGGGCTGTCCTTCACCCGAGCAGTCGACCACGGTCACCTTAAGGGGTAGTACTTTACGTCCATCCTACACCGGCGTCCTTATGATGCCTTCTCCGAGTCAAACCTATGCTACGGACACTCGAGTCATCTAGGGTTAGGTCACCACGGTTGGTCCAAGCACGCAACACGGTCAAACACGGTCGCCCCCATTTTCGGACTCACCCTTCCGCATCTCGAGTCCAAGTCGCGGTCGTTACTTTGTCTAGGTCAACGTTCGAGTATCCCAGTCCAAGAGTCTTAGTTATCCCCGTCACCCCGGGCCATGTCTAGTTTGACTCCCTCTCATGCATTTGCACAAAGCCGAGCTTAGGCGAGTCGTGGCACCTGTCAAAGACCTTACCAAAAAAAAAACAACCAACCGAGCATCCGAGTCCGGATCTGATTCGAGTCTTAGTTCGAGTCCGAGTCTAGGATACCCTACATCCTCATTTCCAAATCAGAGTCAGAGTCATTTGCATTCTGTCCTCTTTTCAAATTTCAATAAAATCAACTTTTCTATTTTCTCATATATTTCCTTATGTGTTTCCGAGAACACGATGAACACCATCATACACTGTGAGCACATGCACGTGACTATTATAGGCCCATCTATAACGACTGCAGGAAACTGAACCCGTGTTTTCCTTTACCTGTTCCATGTCTGACATAGAAAGCCACATAACCACCCTTAGTAGGAGCGGTATCGAATCCTATGACAAACCTAGGTGGTCTCCTAGTTTGGGTTCAAGACGGGAGGCAAGCCCATTTCCCACAATAAACACCCATCCAACAAGATCAACCAATCCCTACCTCAGGTGTTAGTCTGACCAACAGAAAAAAAAAGAGAAAAAAAAATGGACGAAAAGAATTCAAAAGTCTAGGAAAGAAGCAAAAGGCTGAAACAAAAAAAACAGGTCGTTATCAAAAAAAAAGAGGCACCCATGACCGAGGTTAAGCGGTCAATCCAAATCAAAAACCCATGACCGGGGCTAAAAGGTCAACCAACAAAAAAATTCAAAAAACCAATGATCGTGGTCAACGGTCAACTCGAGTGAAAGTCCCTTGACCAGGTACGGTCAATTCAAAAATTATCAAAACCCTTATCGTCAAATAGGGGAGCAAAAATCAAGCTTGTCAGCTAACACCACACTCAGCCTTCCCACATTACAACCTTCAAGACCTTCCCGAGACCCAGGCCAGAGACAGCACGGAATTTTGAGGATTCAAGCTCCATAGGATATCTCTAACCATTAGGGCCAGACATGGAAACCAGATCCCGCATTATCAAAACCTATCCCAATCAAAGTTCGAGTCATTTTACTCGACTTCCCCTTTACATAACAGAATTTACAATCACCATACGCAAACCCGAGAGCAAAACTCGTTAAAATCCCTGAGAGCAAAACTCGTTAAAATCCCTGAGAGCAAAACTCGTTAAAATCCCGGAGAGCAAAACTCGTTAAAATCCCTGAGAGCAAAACTCGTTAAAGTCCCCGAGAGCAAAACTCGTTAAAATCCCCGAGAGCAAAACTCGTTAAAATCCCATCCCAATTCTTCTCATCTAAACCAGTTACCAACCCCAAACACGGGAACTCAACTTGCAGTCGGCGTAGAACATGCCCAAATAGTTCACACCACCTCTGGGGGCTACCCCGGAGAATGCTCACAGTCACAGGATCAACATCCTAACTATTCTAGCCCTTTGATCAAGACATCATTGGGAATGCACCTAGCCTGACCATCGCTATGGCTAGTTACACAATAAGCCCTAATAAACTAGGCACCATAATATATCTTCCAATACACTGAACTACGACTTGGTTTGATTTCACTACACGTGAATACGTAGACAGCCTTTCAACAGAGGCACAACCACCCACATTGACACTCATTCAAAAAGCGCCATCATTCCTGTCACGACACCATCATGTTCTCAACAGCTAGCTTTGACGTCCTGGGGGCTTCTCTTAGGCAGAAAACCTCCATCCACTCACAAAATCCATATAAATTTAAAAAATCTAGCCTCCTTTCTGTAGTGTGTCCTAGTACTCGGCTCAGTCGAAGACAAGAATCTGTCAGGACTCGAGGCAATACCCACTTTGGAAATGTACCCTAAAATCAAAAATCCAGGAGAGCACTAGACTACAACAGTCTCATTACAGACTACTGCAACCCCGTATAGCATATCTATCCCATTTCGATGTTCGACCGTGTTGCCACTCGCCTAGGCTACGGAATAGCGCAACTTAAGAGTCTTGTCATCTTAGGTGGCCCATCCCCTACCGAGTCACGGTCCAACCCTTAGAGAGTCCACTTCGTGTCTGTCAAATTGCTCTGTCGCGTCCAGAGTCTAGTCCGTTGGTATGTCTCTCTCCAAATTCTCATTAGCCATTTGAGAAAATCCCTTTCTTAGTCACCACGGAAATAGGAATTTTTATCATACTTCATCTAGGCATATAGGCCTAACCGGAGGATTTTAGGAGTCCGTGTCAGAATCTGATCAAGAATCAAGTCATCCCAAGCATTCTTATTTCCAAAAATTTTCAAAATTTTTTCAGCATTTTCTTTCCAAAAATCATTTCTTCCCCAGCGTGAGTCAGTGTTTTGCCTAGATATTAATTACATGCAATCTGTTATGTATCAGCATACAGGTACACCCATAGCCTCCGATGCAGGCTCCCGCATAATTCTAAGATGGGATGTGTCATTAAACAGACACACCCATAGCTTCCAAGGCAAACTCCCGCGCAATTCCAAGATGGGATGTGTCTGTAAACAGACACACCCAAGACTTTTTCAGAAGAAAGTCCCCGCGACATTATTGACATCTATCCAGGTATGATTTCTATCTTATGGCTGGCGGGCCGTTCACGCAGGTCTAATGGACTCTAAACGACCCGATCGGAAGTTTGCCAGGTCTTAATCCTCGATTGGCCTGGTAGCTACTCTGACTTTCGCCTTGTCCAAGCCTCAGTCAGAGTGGGGGCTCTGTAGACACCCACATTTTGACCGCCAGGTGTCTATAGTAGGTCCCACCAAACACCCGATGATGATAGGACGCAAACATGCTTTAATGTACTCGAATATGGGCTCGAAGTCATGGACATTTAGTTTGGGCTTATTACGGAGTACAAATCTTACAAAACCGACCTCAAATCCAGGCCCAGTGGGTCGTTTCGAGTCAAATAAGACTAATTTGGGTCGATTCCGACACCAGGGGTAAAACCGTCTTTTAGCGACCGAGTCAAAACCCAGTCGAAAATATTCTCGAGACACACGAGTCAGCCGTGACACCTCACGTGGCTGATTCGGCCTCCAACTGCTACAAAAATCAGCTTCAAAAAATATTAAACAAATCCGTTTAAGGATAGAATTCGATCTCAAGTAGGAATTCTATCCGAAAACCGAATCAGATACCGACCGAGCTCCAAATACTCGGCCAAAACCCCCCAACTAGCCAAGATTTTTGCTTCCCCACCAAGCAATGGAATTTATGTTCCTCTCGACTTCTTACGTTTTCTATCCTAATCGGTATTTCTTGTCGTAAAAGCAAGGCTACCTCCACTCCTATAAATAGGACCCTCGCGACACACACAATTCATCCAATTATCAATCATCAATTATTCATCAACACACGACAGTTGTAAGTCATACACATACAACCTTGACACACATTCATCGTTCATACAAGTACCGAAATACCGTTCAAATCAACCCGACAAATCCGACCCACACGCCGGCCGAAACCCACCACATCACACGACCAAACCGACACCTTAACTCATCCCGCATCATCTCGACGCTCCCAAGTTTAAACCACTTTCCGACGAGCTCTTATCCGAGAAAACAAAGCATGTAGGTTGAGGGTGTAAATCAAACCCGATTCTTCTCTTTCTTCTCCCTCTTTCTCACGTTTTTTTTCTTCTTTTTTTGTCGTCGGTCGTTTCGTATTTTAATATGGGTCGTTTGTCACAAATTTTTTATTTCTAATAATCGATACAAAAAACTATTTTTTTTATAACATTCTTAAAATACGATATCGATTCTCTAATCGAATATCATATCTAACAAGAACTAAATTAATTAATTCTCGTTGATGCTAATAAAATCGTTACATCTTTTTTTTAAACAAAATTCGACGATTTTATACGCGGAGAGAATTAACATCTTTTTTCGTTCAAATTCTTTTTTTCACTTTTTTTCGTTCAAAACAAACTTTTTAAAAAACCTTTTCTAAAATCATTCCGACTATTCGATATCGATTTCATAATCGAATATCGAATACGACGAATATTGAAAATATAAATCGAGTATAAATTAATCCATATTTGTACGCGATTCATAAAAATTGACGGTTTTCGACAAATAAAAAAGCCGAGCAGACCTCCACGCGAGTCGCGCGCCATCCAGGCGACTCGCGCGGAAGCCTGGTTCGCCGGGTCTACTTTTTTTCGTTTCCTCGCTTTTCTATTTCTCATTCTTTTCGGATCTTACATAAAAAGAGACTTTCGCGACATATTTCAATAAATATTTTTTTTGACTTCGGTCAACGCGTGCTAATCCATCACGTGTCATATACCTTTTTCAAAATCATGCATATTATTTGTTTACATCTTTATTCGATTTATTCACCGTTACTAACTCGTTTTCTCGTGTTTGTAGCAATTTATTTATTTTATTGTTTTATTAGACTAAAACAAACCTCACATGCTAAAATAACTTTGACGTTATTAGTTTAACATGCATTAAACGACTTAGCAACCCATTTATTTATTTTCTCACATGCTTAGGGAAAATAATGTTTGCATATCATTCCACTATCGAACTAACGCGTGTACACCAAAAACGAACGATATCTTAGTAAAGGCCGCTAAGTGCGGGCGGGGTTGGGTGTTCTTAGTGAACTTCCCAACACGTACCCTCACCCCTTACTCAGAACCATGGTTTCCGGATGTCCGAATCCATTGGCAACGAGAGTCATTCAATACACGATATCCGATAATGTCGGTATCGGTATCGTAATGCAAAGGGACGAGCCCAATAAACTCTGACATCGGAAATGGGCCGTATTTTGTACACGGCCCACTACGACATAGAGTGGGCTCGAATGGTTCCGAATAACCACAAAATTCGGTGGCGACTCTTACTTCGATTTAAATTTCAATTTGCCCATCTCATATGGAGATTCATTCGCCTGCCCAAACCCGTGCGTGGCCTCGTCGGGGTGGACCTATGTCATGTCCACAGGTAGGTTTCATATCAGCGACATTGTTGGTTACTGTGAAGTCAAGTTTTACGGATATGGGTGTATGGTCGCCATGTCGGGAAATTAGGAGAATTTCTACACCGTAGTCCCTCATGTTTGAGGTGCCATCGAAGAATAGGTCCCATGATTTTTTGTCTGCTGACGGTAGTGTTTGTCGTTTATCCTACCGGTCAAATAATAACCAACGAACCTAAGCTGGGTAGCTAGGGTAAGTCGGGTCTATCCACAGGGACGGGGTGTCGGACTAAGGTGTGCTACAGTCAAAGACTAGGTTCAAGACAAGCTAATCTAAGGGATAGACTAATGACTAAGCTAAGGTCTAAAACACGAACTACCAAGGCTAAACAAGTAACTAATGACAGAAGGAAACAAATAAATCAATAAGAAGAAGCTAGGGCTAAGTCGGGTTCATTGATGTCAAGGAGATAAAAAGAAGGAAACGAGGTTACTAGCATGCTTTGGTAGCCTAGGTTCCGATCGGGCTCTCGCTACTTAAACGGCCTAGGGGTCATCCTCACCACGCTCTCGCTACTAGTGAGGGAACCAAACCAACCAACCAAAAAAACACATACAAGAGAAGAGGCAAGAAAAACAAGGATTGATCGTCTCTAGTCTCACAAGCAATTCATCAAACATGTGGAGTGTAAGATAAATGGGAAACAACAAAAACAACATCTAATACCACCATCTCACCCTAATCATCCCTAATTAAAATCCAATCCCCCTAATAACCCGAGTAAGAGAATCTACTCACACATATTCATACTAAAACTAACACTAACAAAAGAACAAACACAAGAACAACCCCATTCATTATGAATAACAAATAAGGATGAACAACAAACAATAACAATGAACAATGAACAAAGAATGAAACTTTAATGATAAAACAAGATTAAGAGAAGGGAAAAGAGAGATTATACCAAACAAGAGAAGATGAAAAGAAGAAATCTTGCATATATAGAATAAAACACAAATACATCAACCAAGGTTGTCAATCTTGGTGGAGATCTTCAAGAATTCCCATAATACAAGAGTTAAACTAAGATTAAGGACTAATTAAGAACTAATATATACTTATCTAAGCTATCTAACCTAAAGTAGTCTAGGCTTTAGTGGGTAATGAATAACATCACATAAGATTACAAGGGGGGGGGGGGGGTATATATAGGGTTACAACGAATAAGGAGAAGAAAAGAAGTGAAGCGGAGCTGCAGGTGCTCAGTCTCGGCCGAGATGAGATGGTCTCGCCCGAGATGGGACTCATCTCGGTCGAGATGATTTGGTCTCGCCCGAGATGGGAGGTCAGTGGCCGTGCTTCGCTTGTACTCTTCATCTCGGCCGAGATGGCCCTTATCTCGGCCGGGATGGGTCTTGTAGGCCTCAAATATGATCTCAAAGGTCCCTACTTGCTTCTCATGGGCTTCTCATCGATTCTCGGTGCTCGGGATCGAGTCTAAGGGGCTCGGGAATGGGTCCCAAGGGCTCGGGATCGAGTCTAAGCTACCGAGTGATTGTTGCTTCTCTTTGTTGGCTCCAAATATGTCGGAAATGAGTCAGAATCGTTCCACCTCTCCAAGATTATCTTGGGAACCTAAAACAAACTAGAAGAAGCATAAGTAGCCTAGAAAACCTCTCCAAAGAGCGATTCCACAAGAGAAACAGGGACCAAACACAACAAATAGGCACTACAAACTACACTTACCAACTCCCCCACACTTAACCCTTACTCGCCCTCGAGTAAGCGCGAACTAACTACTAAACTAATAAGAACTACAATACTAGCCGAGTGGGTATTAGCGCACCCTACGCCCTTTCAACTCACGCGAGAACACCTAGAGGAAAAGTGCTCTCCGCAAGGCAAGTGAGGTCTTCTGACAAAACTGTGGATACAACCAAACACGAAAACACACAAACAAACAAACATACAAACAAACAAAGAATCGGTTGCATCCAAAAAGAAACAAATACCGCTTCCCTCAACAAAGCGGTGGAGAAACACCGGTTAAGGACTCAAGGCAAGTGACAACGTTCTCAAGCTAATAACACAAATCGAAATGGCAAAATCCTAATAGTATGACAACAAAGCAATAAAAACATTGGTAACTTACCTAGGTTTCTCCTAACCTTGTAAGAACGTACTACGGGACGATCAGCGGGATGGAAAAAGGATGAACCACGGTGTTAGTCGACACTGTAGGTAAGTGAGACCCCGCCCCCTTTAGCGATAAGCCAAGAGGGTCGTCCCATGCTCAAAACCGCAAAACTAGTCCAAGAAAAAAGGTGGATAATGGTTGCAAAGTGAGGGAAGACCGACTATTTACCGCTATCATCCTTCCTAGAGACTCGGTCCTTTGGTAGACTCTTCACGGTAATGATCGGAAAAAGGCTTATTTTTTTGAGAAGTGAGGATTCTTTTTGTGAGACGATTTTCTTTTGGCATTTTTTTTTCTCTTTTGCATTTGGCTTTTGAGCTTCTACGCCAAATCTTTTTCTTCTTTTGTATTTTCTTTTTAATTTGTTGTGCCTTTTCTTTTTCTTCTTTCTTTTCTTTCTTTCTTTCTTTCTTTTTTACTTGGCTTGCGTTTTGGATGATTTTGTTTTGTAGGCAATTCTTGCAACCAAGTGTGAAGTTCAACAATTTGCAACTTATTTGTGGAGATGTGTAGGAGGTAGGGAAATGGGCAAGTCGGGGGTCGCGATTTCCCTTCAAACCCAGAAAAAGATGGAAGACTTGGACTAATCAAACAATTTCGAACACGGTCACCTAAGGAACGGGACTCGGCAACCAAGGCCTTTTCACTTCCTGGGTGGTCATAGTGGTCAAAATGCAAATCCCGTAGTAAATCCCTAGTAGACTAGGTGGACTCAAGGTAAAGGACCAACGAAACTATTGATTTGAAGTCATTCTACTAGACTAAAGTCCAAGACTCAATTCATAACACTAGAAAGAGAAAGTAAACACTTGTGCACTAGCCTCAAAACCGGGTTTTCGAAAACCTTTTGACACACTAGACACAACTAAACAAGAGAAAACAAAGACACAACAAAAACGAGAGAAAATGAGACGAACATAACAAAACCAAATAAAACAAGAGACAAGAAAACAAACACACAAAATAAACAATCACCACCCCGAAACTTCCAAGCAAGCCACCATATCAACCAAAAACTCCAAAAAGCTCTACCCAAGCAAACACCATCATAACACATCCTCCAAACTCCACAAAAGGAAAAAGGAGAAAGAAATGAAGGGATATTACCGGATATCTTGCTTTTCAAAACTTGACGACGATCGCGGAACCTACAAGGAAATGGGGAGGCAAAACACCCAACACAACAAATATACGGCACAAGGACACAAAAGAAAAAGACATAAAAAGAAAATCTTTTTGTTGTTTGTGAAATTATTCAAATTTTTAGGGTTTTTTTAATATTTTTCGAAAAAATTACGAAAATAAAACTAACTCGGCTAGGATATCGCTCCCCCACACTTAAACCGAGCAATGTCCTCATGCTCGATCAGTAGTGTGTGCGGAGACACTAAAAAGAAAAGAAACTACGAAAATAAAGATAAAAATCAAAAATAAAGGTGAAGAAGAGGGAATGTGTCCGGCTGGGGTGTAGTCAAGTCACCATGGGCCGAAACGAGAAAACGATATGCATGGGGGAAGAAATAAAAGGAAATGGGAGGGGAGGGCTAGGTGTAATCAAGTCACCTAGCCCGGATTCCGCCTAAATCCAACTAAATTCTACCAAAAAGTGAAAAAAAAAGAAAAAGTGGAAAGACTTGTAAATTTGAATTTTTAAAAAAAAATCTCGATGTAGTCACGTCATTGGGAATCGGGAGCAATGACTACCAAGGCCCCGAGGGCCACCATGACACATAAAAGTGGAAGGGAACAAACAAAGGGAACCAAGCAATAAAAGACAGAAAAGAAAGGATAGTTGCCGTACCAATCGGTTAGCAACTCACTCACTCCATCGTCTCAATGTTCGATATCGGCACATTACTTGTCCTCGTCATTGTTATTCCTCTTCATTCTCAATATGATCGCATGGTTAAAGTACTAGCTCGCAAAGGTATAATGAGGGTATGATTTGATGTGAAACTCGGTGTGTAGTGAAGAGAAGATGAGGTGAAGGTGTATATATGAAGTATTTGGGTCATAGATAGTTGCAAGGGTAGGTAGGGAGGTTGGGTGGGCTCAAATGTCGAAGAAGGGGCAAAAGGGGGAGCTGGGTACCATCCCGGTCGGGATGGACTTGATCCTGGTCGGGATGGTTCCTTCCCGGCCGGGATGGACTTGATCCTGGTCGGGATGGCACATCAGTGAACCCACTTTTCAGCACACTCATCCCGATCGGGATGACATCCTTCCCGGTCAGGATGAGTCTTCTAGCCCTTCAATCTCTTGATAACATCACCCACAAGTCATCTAAAACATCGAGATCTAAAATCTCGTTCCCAAAAGCTTGTCAAAAGCTCAAAAACCGACTTCCTCCACCAAACTCCAAGCTTCTATCATCGACAACTCCTCTCAAAACTTCATCTTCACTATCAACCTAACAAGTGAACTCAATAAACACCATCAAATTCCATCCCTCACGTCACTCAAGAAAATTCCAAATTACAAGAATTTCACGAAAACTAACAAATCCTAGAAACCAAACGATCCAAACAAACATATACAAATACACAAGCTCAAAAGAAAAGGAAAAAGATATTTACACTAAGATACTCTCACCATCTACGCCTCCATAGCCATCAAGAGCTCGAAGGAGTAAGTCAAATGCCCTAAAAACATCTTCATTGACGCTCATGTGGCCGATCCTAGCCATCAACAAGAGTTTCCAAGTCGGAGTCGAGAAGCAATCATCTAATCCATTACGCTCGGGGTTCTTGTGATCTTCCGGGTCTTCCGAACCATGATAGCAACGACTCTTATGACCATCCGGTAGGTATTGTGGTCTAAAGTCATGCTTGGCGTTGTGATTTGGGAGATCACACCCTAAGGGGATTGCTTCTTCTACGGGGTCGAGAGTGAAACTCTTTTCCGCCGCCCGACAAGGATCCGCTTCATCAACCGTCTCACAAGATAAGGGACTAGAAATCGAGTGGGATAGAGGAGGAGAAGGCATCAAGTTTTCTTAATTGGAGGCAATTGGCTCCTCCAATTTCCTATTCAAGGCAAGTTCCAAGGCATCTACCTCTTTCTCCCAAGTATTACATTCCTTTTCACTCGCCTTGTCTAATTGGCCTAGAGGAGTCTTGTCTTCACTTGGCTTTGGATTGTCAAGATCCGGTTTATCACGAAGAAAATCATACAAATCAAATTTGATAGCCAATACATTGGCTCCCCAAGAGTTACCTTGAGAATCATGTTCAATTCCCTCCTCATTGTTGACCCTTGAAGCTTCAACTTCCTATATTCTTCCCATATCTTCACCATCCAAGCAAAACTCAACAATGATCTCTTGATTGACCCTCTCTTCTTCATTCGTGGCTTCATGATCGGGTTGACTTTATTTCTTGTGGAGACTCCCGACCTTCTTGCCCGAACGAACCTTCCTCAACAAGTTGTGGAGCTCGAGTGGCCGACATCGTGATACGAGTCATGAGTGCATTGATTCGAGCATCTTGCACCTCTATTTGGGCCTTGAACTCCTCTTTATCCCTTTTCATTTGAACCATCATCTCTTGTTGATTCCTTTGCAATTGAACCATCATCTCTTGTTGACTCTTTTGCATTTGAATCATCATTTGACAAAGCTCAACGTTGGGGATTTTTGGTTGTGGGGTTGTGTGAGGGTATTTGGTAGTTGTTAGGATCTTGGAATGATCCTTGAAAACTTTCATTATAACCATATGGAGGGGGTTCATAAGATTTTTGATGAGGTTGATATGGTTGGTAAAGTTGTGGGTCTTGGTAACTTGCCCCATGATTGTCCCATGATGATTGATGGTAGGTTGGATGCCACATTGTCGTAACGCTGGCTTGATACATTGAATGCACTAGAAGCACTTGAGCAAACGTTAGTAGCCTAGACCTTTTGAGGCACTAGGAGGACAGAAATAAGCACCCAAGAAGAAAAACGGAGATACACAAGAAGAAGAAACACAAAAATCAAGAACAAAGTCTACAACTAAGCACATGAAAGTCTAAACTACGTCGTCCCCGACAACGGCGCCAATTTGACGGTAGTGTTTGTCATCTATCCTACCGGTCAAATAATAACCAACAAACCTAAGCTGGGTAGCTAGGGTAAGTCGGGTCTATCCACAGGGACGGGGTGTCGGACTAAGGTGTGCTACAGTCAAAGACTAGGTTCAAGACAAGCTAATCTAAGGGATAGACTAATGACTAAGCTAAGGTCTAAAACACGAACTAACAAGGCTAAACAAGTAACTAATAACAAAAGGAAACAAATAAATCAATAAGAAGAAGCTAGGGCTAAGTCGGGTTCATGGATGTCAAGGAGATAAAAAGAAGGAAACGGGGTTACTAGCATGCTTTCGTAGCCTAGGTTCCGAATGCTCTTGCTACTTAAACGGCCTAGGGGTCATCCTCACCACGCTCTCGCTACTAGTGAGGGAACCAAACCAACCAACCAAACACACACATACAAGAGAAGAGGCAAGAAAAACAAGGATTGATCGTCTCTAGTCTCACAAGCAATTCATCAAACATGTGGAGTGCAAGGTAAATGGGAAACAACAAAAACAACATCTAATACCACCCATCTCACCCTAATCATCCCTAATTAACATCCAATCCCCCTAATAACCCTAGCAAGAGAATCTACTCACACATATTCATACTAAAACTAACACTAACAAAAGAACAACCCCATTCATTATGAAGAACACATAAGGATGAACAACAAACAGTAACAATGAACAAAGAATGAAACTTTAATGATAAAACAAGATTAAGAGAAGGGAAAAGAGAGATTATACCAAACAAGAGAAGATGAAAAGAAGAAATCTTGCATATATAGAAGAAAACCCAAATACATCAACCAAGGTTGTCAAGCTTGGTGGAGATCTTCAAGAATTCCCATAATAAAAGAGTTAAACTAATATTAAGGACTAATTAAGGACTAATCTACACTTATCTAAGCTACTCTAACCTAAAGTAGTCTAGGGTTTAGTGCGTAATGAATAACATCACATAAGATTACAAGAGGGGGCGAGGGGGTACATATAGGGTTACAATGAATAAGGAGAAGAAAAGAAGTGAAGCGGAGCTGCAGGTGCTTAGTCTCGGCCGAGATGAGATGGTCTCGCCCGAGATGGGACTCATCTCGGCCGAAATAAGTTGGTCTCGCCCGAGATGGGAGGTCAGTGGCCGTGCTTCGCTTGTACTCTTCATCTCGGCCGAGATAGCCATTATCTCGGCCAGGATGGGTCTTGTAGGCCTCAAATATGATCTCAAAGGTCCCTACTTGCTTCTCATGGGCTTCACATCGATTCTTGGTGCTTCTGATCGAGTCTAAAGGGCTCGGGAATGGGTCCCAAGGGCTCGGGATCGAGTCTAAGCTACTGAGTGATTGTTGCTTC
The DNA here is from genome assembly GCA_958450325.1 of Agrostemma githago. NCBI lineage: Eukaryota > Viridiplantae > Streptophyta > Magnoliopsida > Caryophyllales > Caryophyllaceae > Agrostemma > Agrostemma githago. The sequence goes on from OY288256.1 coordinate 30,530,757, forward strand.
TCTTTGTTGGCTCCAAATGTGTCGGAAACGAGTCAAAATCGTTCCACCTCTCCAAGATTAGTCTTGGGAACCTAAAACGAACTAGAAGAAGCATAAGTAGCCTAGAAAACCTCTCGAAAGATCGATTCCACAAGAGAAACCAGGACCAATCACAACAAATAGGCACTACAAACTGCACTTATCATCTGCGAATAGTATGTCTTCATCAGGGAATGACCATTTATCGGCCGATGAGGTTTCTTCTATTGGGTTTTCTGCTAGGAAGTCGGCGATGACCTTTCCTTTGATGACCTTGAGGGGTATGAAGGTTAGGTCAAATTCTGCGAGCATTAGGGTCCATCTTGCTAGTCGCCCATTGAGAACGGGTTTCTCGAAGATGTACTTGATAGGGTCCATTGTGGAGCGTACGTGTACAGTATAGCAGAGCATGTAGTGCCATAACTTCTTAGTAGACCATACTAAAGCGAGACATGTTTTCTATAGGGGTGCGTATTTTGTCTTGTATTCGAGGAACTTTTACTAATGCGAGGAACTTTTCCATGTATTTCATTTTCCTTATCTAAGGCTTTCTGGCATTTATTTTCCCAGGTTGCTGGTTCGGTAATTTTGAGCTTCTTGAAGATGGGTTCGCAGATCATGGTTAGCTTGACGATGAATCGACTGATGTATTGTATTTTGCTTAGGAACCCTCAGATTTCGTTCTCGCTTTTGGATGTGGGCATTTCAAGTACGGCCTTGATTTTTGATGGGTCAATCTCTATTCCTCTTTTGCTTACGACATGGTGATAAGTGTAGTTTGTAGTGCTTATTTGCATGTGTTTTGGTCCCATTTTCCTTGTGGAATCGCTCCTTGGGAGCGATTTATGAGCTTCTTATGCTTCCTTTAGTTCGTTTCAGGTTCCCGAGACCAATTTGGAAGAGTTGGAGCGATTCCGACTCTATACATACACATTTTGGAGCCAACAGAGTGAAGGAACGATGACTCGATGCCTTGGAATCGACCCCGAGACCTTGGGACCCAATCCCGAGCCTCCGAGACCCGATCCCGAGTCCCGAGAATCGATGGGAAGCCCCCGAGAACCAAGGAGGGACCAAAGAGCTCTTAAGGGAGGCCTACAAGACTCATCCCGTTCGGGATGAGGTGCGCTTTGGAGGGTGCTACTGTGAGCCCATCCCGATCGGGACCAACCCGTCCTGGTCGGGATGACAGGGCCGTCCCGATCGGGATGATCCCGTCCCGGTCGGGACGAAGAGCTGGCAGCCGCGCATGATTTCTTTTCTTCTCCTTCATTCTTGTACCCATATATATACTCCCTTCTTGTAATGTGAAGACATCTTATCATACCCTAGACTAGTTTAAGCCTCCATTAACATTCAAAACCCTAGATTATTGCTACTCTCATTAGTTTAATCCTCTCTTTAATCCTTAGTTAATCATTGTAATTAGTTCTTGGATTAAGGGATTCTTGAAGATTGTTCCAAGCTTGACAACCTTGGGATTGTATTTGGGTTTCTCATTAATGCAATTTTTCATCTTTTTCATCATATTATTGTTGGTATAATCTTCTCTACTCTAATCCTTGTTTATTTAATCTAGTTTCAATCTTTTTATATTGTTCTTGTTATTGTTCTCAATGTTCACAATGGATGTTCGGTTTGTGAGTTTGTTTTCTCTTATGATTGTTAGTTTTTCATTGATAATGAGTGAGTAGTGATCTTGTGGGGTTAGTAGGGGAATTAGGGGTAGATTACGGATGATTAGGGTTGATTAAGGGGAAAAGGTTACGTCTTTGTTGTTAGTCACATTGTGGGCACTCTATGTGTTTGTTGATATGCTTGTATGAGTTGTAGTGGCCATGCTTCCCATACTTGTGCTCATCTTCTCATTGTTTGTCTACGATGCGGAAATGTTGAGAATAGTTTAGTCACGAGATCGCGGACTAGGGTCTAAGTTGCGAGAGCCCGGACCCACCTTGACATCGGTCTAAGTTGCGAGAGCCCGGACCGACCCTAGCGATTAGGAGACACCTATACCCTTGATCACCCCAATTACCCTTCTACTCCTATGAACCCGACCTACCCCACTTTCTTTCCGTATTTGAGTTCACCTCCTTAGTTAGCCATTGTTTACTCTATTTTACTTGTTAGTTCATCATTAGTCTAGTTCCTACTTCTCCTCCACCATAGTTTTCCATTTATCGCTCCTTTGTGTTTGTTTGGGTGACCTAGTCTCGTTTTAGGTAGACATAGTCTAAACTTCGCCTTACCGTCCTCGTGGATACGATACCGACTTATCCTAGCTACCCACTAGGTGTAATCGATAGTTTATTGACGGTTAGGGACGTGACAAATCCCTTACCATCAATTTGGCGCCGTTGCCGGGGACGGTGCATTGTTTAGATTTAGTGATGGTAAGGGTTTGTCACGTCCCTAGCCGATCAATATAACACCGACTAACCTAGTGGGTAGCTAGGGTAAGTCGGGATCGATTCCACGAGGACAGTATATCAAGGTTTAGACTAGGTTGGCCTACGACGAGACTAGATTACCAAACGAACACAAAGAAGCGATAAATGGAAAATTATTGAGGAGGAGGAATAAGAACTAGACTATCAATGCTAAACAATGCTAATGCTCGATCTAACAAATAAACTAGAGTAAAAGATGTCTAACTAAGAAGATGAACTCAAATATGGAAAGGAGTGGGGTAGGTCGGGTTCATAGGAGTAGAAGGATAATTGGGGTGATCAAGGGTATAGGTGTCTCCTAATAGCTAGAGTCGGTCCGGGCTCTCGCAACTTAGACCGATGTCAAGGTGAGTCCGGGCTCTCGCAACTTAGACCCTAGTCGGCACTCTCGTGACTATGACTATTCTCAACATTTCCACAAAATAAGCAATCAATGAGAAGATGAATACAGCATGGGAAGCATGGCCACTACAACTCACACAAGCATATCAACAAACACGTAGAGTGCCTACAATGCGACTAACAACCAAGATACAACCTTTTCCCCTTAATCAACCCTAATCATCCATAATCTACCCCTAATCCCCCTACTAACCCCACAAAGAAACTACTCACTCATTATCAATGAGAAACTAACAATCACAAGAGAGAACAAACTCATAAACCAAACATCCATTATGAACAATGAGAACAATGATAAGAACAATATAAAAAGATTGAAACTAGAATGAATAACAAGGATTAGAGTAGAGAAGATTATACCAACAATACTATGATGAAAAAGATGAAAACTTGCATTAATGAGAAACCCAAATACAATCCCATGGTTGTCAAGCTTGGAACAATCTTCAAAAATCCCTTAATCCAAGACTAATTACAATAATTATCTAAAGATTAACTAAGATTAAGGGAAGATTAAAGCTAATGAGTGAGAGTAAATCTAGGGTTTTGGAGGCTTAAACTAATGTAGGGTAACCTAAGATGTCTTAAAATTACAAGGGAGTATATATATGGGTACAAGAGTGAAGGAGAAGAAAAGAAGAGGCCCGTGATGCCTCTGTAGCTTCCCGACCGGGACGGATCATCCCGATCGGGACGGCTCTGTCATCCCGATCGGGACGAGTTGGTCCCGACCGGGATGGGCTCACAGCAACCATCCTAATGTAGCACCCCATCCCGAACGGGATGGGTCTTGTATGCCTTCCTTAAACACTCTTTGGTCCTTCCTTGCCTCTCATGGGCTTCCCACCGATTCTCGGGACTCGGGATCGGGTCTCGGAGGCTCGGGATTGGGTCCCAAGGTCTCGGGTCATCGTTCATTTATCTCGTTGGCTCCAAAATGTGTATGTATTGAGTCGGAATCGCTCCAACTCTTCCAATTCGGCCTCGGGAACCTGAAACGAACTAAAGGAAGCATAAGAAAAACACAACAGGGACCAAAACACAACAAATAGGCACTACAAACTGCACTTATCAACTCCCCCACACTTAACCCTTACTCGCCCTCGAGTAAGCACTTACTAACCACAACACTAACCGAATGGGTATTAGCGCACCATACGCCCCTTCAACTCACGCGAGTGCACTTAGAGGACAAGTGCACTCCGCAAGGCAAGTTGGGTCTTGCGACAAAACTGTGGATGCAACCGGACACAAAACACATAAACAAACAAACACACAAACAACACATAATCGGTTGCACCCAAAACAAAAGAAATACCGCTTCCCTTCTAAAAGCGGTGAATGAAACACCGACTTAGGACTCGAGGTAATCGACAACGTTCCCAAGCTAGCAATACAAATCAAGGTGGATGATGGGAGGGATTTGTCGTGGAATCCCAACCGTCAATAAAATAACCGGCTATTCCTACGGTAGATAGGGCAAGTCGGGTCGAATCCACAGGGACGGTAAAGTATAGCCTAGACTAAGGTCGCCTAAAAACTAGACTCGGTCAACGGACTAAACTATCCTAAAGAATGATGAGGAGGGAAGAGACTAAGGCTAAGACTATGACTAAGGAAAGCAAACAAGGAAAAAGGGCTAGGATTAGGTCGGGGTCAAAGGGGTAACGTAGTGGTCGAGGGAGAACTAGAGAGGAGGAGGTAGTAGGGTAATCTAGGTCGGTCCGGGCTCTCGCAACTTAGACCAACCTAGAGGTTCCACCTAGAACCCACCGAGGCGACACACACGACAAACGGGGTTCTAGCGCGCTATGGTCCTAGGTCCGATCCGGGCTCTCGCAACTTAGACTTGACCTAGGGGTCGTCCTCACCGGGCTCTCGCAACTTAATGAGGGAACCGAACCCACAACAAGCTAACACCCACAAAGAAAGGCAAGAAAAACAAGCATTCCAACCTACTTAGTCTTTCAAGCAATTCAACAAACATGTGATGTGCATAAACCAAGAAGAAACCCAAATCTTCCACCCATCATCTCTAACAAACCCTTAATCACCCAATTAACACCCTAATCACCCTACTAACCCTAGCAAGAACACTACTCTATCATTATCAAACTATAACTAACAAAAACAAGATGAATCAAACTAAGAACCAAAACAAACATAAACAAACTAATGAAAACTATGAACTACAAACATTAAGATGAACAAAGATTGAAACTAGGAAGAACAAAACAAGAATAAGAGAAAGGAGGAAAGATTATACCATACTAGAGGAAGAAGAAAGGAAGAAACTTGCATTAATGAGAAGAATCCAATACAAACACCCTAGGTTGTCAATCTTGGGTGATTCTTGAAGAATCCCTTAATACAAGTACTAAACTATGATTAACTAACTAATTACCGGCTAATCTACACTAATCTAATCTAATCTAACCTAAAACTATCTAGGGTTTAAGGAGAGGTGAAGAAAATAACATCCGATCGGGTCTTAATACAAGAGGGGGGTATATATAGGGTTTAAGAATGAAAGGAGAAGGAAGGAACAAAGCACGGGCTGAGCTGGGACTTTCCCGATCGGGAAAGTGGGAAATCCCGATCGGGAAAGTGTATCCCGATCGGGAAAGTGGGAATCCCGATCGGGAACACCTCACAGTGGCCGCTCCTTGCTTTCCTCTTTATTCCCGATCGGGATGAGGCCATACCCGATCGGGAATAGTCTTGTAGGCCTCCAATATGAACTTTTCGGTCCCTCCTTGGTTCTCATGGCCTTCTCATCGATTCTCCGGACTCGGGATCGGGTCTCGGAGGCTCGGGATTGGGTCCCAAGGTCTCGGGGTCGATTCCAAGGCATCGAGTCATCGTTCCTTAGCTTCGTTGGCTCCAAAATGCATATGTATTGAGTCGGAATCACTCCAACTCTTCATGAACGGCCTCGGGAACCTGAAACGAGCTAAAGGAAACATAAGAAGCCCATAAACCGCTCCAAAGGAGCGGTTCCACAAGGAAAATGGGACCAAAACACTACAGAATAGGCACTACAAACGACAATTATCAGTGGACTAAACCCTAATAGTATGACGATAAAGCAATAAAAACGTTGGTAACTTACCTAGGTCCTCCTAACTTTCTAAAAACGTACTACGGGACGATCGGCGGAGTGGGAAGTGAAGATCCACGGTGTTAGTCGACACTGTAGGTAAGTGAGGCCTCGCCCCCTTTAGCGTGAGCCAAGAGGGTCGTCCCGTGTCCAAAACCGCCTAACTAGTCCAAGTAAAAAGGTGGAAGTATGCAAAATGAGGGAAGACCGACCAATGCCGCTATCATCCTTCCTAGGGACTCGGTCCTTTGGTAGGCTCTTCACGGCAAAAGTCGGAAAAAGGCTTATTTTGTGGGGATTTCTTTTTGTGAGACGGGTTTTCTTTTGGCATTTTCTTTCCTTTTGATGTTTTTGCTTTGTTTGTTGCCATGCCATTTCTTTTTCTTCTTTTCTATTTTCTTTTTGACTTTTGTGCCTTTTCTTTTTTCTTCATTCTTTTCTTTCTTTCATTTTTCTTGCTTTTTCTTTTCTTTTCTTTGCCCTTTTGGCAAGATTTGGCATTTTTGGCATTTCTCGACACTCAAGAAAGAGAGAATCAACAATTTGCATTTTATTTGTGTGGGTATGTGTAAGAGGTAGGGTAATGGGTGAGTCGGGACGGGCCGTTCCCTTCTAACCCACAAAAAGTGGAGAACTTGGACTAATCAAGACAATCCTAAACACGGTCACCTAGGGGACGAGACTCGGTAACCAAGGCCTTTTCACACCGTGGGTGGTCATAATGGTCAAAAGTGCAAATCCCGTAGTAAATCCCTAGTAAGCTAGGTGGACTCAAGGTAAAGGACCAACGAAATCATTGATTTAGGGTCATTCTACTAGAGTAAAGTCCAAGACTCGAATTATACTACTAGAATGGGAAAGTAAACACTTACACACTAGTCTCTAAACCGGGTTTTCGAAAACATTTACACACAAGACACACAACACACACAAAATGAAGACACAACGAAAACGAACGAAAAAGAAACAAAAGGCAACAAAAACAAAACATAAAAAAACAAACATATAACAAACACCACCCCGATACTCCATACAAGTCACCAAATCACCCACCGATATACACAAAGCTCCACCCGAGCACACAACATCACAATCTCCTCCAAACACCACACGAGATAAAGAAGAAGAGGGATAAGATGTTACCGGAAGTCTTTAGAGCTTTCCAATGTCATTGGCGATTAAAGAAACCTATAAGGACAAAAGGAGGCAAAACACGCACACAAAACGAATATACGACACAAAGACACAAAATGAAAACACAAAAGAGAAAATCTTTTTGATTTTTGTGAATTTTTTTCAAATTTTTAGGGTTTTTCAAGATTTTTTTCGAAAAACTAAGAAAATAAAACTAACTATACTAGAATATCGCTCCCCCACACTTAAATCGAGCCATGTCCTCATGCTCGATCGTAGGGTACGGAGAGACAAAAGAAAGAAAAAGAAACTACGAAAATAAAGCTAAAAAATGAAAACAAAGTGGAGAAAAAGGTAGAAGGTGTCCGGCCGGGGTGTAGTCAAGTCACCATGGGCCGAGACAAGAAAACGATATGGAAGGGGGAAGAAAAATAAAAAGAAGGAAATAGAAGGAAATGGGAGGGGAGGTCTAGGTGTAATCAAGTCACCTAGCCCGGATTCCGCCTAAATCCGACTAAATCCTCAAAAAAAGAAAGTGAAAATCTTGTAAAAATTTGGATTTTTCGATTGACTCTCGACGCAATCACGTCGTCGAGAGTCGGGAGCAATCAACACCAAGGCCTCGAAGGCCACAACGACATCAAGACACAAAAGTGTACAAGGGGAAGGGAATAAACAAAGGAAAACAAACAACAACAAAAACGGAAAAGAGAGGATAGTTGCCATACCATAGGTTAGCTACTCACTCTCTCTGTCGTCTCATAGATCAATAACGGCGCTTGCTTGTCTTCATCATTGCTTTTCCGCTTCATTCTTGATAAAACGCATGGTAGAGGTAGTAATGGTGTGAGGGTGGTGGGATTTGATGTGGATCATGGTTTAAAGTGAGGTGCATGGGTCGTATGATAGGGACAAGGAGGAGTAGGGAGGTTGGGAGGGGGCATAGAACGGTTGGGTGGACTTGTTTTGCGAAGAAGAATCACAAAGGGGGACCAGAGGACCATCCCGGTCGGGAAGACTGATCCCGATCGGGTTCCTTCACCCGTCCCGGTCGGGACGGACCCACAGTAAGCCCAATTCTTGGTGCACTCATCCCGATCGGGACGGCTCCTTCCTGGTCGGGATGCCTCATCCGTCCCGGTCCGGACGCCCTCATCCCGGTCGGGATGGACTCACAGGAAGCTCCAAATATGACGCACCCATCCCGATCGGGACGTGTCCTTCCCGGTCGGGTTGCCTTACCCTTCCCGGTCGGGACGCCTCATCCCGGCCGGGATGGGTCTACTTCAACTTCCACAATCCCCAAAAGCTTGCTTCAAGCTTCAAAAACCCGATCCTCGTGCCTACAACTCAAAGTAAATCATCGCCAATCTCCTCTAGGAGCATTCTCACTTCACCTATCAAGCAATACTCAAACATACATCAAACTCTCTCCCTCACAACGCTCATCAATCAATCCAAATAACAAGAATTCACAAAAATCCAAAGCAAATATAATACAAGGATATATACAAGGAGACGGTTCTTGTGGAACTCCGTCAAACCAAGGTGGTGCTTTCTTCAATCTTTTTCAACAACCAAAACTAGTTCCGTCTCCATCAAGGGCACGTAAAAACAAGTCGAAGGCCCTTGAGAAGTCTTCAATCAAGCACGTCATATAGCCGACCACATCCCAAGGCTTCTCATGGCCTTGCCTTGACGTTCACGGGGCATCCCGCTCTTCCAAGTTCAACGACTTGAACTTGTACTTTTGGTCCTTGGGGATATACCCAAACGTCCACCGGTCCTCATGCGGCCCCAAGGGAGGCTCATCTTTTTCCTTGTCATTGCACTTCAACTTGTCGTCAAGCCCATGAATTAGGCACTCATATTCCTCCATATCGGAGTCGTCATCCTCAAGTACATAAGAGTACTTCTTCAAGCTTTGTTCCGGTTCACCCCCTAGATCGATGTCTTTCTTGGTTTGGATCATATTGCATGTCTCATCGCTAGTAGGCGAGGTGTTGCCTTGGAGGTCAAACACTATCTTCTCCTCGCCTAACTCAAATGTGATCCTACCGTTCTTCACATCGATCATGGCACCCGGGTGTGTAGAAATGGGCGTCCAAGAATAGTGGGAGTATTGGCATCCTCCGGCATGTCAAGCACAATAAAGTCGACCGGAATGAAGTATTTCCCTACTCGTACCGGTACGTCCTCTAACATTCCTAATGGTCGATTGAATAATTTATCGGCCATTTGGAGGGTGAGGGACGTACATTTCAACTCTTTCATTCCGAGTCGGCAACAAATAGAATAAGGAATGATGCTCACACTCGCGCCCAAGTCACATAACGCATTCTTGATCAAGAAGTTGCCTATGGTGCAAGGGATCGAAAAACTACCCGGATCCTTCAACTTCGGAAGCGTGGAACCTTGGATAAGCTCGCTCACCACCCTCGTGAACGCTACTGTTTCTTCCTTGTCGACGGATCTCTTCCTAGCCAAAATTTCTCTCATAAATCTTCCATATACCGGGATTTGGGTAAGTAATTCGGTGAACGGGACACTAACATCCAATTTCTTCACAATACTAAGGAACTTGTCGTAATGAGTGTCCACCTTAGTCTTCATTTGCCTTGATGGGTAAGGCAACTTGATTGGGTACTTGTTTTGATCAATTAGGGTGGACTCTTCACTTGACACTTTCCCTTTACCCTTTTCTTGTGCTTGAAGTGGAGGAGGGTTGTCTTCTTGAGGTTTCTCGACCTCCCTTGAGACTTGCTCCTCAATTGGAATGTCAAAGCTTGACTCTTCTTGATTTGGAGATGTCTTTGGCATTGTCGGTTCTTGCATTGGCTCTTGCTCATTAGGATATGGAGGGGAGTTGTTAGATGTACCTCTCCTAGTGGTGATAGCATTTACATGCTCAAATATCGGTGTTTCACCTTGAGAAGGTAGTTGCCCCTTTTGTCTTGAGGAGCTCCCCGAAGCAAGTTGAGGTACTTGAGTTTCAAGCATCTTCATACGAGCATCTCTTACCGCATTTTCCCCTTGAATATAAGCAAAGAGCTCTTGTTGGGTTCTTGACATATCCATTTAACATTTTTGCACATCTTGAGTATTCTTTTGCATATCCATCAAAGTCTTTTGAACGTCGAAATCATGAGGTGGGGACGATGGATTATGCGGAGTATCGGTGATGGCGAGGGGAATGCCTTAATCATGAGTAGGAGACCGGCTCCTAGGCTTGCTTTGTTGTTTTTGATTTTGAGTTGCTTGTTGACGGTTCCCTTGGAACCCATGAGAATTGCTTTGACTAATGCCTTGATTGTGGTTTTGTTGTTGTTGGAAGCCTTGGTTTCCTTTGAAACCGCCTTGATTGAAGTTCCCTTGTTGGAACCCTTGATTGTTGTTGTGAAAGGTACCTTGGTTATTTTGCTTGAAGTTGTTGAAGGGTCTTGGATTACCCATGTAACCTTGGTAACCTTGGTTGTTGTCCCTTAAGGGAGGTGGAACATAGGGACGATGTTGTTGTTGATGTTGAAAGGCTTGTTGTTGGGGGACTTGTTGGGAAGCTTGGAATTGATTAGAGTACGAGGTGCCTTGCTTGAACGCTTGAAAGGCGTTCACTTGCTCGATACTTCCACGGCAATACATAGGATCATGTCCTACTATTCCACAAGTGTCGCACATCCCAAAGTAAGGTGTAGGAGGTGCGAACCCCAAAGCATTCACTTCTTGAATCGGTTGATGGTGGGATGAACTAGAGCCTTGGACAACATCGAGGTGGCTTTGGAGCTTCTTGTCAATAGTCTCCATGTGTGTTTTAAGTTGAGATCCAAGGTCAATGCTTAACTTGGTAATAGCATCGACCTCATGCATGCCTCCTCGGTGTGCCTTCCTAAGCCTAGAGTATTGCGAATTATGCACCGCCATCTCGTCGATTCTCGCCCATGTTTGGTCGTCATCGACCTCGGTGAACCTACCGTTGGAGCCCATGTTAAGAATAGCTCTCGAGTCCTCATAAAGTCCATTCCAAAATTGTTGTACTAAGAACCATTGTGAGAGTCCATGATGAGGGCACGATCTTACCAAAGACTTAAACCGCTCCCAAGCTACATATAGGCTCTCTTCATCCCTTTGTTGGAACCCGGTGATGGAGGTTCTAAGCAAATTCGTCTTTTCCGGAGGGTAAAACTTTTGGTAGAACGCCAAGCCAAGCTTTTTCCAAGTGGCGATACCCATGGTTGCCCTATCGAGACTCTTGATCCATTGCTTCGCTTTTCCAATAAGAGAAAACAGGAAGAGTACCCATCGAATTTGATCTTGCGTAACCCCGGTTTGAGATATAGCATCACAATAATCGGAGAAGGTCTCCATGTGATGGTGCGGGTCTTCGGTGGGCAAACCACTAAATGGGCTCCTCTCCACAAGTTGGATAAATTGAGTCTTGGCCACAAAATTTCCGGTGTAGGTTTCCGGTAGTGCACTCGGTCCCGGCAAGACATCCTCGGTGAATGTGGAGTGAGAGGAGAACTTAGGCATTCTTGGATTTAAGGGAGAGGATGGGGGTGTAGAGAGTGTTGATGTAGAAGAAGAGGGGGAACTAGGAGAAGAATCACCGAAGGGATTGATGAAGGTTCCTCCGGCCGTCTCTCGAGGTGAAATGCTCAAGCCGGCTCCTTGGGCTTGCCCTTGATGAGTGGTGCTTGCACTTGGTTTAGAGATCCTAACCCGATTAATCGTCCGTTGGCGAAAGGCTCGAAAGAGTCTCTCCGGCTCTGGATTAAAGAGATAGAAGTCGCCTCCCCTCCTAGGCATACACTACACACTAGAACAAACGTAAGAACACCTAGTGCTTTATGGGCACTAGGCAACGACAATAACAAACACAACTAGAGACATAGAGAAAAGAAAGCTAAGGAAAGAAGAGAAACTAGAAAATATTCAAAAGAGAAGATGGGAGAGCACAAAGAAGGGTAACTAAGTCTAGAGATAAGCAAACTAAGTCTAAACAATGCACCGTCCCCGGCAACGGCGCCAAATTGATGGTAAGGGTTTGTCACGTCCCTAGCCGATCAATACAACACTGACTAACCTAGTGAGTAGCTAGGGTAAGTCGGGATCGTATCCACGAGGACGGTATATCAAAGTTTAGACTAGGTTGGCCTAAAACGAGACTAGATTACAAAACGAATACAAAGAATGCAATAAAAGGAAAATTATTGATGGAGGAGTGGTAAGACTAAGCTAGTGAACAAACTAACAAATAAACTAAAAGAACGATGGCTAACTAGGAGGATTAACACAAATAAGGAAAGAAGTGGGGTAGGTCGGGTTCATAGGAGTAGAAGGATAATTGGGGTGATCAAGGGTATAGGTGTCTCCTAATCGCTAGAGTCGGTCCGGGCTCTCGCAACTTAGACCGATGTCAAGGTGAGTCCGGGCTCTTGAACTTAGACCCTAGTCGGCACTCTCGTGACTATGACTATTCTCAACATTTCCACAAAATAAGCAATCAATGAGAAGATGAATACAAGCATGGGAAGCATGGCCACTACAACTCAAACAAGAATATCAACAAACACATAGAGTGCCTACAATGCGACTAACAACAAAGATACAACCTTTTCCCCTTAATCAACCCTAATCATCCATAATCTACCCCTAATCCCCCTAATAACCCCACAAAGAAACTACTCACTCATTATCAATGAGAAACTAACAATCACAAGAGAGAACAAACTCATAAACCAAACATCCATTATAAACAATGAGAACAATGATAAGAACAATATAAAAAGATTGAAACTAGAATGAATAACAAGGATTAGAGTAGAGAAGATTATACCAACAATACTATGATGAAAAAGATGAAAACTTGCATTAATGAGAAACCCAAATACAATCCCAAGGTTATCAAGCTTGGAACAATCTTCAAGAATCCCTTAATCCAAGACTAATTACAATAATTATCTAAAGATTAACTAAGATTAAGGGAAGATTAAAGCTAATGAGTGAGAGTAAATCTAGGGTTTTGGAGGCTTAAACTAATGTAGGGTAACCTAAGATGTCTTAAAATTACAAGAAGGGAGTATATATATGGGTACAAGAGTGAAGGAGAAGAAAAGAAGAGGCCCGTGATGCCTCTGTAGCTTCCCGACCGGGACGGATCATCCCGATCGAGACGGCTCTGTCATCCCGATCGGGACGAGTTGGTCCCGACCGGGATGGGCTCACAGCAACCATCCTAATGTAGCACCCCATCCCGAACGGGATGGGTCTTGTATGCCTTCCTTAAACACTCTTTGGTCCTTCCTTGCCTCTCATGGGCTTCCCACCGATTCTCGGGACTCGGGATCGGGTCTCGGAGGCTCGGGATTGGGTCCCAAGGTCTCGGGTCATCGTTCATTTATCTCGTTGGCTCCAAAATGTGTATGTATTGAGTCGGAATCGCTCCAACTCTTCCAATTCGGCCTCGGGAACCTGAAACGAACTAAAGGAAGCATAAGAAGCCCATGAATCGCTCCAAAGGAGCGATTCCACAAGGAAAAAGGGACCAAAACACAACAAATAGGCACTACAAACTACACTTATCACTTAGTTTGCTTATTTCTAGACTTAGTTACCCTACTTTGTGTTCTCCCATCTTCTCTTGTGAATATTTTCTAGTTTCTCTTCTTTTCATAGCTTTCTTTTCTCTTTGTCTCTAGTTGTGCTTGTTTATTGTCGTTGCCTAGTGCCCATAAAGCACAAGGTGTTCTAACGTTTGTTCTAGTGTGTAGTGTATGCCTAGGAGGGGAGGCGACTTCTATCTCTTTAATCCAGAGCCGGAGAGACTCTTTCGAGCCTTTCGCCAACGGACGATTAATCGGGTTAGGATCTCTCAATCGAGTGCAAGCAATACTCATCTAGGGCAAGCCCAAGGAGCCGACTTGAACAACCCACATCGAGAGACGGCCGAAGGGAATTTCATCAATCCCTTCGGTAACTCTTCTTCTCCTAGTTCCCCCTCTTCATCTACATCAACACCGTCTACACCACCATCTTCTCCATTATATCCAATCATGCCTAAATTTTCTTCTCACTCAACCTTTACGGAAGACGTTTTGCCGGGTCCATCCACTTTACCGGAGGCATATACCGGGAATTTTGTGGCGAAAACGCAATTTATCCAATTGGTCGAGAGAAGTCAATTTAGTGGGTTACCAACCGAAGATCCTCATCAACACATGGAAACCTTTTCGGATTATTGTGACGCTATTTCGCAAACGGGAATAACTCAAGACCAAATTCGGTGGGTATTATTTCCTTTCTCTCTTATTGGTAAGGCGAAGCAATGGTTCAAGGGGTTGGACAAAGCAAGACTTGGCATTGATACTTGGAAGAAGCTAGCCTTAGCCTTATACCAACAATTCTATCCCCCGGAGAAGACAAATCTATTGAGAGCTTCTATCACGGGTTTCCAACAACGTGATGATGAAAGCCTCTATGAATCGTGGGAAAGATTCAAAGCCTTGATCCGTTCTTGTCCACACCATGGCTTATCACAATGATTCCTCGTACAACAACTTTGGAACGGGTTATATGAAGACTCGAGGGCCATACTCAACATGGGATCTAACGGTAGGTTTACCGAAGTAGAGGATGACCAAACTTGGTCGAGGATCGAAGAGATGGCGGTGCATAATTCGCAATACTCTAGGCCTAGGAAGGCACATCGAGGAGGCATGCATGAGGTCGATGCTATCACCAAATTAAGCATTGACCTTGGAGCTCAATTGAAAACACACATGGAGACTATTGACGAGAAGCTCCAAAGCCACCTCAACCAAGTCAAAGGCACTAGTTCCTCCCACCATCAACCGATTCAAGAAGTGAATGCTTTGGGGTTCGCACCTCCTACACCTTACTTTGGGATGTGTGACACTTGTGGAATCGTTGGTCATGACCCTATGAATTGTAGAGGGAGTATTGAGCAAGTGAACGCCTTTCAAGCGTTCAAGCAAGGTGCCTCCTACTCCAATCAATACCAAGCTTCCAATCAAGTCCCTCAAC
The DNA here is from genome assembly GCA_958450325.1 of Agrostemma githago. NCBI lineage: Eukaryota > Viridiplantae > Streptophyta > Magnoliopsida > Caryophyllales > Caryophyllaceae > Agrostemma > Agrostemma githago. The sequence goes on from OY288256.1 coordinate 30,545,901, forward strand.
AACAAGCACTTAAACATAAACAACAACATCGTCCCTATGTTCCACCTCCTTTAATGGACAACAATGAAGGTTACCAAGGTTATGTGGGTAGCCAAAGACCCTCCAACAACTTCAAGCAAAATAACCAAGGCACCTTCCACAACAACAAGCAAGAGTTCCAATAAGGGAACTTCAATCATGGTGGTTTCCAAGGAATCCAAAATTTCCAAGGAAACCGAAACTATCAAAGCTACAACCATGGCAACAATCAAGGCCTTAACCAAGGAAATTCTCATGGGTTCCAAGGGAACCGTCAACAACAAGCTACACAAGGTAATCAACAACAAAGCAAGCCTAGGAGCCGGTCTCCTACTCATGATTATGGCATTCCTCTCGCCATCACCGACACTCCACATAATCCATCATCCCCACCTCGGGATTTCGACATTCAAAAGACTTTGATGGATATGCAACAAGGTCAAATGGACATATCAAGAAACCATCATGAGCTCTTCACTTATATTCAAGGGGAAAACGCGATGAGAGATACCCGTATGAAGATACTTGAGACTCAAGTATCTCAACTCGCTTCGGGGAGCTCCTCAAGGCAAAAGGGGCAACTACCTTTTCAAGGTGAAACACCGACATTTGAGCATGTAAATGCTATCACCACAAGGAGAGGTACCTCTTATGACTCCCCTCCATATCCTAATGAGCAAGAGCCAACGCAAGAACCGACAATGGAAATGGCATCTCCAAATCAAGAAGAGCCAAGCTTTGATAATCCAATTGAGGTGCAAGTCTTATGGGAGGTCGAGAAACCCCAAGAAGACAACCCTCCCCCACTTCAAGAGAAAGACAAGGAAAAAAGGAAAGTGTCCTTTGAAGAGTCCACCCCTATTGAGCAAAGCAAATACCAAATCAAGTTGCCTTACCCATCAAGGCAAATGAAGACTACGGTGGACACTCAATACGACAAGTTCCTTAGTATGGTGAAGAAATTGGATGTTAGTGTCCCGTTTACCGAGTTACTTACCCAAATCCCGGCATATGGTAAATTCATGAAAGAAATCTTGGCTAGGAAGAGGTCCATCGACAAGGAAGAGACGGTAGCGTTCACTAGGGTGGTGAGCGAGCTTATTCAAGGTTCCACGCTTCCGAAGTTGAAGGACCCGGGTAGTTTCTCTATCCCATGCACCATCGGCAATTACAAGATCGAGAGAGCTATGTGTGATTTAGATGCGAGTGTGAGCATTATTCTCTACACCATTTGTGAGCGATTAGGGATGACGGAGTTGAAATGTACGTCCATTACACTCCAAATGGCCGATAAGTCTCTTAACCGTCAATTGGGAATGTTAGAGGATGTGCCGGTACAAATAGGGAAGTTCTTCATTCCGGTCGACTTCATTGTGGTTGACATGCCGGAGGATGCTAACACTCCCATCATCCTTGGACGCCCGTTTTTACACACCGCCGGTGCCGTGATCGATGTGAAGAAGGGTAGGATTACTTTTCAACTAGGCGACGAGGAGTTAGTGTTCGACCTCCGAGGCAACACTTCGCCTATGACCAAGACATGTAATATGATCCATGCCACGGAAGAAATCGATCGAGGGAAAGATCCGGGACAAAGCTTGAAGAAGTACTCTTATGTACTTGAGGACGACGACTCCGATTTGGAGGAGGATGAAAGCCCATATCATGGGTTGGATGACAAGTGCAATGACAAGGAAGAAGATGAGCCTCCCTAGGGGCCACATGAGGATCGTTGGACGTTTGGGTATATCCCGAAGGATCGCAAGTACAATTTCAAGCCAATGAACTTAGTAGATCGGGATGCCCCAGGAACGTCGATGCAAGGTCATGATGACCCTTGGTATGTGGACGGTTATATCTCGAGGCTAATTGAAGACTTCTCTAGGGCCTTCGACTTTTTATTACGTGCCCTTGATGGAGATGAAATCGGTTTGGAGGTTGTTGAAAAAGAATGAAGAGAGCACCATCCTTGGTTTGACGGAGTTCCACAAGAACCGTCTCATTGTATATATTGTATTCTTGTAATTTCTTTGGATTTTTGTGAATTCTTGTAATATTGGATTATTGATGAGTGAGGCGAGGGAGAGAATTTGATGCTTGAGTTGAGTTTGTTGGTTAGGTGAAGCGAAGACGATTCTTAGAGAAGAATGGCTATGATAGAGCTTTGGTTATAAGCACGAGGATCGGGTTTTTGAAGCTTAGAGCGAGCTTTTGGGATTGTGGAAGTTGAAGAAGGCCCATCCCGACCGGGATGAGGCGTCCCGACCGGGAAGGGTAAGGCATCCCGACAGGAAAGGGTGCCGTCCCGATCGGGATGGGTGCACCATGTTTCGAGCTTGCTGTGAGTTCGTCCCGACCGGGATGAGGGCGTCCCGACCGGGACGAGCGAGGTAACCCGATCGGGATCAATCTTCCCGACCGGGATGGTCCTCTGCTCCCCCTTTGTGATTCTTCTTCGCAAATCGAGTCCACCCAACCGTTTTATGCCCCCTCCCAACCTCCCTAGCTACCCTAGCCTTATCTTATGCCCCATGTACTTCATTGTCATGCCCTCACTCTATTCCCTATTCACTTTACACCGACTCTCACATCAAATACCATCCCCTCACACCATTACTACCCCGACCGTGAGTCCTACTTGAGTGTGAAGCGAGATGGCAACCGAGAAGACAAGCGACGAGCCTCTAATGATCATCAAGATGATGGAGCAAGTGAGTTACTAGCCGCTCGGTTTGGGTAACTATCATTACTTTCCCGTCTTTTTATCACTTGTTTTTCATTGTTTGCCCCCTTCCCTCGAGTCATGGGATCTTAGTGGCCTTTGAGGCCGTAGTATGGTTGCTCCCGACTCCCGACGACGTGATTACGTCGAGAGTCAATCGATTAGTCCAATTTACAATATTTTCACCCCTTTTTAGGAGTTAGTCGGATTTGGACGGAATCCGGGCTAGGTGACTTGATTACACCTAGCCCTCCCCTCCCATTTCCTTTTATTTCTTTCTTTTTACTTTCTCCCCCCATCCATATCTTTTCTCGTCTCGGCCCATGGTGACTTGACTACATCCCGGCCGGACGCTTTCTACCTTTTTCTCCATCTTTTCTTCTTGATTTTTAGCCTTATTTTCGTAGTTTCTTTTCCTTTTATTTTGTCTCTCCACACACTACGATTGAGCATATGAGGACATTGCTCAGTTTAAGTGTGGGGGAGCGATATTCTATCGTAGTTAGTTTTATTTTTTTCCCTTTTTCGAAAAACCTTTAAAAACCCAAAAAAAATTAAAATTTTTCACAAAAATCAAACAGATTTTCTCTTTTGTGTTTTCATTTTGTGTCTTTGTGTCGTATATTTTTTTGTGGGCGTGTTTTGCCTCCCTTTGTCCTTATAGGTTGCTTTAATCGCCAATGACTTTGGAAAGCTCTAAAGACATCCGGTAACATCTTCTAACCCTCTTTCCCTCTTTATTCCTTGTGATGTTTGGAGAAGGTTGTGTTGAGGTGTGCTCGGGTGGAGCTTGTACATTCTTGTGGTGGATTTGGTGGCTTGTATGGATTATCGGGGTGGTGTTTGTTATATGTTTGTTTTGTTATGTTTTGTTTTTGTTGCCTTTGTTTCTTTTCCTCTCGTTTTCGTCATGTCTTTAATTTTGTGTTGTGTTGTGTTGTGTGTAAACCATTTTCGAAAACCCGGTTTAGAGGCTAGTGTGTGAGTGTCTATTTTCCCTTCCTAGTTGTATAAATCGAGTCTTGGACTTTAATCAAGTAGAATGACCCTAAATCAATGATTTCGTTGGTCCTTTACCTTGAGTCCACCTAGCTTACTAGGGATTTACTACGGGATTTGCATTTTGACCATTATGACCACCCACGGTGTGAAAAGGCCTTGGTTACCGAGTCTCGTCCCCTAGGTGACCGTGTTTAGGATTGTTTTGATTAGTCCAAGTTCTCCACTTTTTGTGGGTTTGAAGGGAAGGACGCTCCCCGACTCACCCATTTCCCTACCTCCTACACATTTCCACAGAATAAATTGCAATTTGTTGATTCTCTCTTTCTTAATTGTCGAGAAATGCCAAAAAGCCAAATCTTGCCAAAAAAAGGGCAAAGAAAAGAAAAGAAAGAAAAATGAAAGAAAGAAAAGAATGAAGAAAAAGAAAAGGCACAAAAGCCAAAAAGAAATTAGAAAAGAAGAAAAAGAATTGGCATGGCAAAAAACAAATCAAAATGTCGAAAAGAAAGAAAATGCCAAAAGAAAATCCGTCTCACAAAAAGAAATCCTCACAATCTTTTTCCGACTTTTGCCTTAAAGATCCTACCAAAGGACCGAGTCCCTAGGAAGGATGATAGCGGCATTAGTCGGTCTTCCCTCATTTTGCATGTTTTCCACCTTTTTACTTGGACTAGTTAGGCGGTTTTGGACACGGGATGACCCTCTTGGCTCATGCTAAAGGGGGCGGGGTCTCACTTACCTACAGTGTCGACTAACACCGTGGTTCTTCACTTTTCCACTCCGCTGATCGTCCCGTAGTACGTTTTTAGAAAGTTAGGAGGACCTAGGTAAGTTACCAACGTTTTTGTTGCTTTATCGTCATACTATTAGGGTTTAGTCCACTTGGTTTGTATTGCTAGCTTGGGAACGTTGACACTTACCTCGAGTCCTAAACCGGTGCTTCTTTCACCGCTTTTAGAGGGAAGCGGTATTTCTTTTGTTTTGGGTGCAACCGTCTAAGTGTTTGTTTGTGTGTTTGTTTGTTTGTGTGCTTTGTGTCCGGTTGCATCCGCGGTTTTGTCGCAAGACCCGACTTGCCTTGCGGAGTGCACTTTTCCTCTAAGTGCACTCGCGTAAGTTGAAAGGGCGCAGGGTGCGCTAATACCCATTAGGCTAGTTTAGTAGTAAGTATGAGCTTACTTGAGGGCGAGTAAGGGTTAAGTGTGGGGGAGTTGATAAGTGTAGTTTGTAGTGCTTATTTGCATGTGTTTTGGTCCCATTTTCCTTGTGGAATCGCTCCTTGGGAGCGATTTATGGGCTTCTTATGCTTCCTTTAGTTCGTTTCAGGTTCCCGAGAGCGATTTGGAAGAGTTGGAGCGATTCCGACTCTATACATACACATTTTGGAGCCAACGGAGTGAAGGAACGATGACTCGATGCCTTGGAATCGACCCCGAGACCTTGGGACCCAATCCCGAGCCTCCGAGACCCGATCCCGAGTCCCAAGAATCGATGGGAAGCCCCCGAGAACCAAGGAGGGACCAAAGAGCTCTTAAGGGAGGCCTACAAGACCCATCCCGTTCGGGATGGCCTCATCCCGTTCGGAATGAGGTGCTCTTTGGAGGGTGCTACTGTGAGCCCATCCCGATCGGGACCAACCCGTCCCGGTCGGGACGAAGAGCTGGCAGCCGCGCATCTTTTCTTTTCTTCTCCTTCATTCTTGTACCCATATATATACTCCCTTCTTGTAATGTGAAGACATCTTATCATACCCTAGACTAGTTTAAGCCTCCATTAACATTCAAAACCCTAGATTATTGCTACTCTCATTAGTTTAATCCTCTCTTTAATCCTTAGTTAATCATTGTAATTAGTTCTTGGATTAAGGGATTCATGAAGATTGTTCCAAGCTTGACAACATTGGGATTGTATTTGGGTTTCTCATTAATGCAAGTTTTCATCTTTTTCATCATATTATTGTTGGTATAATCTTCTCTACTCTAATCCTTGTTTATTTAATCTAGTTTCAATCTTTTTATATTGTTCTTGTTATTGTTCTCATTGTTCACAATGGATGTTCGGTTTGTGATTGTTAGTTTTTCATTGATAATGAGTGAGTAGTGATCTTGTGGGGTTAGTAGGGGGGTTAGGGGTAGATTATGGATGATTAGGGTTGATTAAGGGGAAAAGGGTGAGTCTTTGTTGTTAGTCACATTGTAGGCACTCCATGTGTTTGTTGATATGCTTGTATGAGTTGTAGTGGCCATGCTTCCCATACTTGTGCTCATCTTCTCATTGTTTGTCTATGATGCGGAAATGTTGAGAATAGTTTAGTCGCGAGAGCGCGGACTAGGGTCTAAGTTGCGAGAGCCCGGACCCACCTTGACATCGGTCCAAGTTGCGAGAGCCCGGACCGACTCTAGCGATTAGGAGACACCTATACCCTTGGTCACCCCAATTACCCTTCTACTCCTATGAACCCGACCTACCCCACTTTCTTTCCGTATTTGAGTTCACCTCCTTAGTTAGCCATAGTTTACTCTAGTTTACTTGTTAGTTCATCATTAGTCTAGTTCCTACTTCTCCTCCACCATAGTTTTCCATTTATCGCTCCTTTGTGTTTGTTTGGGTGACCTAGTCTCGTTTTAGGTAGACATAGTCTAAACTTCGCCTTACCGTCCTCGTGGATACGATCCCGACTTATCCTAGCTACCCAGTAGGTGTAATCGGTAGTTTATTGACGGTTAGGGACGTGACAAATCCCCTATCATCACATGGCCTAGGAGTTTTCCGGATGTGACTCCGAAGGCGCATTTTTGAGGGTTCAGTCTCATGTTGTATTTGCGTAAGCGTTTGAAGAATTTCTTGAGAGCGTTGACGTGTCCCTCTCGGCTAAGTGACTTAACTATCATGTCATCTACGTAGACTTCGATTTCTTTGTACATCATGTCATGTAGAAGTGTGGTTGCGGTTCAGTTGTAGGTTACCCCGACATTTTGAGTCCAAAGGGCATGACAAAATATCAATATGTACCCCATGGTGTTATGAAGACTGTTTTGGTCATGTCTTCTTCGGCCATTTTTTTTGGTTATATCCGGCATACCCATCCATGAAGGAGAGTAGCGCATGGTCTGCAATTTTCTCTACTAGGATGTCGATATGTGGTAAAGGGAAGTCGTCCTTTGGCTGACCTTGTTGAGGTCTCGGAAGTCAACACAAACCCCAATTCTCCCCTCCTTTTTGGGAATGGGGACTATATTAACCACCCAGTCAGAGTAATCAAAAACTTGAATGAACCCAGCTTTGAATTGTTTGTCTATCTCTTCTTTAACCTTGAGGGCCCATTTGGGAGGCATTCGGCGTAGTTTTTGTTTTAACGGTTTAAATCCTGGTTTAATCGGGACTCAGTGTTTGGTTATGTCTCGGTCTATGCCTGGCATGTCTTTGTAGAACCACGTAAATAGGTCATTGTATTGCGTAAGGAGGTCGATGAACTGTTTTCTCTCAGTGGGATCTAAGGTAGTCCTTTTTTTGAGGTTCTGGATCTCTAGAGGTTCCTACGTGATAAGTGTAGTTTGTAGTGCCTTTTTCACTATGTTTTGGTCCCATTTCCTTGTGGAATCGCTCCTTGGGAGCGATTTATGGGCTTCTTATGCTTCCTTTAGTTCGTTTCAGGTTCCAGAGACCGATTTTGAAGAGTTGGAGCGATTCTGACTCTATACATACACATTTTGGAGCCAACGGAGTAAAGGAACGATGACTCGATGCCTTGGAATTGACCCCGAGACCTTGGGACCCAATCCCGAGCCTCCGAGACCCGATCCCGAATCCCGAGAATCGGCGAGAAACCCATGAGAGGCAAGGAGGGACCAAAGAGCTCTTAAGGGAGGCCTACAAGACCCATCCCGTTCGGGATGGGGTGCGCTTTTGAGGAAGCCACTGTGAGCCCATCCCGGTCGGGACCAACCCGTCCCGATCGGGATGACAGGGCCGTCCCGGTCGGGACCAACCCGTCCCGGTCGGGACCGTAGACCTGCAGCGCGACTTCTTTTATTTCTTCTCCTTCATTCTTGTACCCATATATATACTCCCTTCTTGTATTAGTAACATATCATACCCTAGACTAATTTAAGCCTCCATTAGACTTTCAAAACCCTAGATTAGTGTTCTCATATTAGCTTTAATCTTCCTTTAATTATTAGTTAATCTTTGTAATTAGTTCTTGTATTAAGAAGTTCTTGAAGATTGTTCCAAGCTTGACAACCTTGGGATTCTATTTGGGTTCTTATTTATACAAGATTGCATCTTTTCATCCTCTTAGTGTTGGTGTAATCATCTCTACTCTTAATCTTGTTTATTTAATCTAGTTTGAATCTTTTCATATTGTTATTGTTATTATTCTTGTTATTTATTATGGATGTTTGGTTTGTGAGTTTGTTTTCTCTTATGATTGTTAGTTTGACCATGATAATGAGTGAGTAGTGATCTTGTGGGGTTAGTAGGGGGATTAGGGGTAGATTATGGATGATTAGGGTTGATTAAGGGAAAAGGGTGAGTCTTTGTTGTTAGTCACATTGTGGGCACTCCATGTGTTTGTTGATATGCTTGTATGAGTTGTAGTGGCCATGCTTCCCATACTTGTGCTCATCTTCTCATTGTTTATCTATGATGCGGAAATGTTGAGAATAGTTTAGTCGCGAGAGAGCGGACTAGGGTCTAAGTTGCGAGAGCCCGGACCCACCTTGACATCGGTCTAAGTTGCGAGAGCCCGGACCGACTCTAGTAACTAGGAGACACCTATACCCTTGATCACCCCAATTACCCTTCTACTCTTTTGAACCCGACCTACCCCACTTTCTTGCATATTTTAGTTCATCTTTCTAGTTAGCCATCGTTCTTCTAGTTTATTTATTAGTTCGATCATTAGCATTGTTTTAGCCTAGTTCATCATTAGCTTAGTCATACTTCTCCTCCACCATAGTTTTCCATTCATCGTTTCTTTGTGTTTGTTTGGTAGCATAGTCTTGTTGTAGGCCGACCTAGTCTAAATGATGGGAGGGATTTATCGTGGAATCCCAACCGTCAATAATAAACCGGCTATTCCTAACTGGGTAGATAGGGCAAGTCGGGTCGAATCCACGGGGACGGTAATGTATAGCCTAGACTAAGGTCACCCGATTACTAGACTATGTCAACGAACTAAGCTACACGAGAATGATGAGAAGTGGAGAAAGCTAGACTAAGTCTAAGGAGAACAAACAAAGGAAAACGGGCTAGGATTAGGTCGGGGTCAAAGGGGTAACAGAATGGTCAAGGGAGAACTAGAGTGAAGGAGGTAGTATGGTAATCTAGGTAATGCCCGGGCTCTCGCAACTTAGACTCACCTAGAGGTTCCACCTAAAACCCAACTCGGCGATACACAACACAATCGGGGTTACTAGCACGCTATAGGCCTAGGTCGAATCCGGGCTCTCGCTACGTAGACCGACCTAGCGGTCGTCCTCACCGGGCTCTCGCAACTTAGTGAGGGAACCGAACCCACAAACAAACTAACACCCACAAGAGAAAGGCAAGAAAAACAAGTATTTGCAACTACTAGTCAATCAAGCATTTCAACAAACATGTGATGTGCACCAAACAAGAGGAAACCCAAATCTTCCACCAACATCTCTAACAAACCCTTAATCACCCAATTAACACACTAATCACCCTACTAACCCTAGCAAGAACACTACTCTAACATATCTAAAGTAAAAACCAACATAAACAAGGTAAACAAACTCAAACAATCAAACATACACAAACAAACTAGTGAAAACAATAAACAAGAACTAAAGATGAGAACTTGATGAATGATAAAGGATTAAGAGTAAAAAGGAAGAGAAGATTATACCATACTACAAAGGAAATGGAAAAGGAGAACACTTTTATAGAAGAAAACCCAAACAATTCCACCAAGGTTGTCAATCTTGGATGGATTCTTCAAGAGATCCAAAATACAAGCACTAATCTAGGATTAACTACTAATTATCGACTAATCTACACTAATCTAATCCAATCTAACCTAAAGTAGTCTAGGGTTTTAGGAAAATAACATAAGATGGTGCCTTAATACAAGAGGGGGGGGTATATATAGGGTTACAAGTGGAAAGGAGAAGAAAGAAACAAAGCGGAGCTGCAGCAGGCCCGTACCGGCCGAGACGGGGTGGTCCCGCTCGGGAAGGGATGGTCCCGACCGAGACAAGGTTGGTCTCGGCCGAGACGGCTCTTCACAGCAACCTCCTTGTTTGTGCACCTCATCCCGAACGGGATGAGGCCATTCCGAACGGGATGAGCCTTGTAGGCCTCCATTATGATCTTTTTGGTCCCTCCTTGGTTCTCATGGGCGTCTCACCGATTCTCGGGACACGGGATCGGGTCTCGGAGGCTCGGGATTTGGTCCCAAGGTCTCGGGGTCGACTCCAAGGCATCGAGTGATCGTTCCTTTACTCCGTTGGCTCCAAAATGTGTATGTATCGAGTCGGAATCGCTCCAACTCTTCCAAATCGGTCTCGGGAACCTGAAACGAACTAAAGGAAGCATAAAAAGCCCCTAAACCGCTCCGAAGGAGCGATTCCACAAGGAAAATGGGACCTAAACACTACGAAATAGGCACTACAAATGACACTTATCAACTCCCCTACACTTAACCCTTACTCGCCCTCGAGTAAGCACATACTATCTACTAAACTATCCCAGTGGGTATTAGTGCACCCTACGCCCTTCAACTCACGCGAGTGCACTTAGAGGACAAGTGCACTCCGCAAGGCAAGTTGGGTCTTGCGACAAAATTGTGGATGCAACCGGACACAAAACACATAAACAAACAAACACGTAGACGGTTGCACCCAAAACAAAAGAAATACCGCTTCCCTCTAAAAGCGGTGAAAGAAGCACCGGTTTAGGACTCGAGGTAAGTGACAACGTTCCCAAGCTAGCAATACAAACCAAGGTGGACTAAACCCTAATAGTATGACGATAAAGCAATAAAAACGTTGGTAACTTACCTAGGTCCTCCTAACTTTCTAAAAACGTACTAAGGGACGATCGGCAGAGTGGAAAGTGAAAAACCACGGTGTTAGTCGACACTGTAGTTAAGTGAGACCCCGCCCCCTTTAGCGTGAGCCAAGAGGGTCGTCCCGTGTCCAAAACCGCCTAACTAGTCCAAGTAAAAAGGTGGAAAACATGCAAAATGAGGGAAGACCGACTAATGCCGCTATCATCCTTCCTAGGGACTCGGTCCTTTGGTAGGCTCTTCACGGCAAAAGTCGGAAAAAGGCTTATTTTGAGAGGATTTCTTTTTGTGATACGAGTTTTCTTTTGGCATTTTCTTTCTTTTTGACGTTTTGCTTTGCTTTGTTTTGCCATGCCATTCTTTTTCTTCTTTTCTATTTTCTTTTTGGCTTTTGTGCCTTTTCTTTTTCTTCATTTCTTTTCTTTCTTTCATTTTTTTTCTTTTTTTTTTCTTTGCCCTTTTTGGCAAGATTTGGCTTTTTAGCATTTTCATTGTATAACAAGAAAGAGAGAATCAACAATTTGCAATTTATTTTGTGTATATGTGTAGAAGGTAGGGAAATGGGAGAGTCGGGGAGCGTCCTTCCCTTCAAACCCACAAAAAGTGGAGAACTTGGACTAATCAAAACAATCCTAAACACGGTCACCTAGGGGACGAGACTCTGTAACCAAGGCCTTTTCACACCGTGGGTGGTCATAATGGTCAAAAGTGAAAATCCCGTAGTAAATCGCTAGTAAGCTAGGTGGACTCAAGGTAAAGGACCAACGAATTCATTGATTTGGGGTCATTCTACTAGATTAAAGTCCAAGACTCGATTTATACAACTAGGAAGGGAAAGTACACACTCACACACTAGCCTCTAAATCGGGTTTTCGAAAACGGTTTACACACAAGACACAACTACGCACACAAAACAAAGACTCAATGAAAACGAAAGAAAAAGAAGCAAAAGAAACAAAACACAAACAACACAAAACGAACAAATAAACAACACAAATACCACCCCGATCATCCAAACAAGCCACCCAATCAACCACACTTTACAAAGCTCCACCCGAGCACACAACATCACAATCTCCTCCAAACTCCGCAAGAGACAAAGAAGGAAAAAGGGATAGAAGATGTTACCGGACATCATGAAAGCTCTCCAAAATTAGCGGCGATTTAAGCAACCTATAAGGAAAAGAGGGCAAACACACAAAACAAAACAAATACACGACACAAAGACACTAAAGAAAATTCACAAAAGAAAAATCTTTTTGATTTTTATAAAAAAATTTCAAATTTTTAGGATTTTTTCAAGATTTTTCGAAAAAACTAAGAAAATAAAATAAGCTATACTAGAATATCGCTCCCCCACACTTAAATCGAGCCATGTCCTCATGCTCGATCGTAGGGTGCGGAGAGACAACAGAAAGAAAAAGAAACTACGAAAATAAAACTAAAAAATCAAAAATAAAGTGAAGAAAAGGGTAGAAGGTGTCCGGCCGGGGTGTAGTCAAGTCACCAAGGGCCGAGACGAGAAAAATATATGGACGGGGGAAGAAAATAAAAAGAAGGAAATAAAAGGAAATGGGTGGGGAGGGCTAGGTGTAATCAAGTCACCTATCCCGGATTCCGCCTAAGTCTGACTAAATCCTCAAAAAGAAAGTGAAAATCTTGTAAAGTTTGGATTTTTCGATTGACTCTCGACGCAATCACGTCGTCGAGAGTCGGAAGCAACCATACTAAGGCCTCGAAGGCCACCAAGACACCATGACTCAAGGGAAGGGGGCAAACAATGAAAAACAAGCGATAAAAAGACGGAAAAGTAAGGATAGTTACCCAAACCGAGCGGCTAGTAACTCACTTGCTCCATCGTCTCAATGATCATTAGAGGCTCGTCGCTTGTCTTCTCGGTTGCCGTCTCGCTTCACACTTAAGTAGGACTCACGGTCGGTGTAGTAATGGTGCGAGGGGATGAAAATTTATGTGGATTTCGGTGTAAGGTGAGGTGTACGGGTCATATGATAGGAGGAAGAAGGAGTAGGGAGGTTGGGAGGGGGCATAATGGATGGGTGGAGTCAAAAGGACCATCCCGGTCGGGATGGATGATCCCGATCGGGTTGATGAACCCTTCCCGATCGGGAAGCTCTCGTCTCGGTCGGGAATGCACTCCAGTGAGTCCGAATTTGTGCACCTTCATCCCGATCGGGATGGCTCCTTACCGGTCGGGATTCCTCATCCTTCCCGGTCGGGATGAGTCTTCTTTGCTTCCCCAAGCCCAGAAGCTTATCATAAGCTTCAAAAACCCACTTCCTCGCTCGCAAACCAAACTCCATCATCAACCATTCCTTTCTAGGAATCACATGCACTTCAACTATCACAATAAACTTCAAACAAAACATCAAATTCTCTCCCTCACAACGCTCATCAATAATCCAATATTACAAGAATATCACAAAACTACCAAAATCAAGAGATAAAACACAAATACAAGCACAAGTACTCTAAAGAAGAGGAAGGGGGAATATACAACATGACGGTTCTTTTAAGAACTCCGTCAAACCTAGGATGGTAGACTCTTCTTCAACTGTAGCCCTCAAGGGCATGGAGGAGCAAGTCGAACGCGCTACCGACATCATAGTGAAGGCCCAAGAAGCGCTCGAGCTTAACCGACCTACACGGCCTCCAAGGAGGAGGCAAGAAGTAGGATTCCCAAGACCTAAAATCATCTTCCAAGTAGTCTCCGGGGTCTATCCATCCTACGAGCTTCACCGACCTCTTCCTCCCTAAGCATCGCCTCCAATCACAAGCAAGCTTCATCTTCAAGAAACAAGGCACAAAAAGCGGTTTTGGCCTCACTTCCTCGTTGCACACCCCCACACTTGCCTCAAGTTGTGGTTCCCCATCTTCATCACTCGGCCCCACATCATCTTGGAAAAGAGAATCGAAACTTCTACCGGCGGTTTCAATCTCTTCCAAGTCATTGCTTGGTGCACTAGGTAGGGGCTCTTGATGCATATCTACATTCTCGGACAAGGGCAACTCGAGGCTATCAATCTCACCCAACAACTTCACAAACTCCACCAAACCATCCAACTCACTATCTTCCTCCAATTCCTCACCAAGATTGCCTTCACCAAGGGTTATCTCCTCATTCGTCTCTTTTTTGGAAGACGATTGAGGTTCTTCAAAGCAAATTTCTTCTCCAAAGGGAACTACATCGGCGGCATCATGGCTAGGTTGCTCCCCTTTCTCAAGTGGGCATCCTTCATCTAATTGCGATGTTCGGGATAAAAGCATTACGGTTTTAACCGCTATTGCATTTAATCGAGCATCCCTCGCCTCGTTTTCCCTTCGAAGTCGGGCCATGAATTAATCTTGCTCTTTTTGCAATTGAATGGCTGTTTCTTGGATGCTCCTTTGCATTTGAAGCATAGATTGAAACACCTCCGTGTCGGGTAATTGGTGATCATTGGGGTCTTGTAAAGCTCCTTGATAATCTTGATGATGCCCAAGGGGTGGGGCGTCATATTGTTGGTAGTGAGATTGGGGTGATTGGTAGTATTGTGGGTCATGGGGTTCATATTGTGGTTGGGGTGTGGGTAATATGTTGGGTATTGGGAATATTGGCTTCCATAAGGTGAATCTTGATTGAACATGGTGGGCTCACAATCATAACTCGAGTAATAGTCACCATGATCGTAGGATTGATAGTCATTCACTTGTTGGTAGCCGTTTTCATAACCTTGAAGTTCATACCCGTCTTGATCACCCCAAGAAGCTTGATTATGGTAGGGGGACGTCATGTCATAGCTTTGGTTCAAAGAAGAAGCTCATATCGGCTCCCGAGTGTGTGGAGTTTAGATCAAACCCCATGCTCGCTCGAAAATTGTAGCTCATACCCGGTTGGAAACCACTCATCCTAGCAACCGTCCGTTAAAGGGGCTCTATGTTGCAAGAAGAAGATAGTCACCACCTCTAAGCACAAACTGTAGACTAAGAACAAACGTGAGAAGTCTAGTGCTTTTTGGGCACTAGACAAGAAAGAAATAAACCACACACATACAAGAAGCAAAGTAACAAAAACAAAAAAGAAAAACACAAACATAAAGACAAAGTCAAGTAACTAGGAAAACAAAGTCTAAAATAGCACCGTCCCCGGCAACGGCGCCAAATTGATGGGAGGGATTTGTCGTGGAATCCCAACCGTCAATAATAAACCGGCTATTCCTAACTGGTAAGATAGGGCAAGTCGGGTCGAATCCACGGGGACGGTAATGTATAGCCTAGACTAAGGTCACCTGATTACTAGACTAAGTCAACGAACTAAGCTAAACGAGAATGATGAGAAGGGGAGAAAGCTAGACTAAGACTAAGGAGAACAAACAAAGGAAAACGGGCTAGGATTAAGTCGGGGTCAAAGGGTTAACGGAATGGTCAAGGGAGATCTAGAGCGAAGGAGGTAGTAGGGTGATCTAGGTTGGTCCGGGATCTCGCAACTTAGACCCACCTAGAGGTTCCACCTAGAACCCATCTCGGCGACACACATGACAAACGGGGTTCTAGCGCGCTATGGTGGCCTAGGTCGAATCCGGGCTCTCGCTACTAAGACCGACTTAGGGGTCGTCCTCACCGGGCTCTCGCAACTTAGTGAGGGAACCGAACCCACAACAAACTAACACCCACAAGAAAAGGCAAGAAAAACAAGCATTCTTAACTACTTAGTCATTCAAGCATTTCAACAAACAAGTGATGTGCACAAAACCAAGAGGAAACCCAAATCTTCCACCAACCTCTCTAACAAACCCTTAATCACCCAATCAACACCCTAATCACTCTACTAACCCTAGCAAGACACTAGTCTTACATATCTAATCTAAAATTAACACTAACAAGAGGAATCATCAAAGAAACAAAACAAACATCAACAAACTAATGATAACAATGAACAATAACAAAACAATCAACTAAAGATTCAAACTTGAATAACATAAACAAAGATTAAGAGAATAGAAAAGGATTATAACATACTAGAGGAGAAGAAAGAACAAAACTTGCATTAATGAAGAAAAACCCAAAACAAACCACCAAGGTTGTCAATCTTGGTGGACATCTTGAAGAATTCCCTTAATACAAGCACTAATCTAGGATTAACTACTAATTATCGACTAATCAACACTAATCTAATCTAATCTAACCTAAAGTAGTCTAGGGTTTTAGGAAAATAACATAAGATGGTGCCTTAATACAAGAGGGGGGGGGGGGTATATATAGGGTTACAAGTGGAAAGGAGAAGAAAGAAACAAAGCGGAGCTGCAGCAGGCCCGTCCCGGCCGAGACGGGGTGGTCCCGGCCGGGAAGGGATGGTCCCGACCGAGACAAGGTTGGTCTCGGCCGAGACGGCTCTTCACAGAAACCTCCTTGTTTGTGCACCTCATCCCGAACGGGATGAGGCCATCCCGAACGGGATGAGCCTTGTAGGCCTCCATTATGATCTTTTTGGTCCCTCCTTGGTTCTCATGGGCTTCTCACCAATTCTCGGGACTCGGGATCGGGTCTCGGAGGCTCGGGATTGGGTCCCAAGGTCTCGGGGTCGACTCCAAGGCATCGAGTGATCGTTCCTTTACTCCGTTGGCTCCAAAATGTGTATGTATCGAGTCGGAATCGCTCCAAATCTTCCAAATCGATCTCGGGAACCTGAAACGAACTAAAGGAAGCATAAGAAGCCCCTAAACCGCTCCCAAGGAGCGATTCCACAAGGAAAATGGGACCAAAACACTACGAAATAGGCACTACAAATGACACTTATCACTAAACCTTGCAATACCGTCCTCGTGGATACGATCCCGACTTACCTTAGCTACCCACTAGGTGTAATCGGTAGTTTATTGACGGTGGATACACGACAAATCCATACCATCAATTTGGCGCCGTTGCCGGGGACGGTGCATTGTTTAGACTTAGTTTGCTTATTTCTAGACTTAGTTACCCTTCTTTGTGTTCTTCTACCCTCTCTTGTGCATATTTTCTATTTTTTCTTCTTTTCTTAGCTTTCTTTTCTTTTTGTCTCTAGTTGTGCTTGTTTATTGTCGTTGCCTAGTGCCCATAAAGCACTAGGTGTTCTCACGTTTGTTCTAGTGTGTTGTGTATGCCTAGGAGGGGAGGTGACTTCTATCTCTTTAATCCAGAGCCAGAGAGACTCTTTCGAGCCTTTCGCCAACGGAAGATTAACCGGGTTAGGATCTCTCAACCAAGTGCAAGAAATACTCATCAAGGGCAAGCTCAAGGAGCCGACTTTAGCGAGTCACCTCGAGAGACGGCCGGAGTGACATTCATCAATCCCTTCGGTAACTCTTCTTCTCCTAGTTCCCCCTCTTCATCTACATCAACACCGTCTACACCACCATCTTCTCCCTTATATCCAAGAATGCCGAAGTTTTCATCTCACTCCACCTTCACGGAAGATGTCTTGCCGGGACCGAGTGCATTACCGGAAGCCTATACCGGGAATTTTGTGGCAAAGACTCAATTCATCCAACTTGTGGAGAGGAGCCCATTTAGTGGTTTGCCCACCGAAGTCCCGCACCAACACATGGAGACCTTTTCCGATTATTGTGACGCTATATCCCAAACCGGGGTTACTCAAGATCAAATTCGTTGGGTACTTTTCCCGTTCTCTCTTATTGGAAAAGCGAAGCAATGGATCAAGAGTCTCGATAGAGCAACCATGGGTATCGATACTTGGAAAAAGCTTGCCTTGGTGTTCTACCAAAAGTTTTACCCTCCGAAAAAGACGAATTTGCTTAGGGCCTCCATCACCGGGTTCCAACAAAGGGATGAAGAGAGCCTATATGAAGCTTGGGAGCGGTTTAAGTCTTTGGTAAGATCGTGCCCTCATCATGGACTCTCACAATGGTTCTTGGTGCAACAATTTTGAAATGGTCTTTATGAGGACTCGAGAGCTATTCTTAACATGGGCTCCAATGGTAGGTTCACCGAGGTCGATGACGACCAAACTTGGGCGAGAATCGAAGAGATGGCGGTGCATAATTCGCAATACTCTAGGCCTAGGAAGGCAAATCGGGGAGGTAGGCATGAGATTGAGGCCATTACACAATTGAGCATCGATCTTGGAGCTCAATTGAAAACACACATGGAGACTATTGACAAGAAGCTCCAAAGCCACCTCAACCAAGTCCAAGGCACTAGTTTCTCCCACCATTAACCGATTCAAGAAGTTAATGCTTTGGAGTTTGCACCTCCTTTGCCTTATTTTGGGATGTGTGATACTTGTGGAATCGTTGGTCATGATCCTATGAATTGTAGAGGAAGTATTGAGCAAGTGAACGCCTTTCAAGCGTTCAAGCAAGGTGCCTCCTACTCTAATCAATACCAAGCTTCCAATCCAGTCCCTCAACAACAAGCACTTCAACATCAACAACAACATCGTCCCTATGTTCCACCTCCCTTAAGGGACAACAACCAAGGTTACCTAGGTTATTTGGGTAATCCAAGACCCTTCAAAAACTTCAAGCAAAACAACCAAGGTACCTTCCACAACAACAATCAAGGGTTCCCACAAGGGAACTTCAATGAAGGCGGTTTCCAAGGAAACCAAAACTTTCAAAGACAACAAAACCACAACCAAGGCCTTAATCAAGGCAATTCTCATGGGTTCCAAGGGAACCGTCAACAACAAGCTACGCAAGGTAATCAACAACAAAGCAAGCCTAGGAGCCGGTCTCCTACTCATGATTATCGCATTCCTATCGCCATCACCGATACTCCGCATAATCCATCATCTCCACCACGGGATTTCGACATACAAAAGCAAATGTTGGATATGCAAAGGAGTACTCAAGACATGCAAAGGAGTCAATTGGAGACACAAATGTCACAACAAGGAATCATTGCTCAAATTCTAATGGATAACAAGGAAATGAAAACTCACATGAAGATGATTGAGAATCAAGTATCATAACTTGCATCGGGAAGTTCCTCAAGACAAAGGGGGCAATTACCTCCTCAAGGTGAAACTCCAAATTTTGAGCATGTCAACGCCATCACCTTAAGGAGCGGTGCAACCTATAATCCTCCCGTGTTTCCTAGTGAGCAACAAGCAATGAAGGAAGTTGTGTCTCCAATTCAAGAAGATTCAAGCTCGGAAAATCCAATGGAGGAGCAAGTTCTTTGGGAAATTGAAAAACCTCAAGAAGACAACCCTCCCCCACTTCAAGAGAAAGACAAGGGTAAAAGGAAGGTGTCATTTGAGGAATCCACCCCTATTGAGCAAAACGAGTACCAAATCAAGTTGCCGTTCCCATCAAGGCAAATGAAGACTAAGGTAGATACTCAATACGACAAGTTCCTTAACATTGTGAAGCAATTGTATGTTAGTGTCTCGTTCACCGAGTTACTTACCCAAATCCCGGCATATGGAAAATTCATGCGGGAAATCCTAGCTAGGAAGAGGTCCATCGACAAGGAAGAGACGGTAGCGTTCACGGGGGTGGTGAGCGAGCTTATTCAAGGTTCCACGCTTCCGAAGATGAAGGACCCGGGTAGTTTCTCGATCCCTTGCACCATAGGCAATTTCATGATCAAGAATGCATTATGTGACTTGGGCGCGAGTGTGAGCATCATTCCCTACTCTATTTGTTACCGACTAGGGATGAAGGAGTTGAAATGTACGTCCATTACACTCCAAATGGCCGATAAATCTCTTAACCGACCATTGGGAATGCTTGAGGATGTGCCGGTACGAATAGGCAAATTCTTCATTCCGGTCGATTTCATTGTGCTCGATATGCCGGAGGATGCAAACACTCCCATTATTCTTGGGCGCCCATTTCTACACACTACGGGTGCCATGATCGATGTGAAGAACGGTAGGATCACATTTGAGTTAGGCGAGGAAAAGATAGTGTTCGACCTCCAAGGCAACACTTCGCCTACTAAGGATGAATCATGCAATATGATCCAAACCAAGAAAGACATCGATCTAGGGGGTGAGCTGGGACAAAGCTTGAAGAAGTACTCTTATGTACTTGAAGATGATGACTCCGAGAGTGAGGAGGATGAGAGCCCACATCATGAGTTAGGTGACAAATGCAATGACAAGGAGCAAGATGAGCCTCCCTTGGGGCCACATGAGGATCTTTGGACGTTTGGATATATCCCGAAGGATCGCAAGTACAAGTTCAAGCCATTGAACTTAGTAGATCGGGATGATCCGGGAACGTCTAAGCAAGGTCATGAAGAGCCTTGGTTTGTGGACGGTTATATCTCGAGCCTAATTGAAGACTTTGCTAGGGCCTTTGACTTGTTCCTACGTGCCCTTGATGCAGATGGAATCGGTTTGGAGGTTGTTGAAAAAGAATGAAGAGAGCACCATCCTTGGTTTGACGGAGCTCCACAAGAACCGTCTCATTGTATATATCCTTGTATTGTATTTTCTTTGGTTTTTCTTGGTGAATTCCTGTAATATTGGATTATTGATGAGCGATGCGAGGGAGAGAGTTTGATGTTGAGTTTGAGTTTGTTTGATTGGTATGAAGTGAGAATGCTTCCTAGAGGAGAATGGCTATGATAGAGCTTGGGTTGTAAGCACGAGGATCGGGTTTTTGAACCTTGGAGCAAGCTTTTGGTATTGTGGAAGTTGAAGAAGGCCCGTCCCGACCGGGATGAGGCGTCCTGACCGGGAAGGATGAGGCATCCCGACCGGGAAGGGTGCCGTCCCGATCGGGATGGGTGTACCAAATTTCGAGCATGCTGTGGGTCCGTCCCGACCGGGATGAGGGCGTCCCGACCGAGACGAGTGAGGTAACTCGACCGGGACCAACCATCCCGACCGGGATGGTCCTCTACTCCCCCTTTGTGTTTCTTCTTCGACAATTAACTCCACCCAACCGTTTTATGCCCCCTCCCAACCTCCCTAGCTATCCTAGCCTTATCATATGCCTCATTTATTTCATTGACATGCCCTCACTCCATTTCCTATCCACTTTACACCGACTCTCACATCAAATCCCACCCCCTACCATTACTACCCCGACCGTGAGTTCTTCTTTAGTGTGAAGTGAGATGGCAACCGAGAAGACAAGCGACGAGCCTCTAATGATCATCGAGACGATGGAGCAAGTGAGTTACTAACCGCTCGGTTTGGTTAACTATCCTTACTTTTCTGTCTTTTTATCGCTTGTATTCTCTTATTTGCCCCCTTCACCTTGAGTCATGGTATCGTAGTGGACTTTGAGGCCGTAGTATGGTTGCTCCCGACTCCCGATGACGTGATTACGTCGGGAGTCGATCGATTAATCCAATTGTACAAGATTTCACCTCTTTTTTAGTAGTTAGTCGGATTTGGACGGAATCCGGGCTAGGTGACTTGATTACACCTAGCCCTCCCCTCCCATTTCCTTTTATTTCTTTCTTTTTATTTTCTTCCCCCTTCCATATCTTTTCTTGTCTCGGCCCATGGTGAATTGACTACACCCCGGCCGGATGCCTTCTACCCTTTTCTCCACTTTTCTTTTTGATTTTTAGCTTTATTTTCGTAGTTTTTCTTCTTTTTCTTTTGTCTCTCAGCACACTACGATCGAGCATGAGGACATTGCTCGGTTTAAATGTGGGGGAGCGATATTCTAGTGTAGTTAGCTTTATTTTCGTAGTTTTTCGAAAAATCTTAAAAATCCCTAAAAATTCGAATTTTTTTCACAAAAATCAAAAAGATTTTATTTTGTGTGTTTTCCTTTTTTGTCTTTGTGTCGTATATTTGTTTTCTATTTTGTGTGTTTTTCCCCCCTCTTCCTTATAGGTTGCTTAATCACCGTTGTTTGGAAAGCTTTGAAGACATCCGGTAACATCTTCTAACCCTCTTTCCCTCTTTATTCCTTGTGATGTTTGGAGAAGGTTGTGTTGAGGTGTGCTCGGGTGGAGCTTGTACATACTTGTGGTGGATTTGATGACTTGTTTGGAAATTCGGGGTGGTGTTTGCTTTGTTTATGTGTTTGTCTTGTTTTGTGTTATTTTGTTCCCTTTTTTGTTTCTTTTTCTTTCGTTCTCGTTGAGTCTCTATTTTGTGTTATGTTTGTTGAGTCTTGTGTGTAAAAGGTTTTCGAAAACCCGGTTTAGAGGCTAGAGTGCGAGTGTTTACTTTCCCTTCCTAGTTGTATAAATCGAGTCTTTGACTTTAGCCTAGTAGAATGACCCTAAATCAATGATTTCGTTGGTCCTTTACCTTGAGTCCACCTAGCTTACTAGGGATTTACTACGGGATTTGCACTTTTGACCATTATGACCACCCACGGTGTGAAAAGGCCTTGGTTACCGAGTCTCGTCCCTTAGGTGACCGTGTTTAGGATCGTTTGATTAGTCCACGTTCTTCCCTTTTTGTGGGTTTGAAGGGAAAGTGCGGTCCCAACTTACCCATTTCCCTACCTCCTACACATATCACACAATAAATTGCAATTTGTTGATTCTCTCTTTCTTAATTGTCAAGAAATGCCAAAAAGCCAAATCTTGCCAAAAAATGGGCAAAGAAAAGAAATGAAAGAAAAATGAAAGAAAGAAAAGAATGAACAAAAAGAAAAGGCACAAAAGCCAAAAAGAAAATAGAAAAGAAGAAAAAGAAATGGCATGGCAACAAACAAATCAAAATGTCGAAAAGAAAGAAAATGCCAAAAGAAAACCCGTCTCACAAAAAGAAATCCCCACAAAAATAAGCCTTTTTCCGACTTTTCCTGTGAAGAGCCTACCAAAGGACCGAGTCCCGAGGAAGGATGATAGCGGCATTAGTCGGACTTCCCTCATTTTGCATGTTTTCCACCTTTTTACTTGGACTAGTTAGGCGGTTTTGGACACGGGACGACCCTCTTGGCTCACGCTAAAGGGGGCGGGGTCTCACTTACCTACAGTGTCGACTAACACCGTGGTTCTTCACTTTTCCACTCCGCCGATCGTCCCGTAGTACGTTTTTAGAAAGTTAGAAGGACCTAGGTAAGTTACCAACGTTTTTGTTGCTTTATCGTCATACTATTAGGGTTTAGTTCACCTTGGTTTGTATGTCTAGCTTGGGAACGTTGTCACTTGCCTCGAGTCCTAAACCGGTGCTTCTTTCATCGCTTGTTTGAGGGAAGCGGTATTTGTTTTTTTTTTGGGTGCAACCGATTGTGTGTTTGTTTGTGTGTTTGTTTGTTTGTGTGTTTTGTGTCCGGTTGCATCCACAGTTTTGTCGCAAGACCCCACTTGCCTTGCGGAGTTCACTCTTCCTCAAAGTTCATTCGCGTGAGTTGAAAGGGCGTAGGGTGCGCTAATACCCATTCGGCTAGTATAGTAGTTAGTATGTGATTACTCGAGGGCGAGTAAGGGTTAAGTATGGGGGAGTTGATAAGATTAGTTTGTAGTGCCTTTTTCACTATGTTTTGGTCCCATTTCCTTGTGGAATCGCAAATGGGAGCGATTTATGGGCTTCATATGCTTCCTTTAGTTCGTTTCAGGTTCTCGAGACCGATTTGGAAGAGTTGGAGCGATTCCGACTCTATACATACACATTTTGGAGCCAACGGAGTGAAGGAACGATGACTCGATGCCTTGGAATCGACCCCGAGACCTTGGGACCCAATCCCGAGCCTCCGAGACCCAATCCCGAGTCCCTAGAATCGGCGAGAAACCCATGAGAGGCAAGGAGGGACCAAAGAGCTCTTAAGGGAGGCCTACAAGACCCATCCCGTTCGGGATGGCCTCATCCTGTTCGGGATGGGGTGCGCTTTTGAGGAAGCCACTGTGAGCCCATCCCGGTCGGGACTAACCCGTCCCGATCGGGATGACAGGGCCGTCCCGGTCGGGACCAACCCGTCCCGGTCGGGACCGTAGACCTGCAGCGCGACTTCTTTTATTTCTTCTCCTTCATTCTTGTACCCATATATATACTCCCTTCTTGTATTAGTAACATATCATACCCTAAACTAATTTAAGCCTCCATTAGACTTTCAAAACCCTAGATTAGTGTTCTCATATTAGCTCTAATCTTCCTTTAATTATTAGTTAATCTTTGTAATTAGTTCTTGTATTAAGAAGTTCTTGAAGATTGTTCCAAGCTTGACAACCTTGGGATTCTATTTGGGTTCTTATTTATACAAGATTGCATCTTTTCATCCTCTTAGTGTTGGTATAATCATCTCTACTCTTAATCTTGTTTATTTAATCTAGTTTGAATTTTTTCATATTGTTATTGTTATTATTCTTGTTATTCATTATCGATGTTTGGTTTGTGAGTTTGTTTTCTCTTATGATTGTTAGTTTGACCATGATAATGAGTGAGTAGTGATCTTGTGGGGTTAGTAGGGGGATTAGGGGTAGATTATGGATGATTAGGGTTGATTAAGGGAAAAGGGCGAGTCTTTGTTGTTAGTCACATTGTGGGCACTCCATGTGTTTGTTGATATGCTTGTATGAGTTGTAGTGGCCATGCTTCCCATACTTGTGCTCATCTTCTCATTGTTTGTCTATGATGCGGAAATGTTGAGAATAGTTTAGTCGCTAGAGCGCGGACTAGGGTCTAAGTTGCGAGAGCCCGGACCCACCTTGACATCTATCTAAGTTGCGAGAGCCCGGACCGACTCTAGTAACTAGGAGACACCTATACCCTTGATCACCCCAATTACCCTTCTACTCTTTTGAACCCGACCTTCCCCACTTTCTTCCATATTTGAGTTCATCTTTCTAGTTAGCCATCGTTCTTCTAGTTTATTTATTAGTTCGATCATTAGCATTGTTTTAGCCTAGTTCATCATTAGCTTAGTCATACTTCTCCTCCACCATAGTTTTCCATTCATCGTTTCTTTGTGTTTGTTTGGTAGCATAGTCTTGTTGTAGGCCGACCTAGTCTAAACCTTGCAATACCGTCCTCGTGGATACCATCCCGACTTACCCTAGCTACCCACTAGGTGTAATCGGTAGTTTATTGACGGTTAGGATACACGACAAATCCATACTATCACTACGTTTATGGATTCGGTGTTTGATGGGAGGAACTTGCCGTGGGTCCCTACCAACAAATATTAACCAACTAGACCTAAGACGTAGCTAGGTAAGTCGGGTCGATATCCATGGAGACGGTAATGGGTGTCTAGACTATGGTCTACCTACAAAATAAGACTAGGTCACAAACAAACACAAAGAGGAAGAGAATTGACTAACTAAGTTGATGGGAAGGGATGAAATTAGGCTAATGAAGAACTAGATGTATCATGAACTAAATGAAATAACAAAAGCTAATTAAAACAAGGAAGCTAGAGAAATGATTGACTAAAGAGATGGAAAAATCAAATTGGGAAGGAGTAGGGTTAGTTTGGGTTCATAAGTGTAGTAGGATAGTTGGGAGATCAAGGGTGTAGGTTTCACCTAGTTACTAAGGTTGGTCCGCGCTCTCGCGTCAAAGAAATTGTCCGCACTCTCGTGTCAAAGACAAAACCCGAATACTCATGCAAGATATTACCCAATACACAAGGATTCAATCACAAATCAATCACACAAAGAGAAGATGAAAACAAGCATGAGAAGCATGGCCACTACAACTCAAACAAGCAAGCAATTCAACAAACACATGGTTCTCTTAACATGTGACTAGTAACAAAGAATCCACCTTTACCCACAATCAAGCCCTAATTACCCATAATCCACACTTAATCCACCTACTAACCCCACAAAGAGCTTACTCACACATGTTCAAACTATCCTAAGAATAACAAGAGGAATCAACACAAACAACAAAACATTCATAATGAGACTAGCAAGAACAAGAACAATAATCAAAGATTAAAACTTGAAAGATTAAACGAAGATTAAGAGTAAAGAGAATAGGAATATTATACCTACTAACAAGAAGATGAAAAGATAAGAACTTGTATTAATAAGAAAAACCCAAATGAATCTCCCAAGGTTGTCAATCTTGGATGAATCTTGAAGAATTCCCTTAATACAAGACTAATTACTAAGATTAATCTAAGATTAACAAAAGATTAATATAAAACTAAGCTAGGGATGAAGACAGTTTATCTACGGTTTAGAATAGTGTAGAGTAGTGTAAGGTGCTTAAACAATACAAAGGGAGGGTATTTATAAGGTTACAAGAGCAAAGGAATTGAAAGGAAGTCACGCGGGTTACAACTGCACCTTCCTGGCCGGGAAGAGTGATGATCCCGACCGGGATGGTGGTCCCGACAGGGAAGGACCTTGGTCCCGGCCGGGATGAGCCATCAGTGGCCTGTCTTCGCTTGTACTCTTCATCCCGATCGAGATGGCCATCATCTCGACCGGGATGGGTCTTGTAGGCCTCAAATATGATCTCAAGGGTCCCTACTTGCTTCTCATGGGCTACTCATTGATTCTCGGTGCTCGAAATCGAGTTTAAGGGGCTCGGGAATGGGTCCCAAGGTCTCGGGATCGAGTCTAAGCCACCGAGTGATCGTCGCTTCTCTTCGTTGGCTCCAAATGTGTCGGAAACGAGTCGGAATCGTTCCAATTCTTCATGATTGGTCTTAGTAACCTAAAACAAACCAGAAGAAGCAAAATTAGCCTAGAAACCGCTCCCAAAGAGCGATTCCACAAGAGAAACCGGGACCAAACACAACAAATAAGCACTACAAAACACACTTATCAGTGTTCTCGATTACCGGTGATCCTAGCTCTTGCTTTTCTAACTCTCTCAAGGTTTCTGGAGAGAGTGAAGTGTTATCCTGATCGTTTATGTTTTGATCGCTATCGATAATGACATTGCATGTTAAGCGTGACAAGGCGTAAGCGGAAGTACTGGTATTATTATTTAAATCAATCATTTGTCGAGGGATGTAATAGAAAAAACAGAATTGCTTTTTTTGATTGACTCCGATGGGAGTAAAGTTTGGATAGGACTTGGGTGGTCGGGACATACCCCTAGACCTCTGACTCGACGTGTAAATAAGTATTATAGTGATACTAAGTCTTGACCCTATGACGACTCTGACTCAGACTCAGAACCAGGTCCACGTGCCTTTAGATGCTTAGGCTCCCTCCAAGAAATATTATTTTTGTAGTCCTATCTTGGCCCGATGTCGCTATTGGGTATGTGTTGGTGGTGATGGTTGTGGACGTGATGACCTTCCCATCGGCATCTTTTAGGTACACACGAATGGTGCGTGTTTTAATCGGAGGGAATGACCCAACGTCCACCAAGTCTTGGAAATCGTGCTTCATTAGTTCATCATATTGTGTCCGTTGCCTTGATGATACATGCAATAAGCCTTAGGATCCCAACTCTTGTCCCGTTTCTCAACTGGTGGGCCAAGGTAAGGATTAAAGGTGACAACAGCCAGTCGTCATTGGCAATTCGTAGGGCATCGACATAGGTTATTATGATGTCAGTGAGGCATCTTAGGGGTTGTCCCTCGTTGCCGCACACAAACCGACGGGTTTCAGGGCCCTCTTTCGTTTGACAGGGATAGGTGTTGGGAGGCACCTTGTTCGGTCGAGGGAAATGGGTTACGGAAGATTAATAGGAGTGGTTGCGGTGGTGGTACCGTTGAGTGGCACCACTTTTAGTGCCACCTTGTGGAGGTCATGGCCATCACTGAGGGTCTTACTTTCCAGATGGTTGAGAGGTGCATCAATGTTGTCTATCGGTGAGTTCATGCTGTCGATGGTTGTTTGTAGATCTCGAAGCATGTTCACCAGGGTGTTCAGCTGATCGTTACGTTGTAGCTATCGTTGCAGCTTGAAGACTTGTTGGATAGTAGCTTGCAGAACATGACCGAAAGTGAGAAAAGGACCCATCGGACGACGCTTGAAGGGACTCGAAGTGGATGCCTTCGTAAGAAAGGCGACTCGAGAAACGCACTAGGGCGATTGAGACGGGAGTCCCATGATTCACGTGTGTTAGCGGTCGTCGGGTTTGGGGCTCTCGTGCTTGACCATTTGACATTCTAGTGTATTCGACGAGACTCCTAGTGGACTCGGGTCTCTAAAGCGAGACGATTTGACGCAAATCTCTAGGTGAGATTTAGAGTAGATTCTCGGAATGAGATGAGCTAAAATGGAAAATTTGGATGAAGGTGACATTATAATTTTTAGCAAGCACATGTAATTAAGCACACTGTTACGACGTTATGATTGATCGCGATCCTGGCTCGGGCTCTAAAGGATTTTTGATTTTGGAAGAAAATGTTTGTTCTTAATCAGAGATGTTTTGAAAATGTAGTTTCAAAATGTCGGAGAGTGTTGGCATGATGGTTCTAATAATTCATGAGTTGAAAATTTGGCGATAGTGATGGTGTACAATTCACTTTTGAAAATGGGAATTCCACAAGGGCGAGATGACCTTCTGGGTTTTTATGAAATGGTGGAGGCGAAGATGTGTGCACGTCGTTTTTTTTTTTTTTGGTAAAGGGAAAGTATATTAATATAACTGTACAATCACAATTACATCGAATGCCTCAGAAGGCTCATTATAAAGTATCTGTCCTTATCGCTAAATTTTTGATTACATCTGCTCTTGCAAAATTCAGTGAACTCCTTGATGATTCTTCTTGCTAGTTTATCAGGTCTAAGTAATTGCTCTTCAATTCTACAATTGTTCCTTTGCATCCAAATGTGGTATGAGATCGAGTTTATCAGTCCATTCTTAATGGCTCTTTGCATTTTTGTCCCTTTCATTCTCTTCTACTTTTCAATCTTCATATCGAGTTTAGGATTCTTAGCTAGGACCTGGTTGATTTCATCCAGGACCTTCTTACTGTATGCGCAATCTTGAAACAAATGCTGCACAGTCTCAGAATCTGCAGCACACAAAACGCACCTGTCATCATCAGTAACTCCAATTTTATGGAGTTTGCTCTTCAGGTTTAACCCTTCGCGTTGAATCAGCCACACCACAAAATTGTGCTTAGGGATGGACCAGTTCGACCACACCAAAGCACACCAATTTACTTCCACATACTTATCTCTCATCCAATTATAAGCTCTTGCCACAGTAAAAGAAATCGACCCATGTACAGCGATGGCATTTGCATTGTACGCAGGCTTCAAGAGGTCTCTTATTTGGCAAATCTTCCTCCAATACCAACAAGAATCAGGCTGTGGTTGATAATCATCCCAATTCCTTCCTTTTAAGTACATGTGATGTACCCATTGCACCCACAACCTATCCTGTTTACTGGCAATCCACCAGGCCATTTTCCATATCGCGGCCTTGTTCCATATAGCTGTTTGACTAAGGTTAAAACCCCCTTCCTTATATGGTGAACAAACTTTCTCCCAAAAGACGAGAGGTACTCTATGATACTCCACCTTTCCATCCCAATGAAAATTCCGACAAATACCATCTATCTGTTTCAATATTGCTGTGGGGAGAATAAAAATCGTTGCCCAATAGTTATGGAGGGTGGCCAACACGCTCTTTGTCAGCGTCAATCTCCCTGCATAAGACAATTTTTTTGCCCCCAAACGTCTGATTCTCTCCACAATCCTGTTAACTAAGGCCTGACATTCTAAAATGGATAATTTGGAACGTTTAACCGAAATACCCAAGTATTTAAAAGGGAGAGATCCTCGTTGCAGCCTGATACCTGTATAATGTCTGCTCTAAGACTAGAATCAACCCTCGATTTCCCTCTGCTCATTTTTAATCTAGTTGATTCAGAGAAGGTAGCGAATGTTCTTAATAGCACCATCATGGACTTAGCATCTCCTTTGGAGAAAAGGAGTAAATCATCCGCGAGCATGAGGTTAGATAACTTCATATTTTTACATAATGGGTGAAAGTTAAAAGGCTTGGTACTGATTGTGTATTTCAGGAGTCTCGTTAAATAATCCATATAGATTGTAAACAGGAGGGGGGATAGCGGGTCCCCTTGTCTGAGTCCCCTTTTACCCGGGAAAAAACCAAAGTAGTCTCTATTCAGGTTCAGAGTATAAGTAGCTGTAGTAACACATTGCATAATAAGTCCCCTGAAGTGCTTCGGGAAATTAAGCTGCAATAGCATCTGATGAAGGAAGTTCCATTCTACTGAATCATAAGCCTTTTGAATATCAATTTTGAACAGGCACCAAGGAGAGACACTTTTCCTATTATACAGCCTGATGATGTCCTGTCATATCAAGATATTCTCAATGATGCTTCTCCCTTTAATGAATCCACCATGAGATGGGGAAATAATATCAGGGAGCACTATAGATAATCTAGAGCATAGAATCTTCGATATAGCCTTATAGACCACATTGCAGCAAGCAATAGGTCTGTATTGCAATACAGTCGTAGGTCTATCAATTTTAGGAATGAGCGTAACAGCAGTAGTGTTTAGCTGTTTGAGTAAACGGCCAGAATGGAAGAAATCGGCAATAGCATTCATAACCTCCTCTCCAACAATATGTCAAGAGTCCTTAAAAAACTTACTAGAGTAACCGTCTGGGCCTGGTGACTTGTCATCAGGAATACTTAATATGACATGTTTAATCTCATCCTGCGTTACTGGCTGCTCTAACAATATGTGATGCTGCTATTTGCATATGTGTCCTTGATCTATCACCTTTTTCTTAACCGCAGTAGTAGCAGTACTGTTGCAAAGCAAATCTTGATAAAAATCTAGAAAAACACCTTGTATTGACTCATGCGTATTATGCAGAGTCCCGTTGCCATCCAAGATCTGATTTACTTCATTTATTGTTCTCCTTGCTTTTAAGTTCCCATGGAAATATGCAGAGTTCTGGTCTCCATCCTTAAGCCAGAGACACTTAGCTTTTTGTTGTAAAAAATCAGATTGCGCCTTAGAGAGGAAATCATACTCGTCATGTGCAATTTTCCCCTGTTCCCGCAGGTTCCTGTCCTCTGAGTTTAGTGTCAACTCCTTCTGCAGATGAATAAGCTTCACATGGGCGACTCCCGCTCGATTCTCGATGTCTGAGAATTGAGAGTTGTTTAGGCTTTTCAGAACCCTCTTAAGCCTTTGAAGCTTCTTCACAACACAATATTGCTTCGTACCATGAATCCTTATGCCAGTCAGTAGAAACCAACTCTTCAAATTTATTTGCCTTGCTCCACATGTTATAGTACTTGAAAGCCATCTTCTTGGTCCGAATAACCTCATTTGTCATAACAACACAGGGGCAGTGATAAAAAAGTCATTCAGGTAAAAAATGAGCTTTGTATCCTTCCTTCATCGTCAGCCATTCCTGATTAACTAGACATCTGTCCAACCTACTATAAATCCTATCAGCAAGCTTTTGCTTGTTGTTCCATGTATAAAAGGCCCCTAAAGCAGGACTATCAATTAGTGCGCAAGCAGCTAAGCAGTAAAAGGCAGAGCTTCAGACAATGTAAATCCCCCACCCAGTCTTTCTTCAGCATTCAAAACGCAGTTAAAATCCCCTCCTACCAACCAGGGATCAGATATTCTTGCTGCAATACCTCTAAGGTCATTCCACAATGCTTCTCTTTCCTGAATCTCATTGAAACCGTAGACCATTGTGACCCAAAAGACATTACCTGAGCTTATTTCTTTCACTTTTCTACGGATGAGCAGAGATGTACATAAGCCAGGTTGAACATCACACTTGTGATCCCAAAGGATCCAAATTCTCCCTCTCTCATGCATATGATTGTTAGTAATAATACTCCAATGGCTAAAAATGGTAGTCCTAACTTTATGCTGATTGCAAGCCTTTATTTTTGTCTCCAAGAGCCCAAAAAAAACCTACATTCCAATCTAGAAGAAGCTTATTTATTTGCAGTTGCTTCTTCTCTTTATTCAAACCTCTAACGTTCCAAAAACCTAAATTCATTAATCTTTAGATTTCTGAACAGTCCCCCCCTCCATTCCATCAGTACTGTTCCCATTCAAGGCCTTTTTGAAATCAGACTTTTGAGTGGACGTGGTTTGTCCATCTCCTGTGCCTTTCTCATCAAGACAACTACCTCCTCGAGTATCCAAGGGTGGGAACTCCACATCCTTGTCCCTCTTTGAATAGCTCCCATTATAATTAATAATGTTAGCATCAGGTTCGATACCAGTGGTATTTATCAATGAACTTGCAGGGGTATCAACTGATATTGGTTTATCAAGAATCTTTCCAGTTGGTTTCCAAACCTTAGTCTTTGGAAATTCTTTCTTTTTAATTCCACACTTGCATTCATGTTTTTCATGGCCCATCCTCTTACAATTCGTACATACCACGGGTTTCCACTCATATTCAACCGGAACAACCACAAGAGAGCCTTTTTCGTCAAGGAACTGAATCGTATCAGACAACACTTGGTTAAGCTTGACCTCTATCAGAACTCTTGCAAAACCCAGTCTTGTTGTCATGGCTGTGGCATCATCTCTCTTAATAAAGGG
Source organism: Agrostemma githago (assembly GCA_958450325.1). Taxonomy (NCBI): domain Eukaryota; kingdom Viridiplantae; phylum Streptophyta; class Magnoliopsida; order Caryophyllales; family Caryophyllaceae; genus Agrostemma; species Agrostemma githago. The sequence continues at coordinate 30,578,026 of OY288256.1, forward strand.
GCCAATTAGTCCGGCTATCTTGGGCAGACTATCCCCCCAGCATTTTAGCGGGAGATTGTGTAATCTAACCCACGTTGGTAATACGTAAATGTCTTCCTTCTTGAGTTCAATATCAGGCTACCATTCTTTTATGATCATTGGCTTATTGTCAAACATATAAAAATTAGTGCCTAAGACTATGTTTTTCATTGCTTCCGATTGAAATCTCACCAAAAACATTCCATTAGGTAGGAAGGATATCTTGTCTATTATATGATGCTTCCAAATTCGCTTGAAGTATCCCTCAAGCACTGGCCATGGTCGGTTGGCTTCCACTATGAAGCCATAATTAGCAGACCTCCAATACTCTAATTCAGTACTCACATCTTCTTCTGCTAATTTCAGAATTGGCTTCTCTTCCAGTACAGGGATCGTTTTCTTACCTTGCTTTGTGAACCAAGTGCCTTCCCCTATACCTTCATCACTCATAGTATTGACTTTATCTAGTCCTGAGAGAATCTCATCAGCGTTTTCCAAGGAAGGATCATCATCGTCCCCATCCTCAATCACGTAAGATGGGATGCCAATGATATCTTGCATGGATTTCTCTTTTTCGACGTTCAAGGACGGATTGTCATTGACTCTCGAATTCAGTTCTATAGATTTTCCACTTCTACTCTTATTCTTCCGTCTAGTGATGTTTGCTAGTGCCGGAGAAGGGTTGGTCGGAGCTTTGGCCATGCTGCCACAGATCTCCAAGTCGCCACCTTCTACGTTGCTCTCTCTCACTAGGGTTTTTCCTGTTGTTGTGCACGTCGGTTTTGGTAAAAATGATTTGAGAAAGAAATGTGTCTTGTTTTGTTGCAATGTTTTCACGAAATTCTAACAGAAAACCGGTGATTATGATGGCGTTTTAAAGGTTTTGTTTTTAAAAACGCAATGGTAATGTAACTGTATTGGCGCCTAGGTTCCATGAATTGGAATAGCTGATGCGCGGGCGTGGCGACCCGCACACTCAAACATTATTTGTAACACCAACTAACCTAACTAATTTAGTAGTAATAGGTCGGGATTGATCCAAAGGACGGTCTTTGTAAAGTCGGTCAAGTGTAAGTCGATAAGTGTTTGGGATCTAAAGGGGGTTCGAGTAGAATTAGGACTAGACTAAGGTGGTCAGTCTAATAGCTAACACGAAAGTCAATATGGGAAAAGTGTTAGGGGGAGTCGGGTAATCGAAAATGAGATACATAAAATAAAGAATCAAGCGAATGACACACGATCGATAAGGGATGGGTCACCTTTCAGTCTCTACACCCGACCTCACTAAAACTCGCTTTCGCGATGAAGAAGCTAAGTCACTAAGTCGGAATCATCCAAGCCTCGAGTTTCCCCATATTGATGAGGGTGAATACGAGTCAACTAAATTGATCAAGTAAAGTCGACAAGCATACAATAATTCCAAAATAGACAAATCAACCCAAGTGCATTCAATCACAAGAATCCTTAATCCATATTACCCAAATCCATCCTCCCCTAACCCCCTAACAAAGATCTACTTACTAATCATGGTAAAACTAACAAGAACAACTAACAAAGGAATCAGGCAAAAACAATCCATACTAGCAAGAAGAGGGGAAATTAATCTAACACAAGTGAGAGAAAAATAAAACCAAGAACAAACTTTACTAGGAAAAACAATAACAAAGCAAGAAAAACCAAGAAAAACAATAAACAAGAGGAAAAACTAGAAAAGAAACTAATTAGAGAGGAGAGAGAGAGAGAGGAGAAGAAAGTACCAACAATGGAGGAAAAAACTCAATGAAGAAGATGAAGATTATCATAAAAAGATGAAGCTTGAAGAAGAAATACAAGAACTTTTGTCACAAAATCCTTGCAAAACCCCTTAATCTTCCTAATAAGATCTAAAATTCTTTAATGTCTCATTAATTCCAAAGAGAGTAATGTAAAATAAAATTACAAAAGAGATCTATAATAATGAAGAATACTAGTAGTAACTTAGGTTAAAGATATATATATATATACTAAGTTGCTTAATGGACCACTAAAACAAAGCCCAATTCTAATCTTTGTCCTTGAAATAAAACTTTGCCATTTGGATCTTCATAGGGTGAAGTTTTGCCCTCCGAATTCTCTCCAGAATGGCCAAAATGCCGTCGGGTGAAGTTTCGTCCGGTCAGAATCTCATCATGAGAAGTTTTGCTGTGAAAAATCTGACCAAAAACTCAAAAATATCGTGGATGAAATTTCGCCCGGCCAGATCTCATCGGGTGAAACTTCGCCCCATGACTTCAGAGGGCAATAACTCTCGTGTTTGATCTCTGATTGGGGCGTGCGATTGTCGTTGGAAAGCTAAGAAGATAAGATTTCACCTCCAACTGAAATCGCATCAATTTGAGGTCTAGAACTCTAGATATGCGCATTTGAAGTTTGACCATGTGAAGTTGTCCAATGGACTTGAGTTTTACCATGTCATTGATTTTTACCCTTTGCTCAAGGTTTCACCTCTTGGATTTGGACTTTAGACTTTAATCATGCTTTGGGACGATATTCCACTCTCTTGTGCCCATGTATGCTTGAACATGCTCTCGAATAATGGATTCCTATCAAAATAATTGGAAAACTACCCAAAAACACGTAAAATGTACAAGAGAAGTCGTTAGAGTGAGAAAGACTCAATTAAGGCGATAATTGCACACAAATCTCATAAAAGCGATAGGAAAATGAGTCTAAATGGGTGGAAAAGTGGCTCAAATTTGGCACACAACAATTGTAACGGTGCTTGTTTTAGAAAAGAGTGGAAAACCGAGTTTGGAAGAAGATATAGCCGTGTGATGTACCGAAATCTCATTAATTGAAAACTCGGTGGTTTGACGGTGTTTTGTTTTTAATAAAAAGGTGGAAAGTTGAATTTTGAAATAAAATGTAACCGCGTGATGTACCGAAATCTCATTAATTGAAAATTCGGCGGTTTTAACGGTGTTGTTTTTAGAAAAGGGTGGAAAAAATAATTTTGAAACAAAATACAACCGTGTGATGTAACGAAATCTCATTAATTGAAAATTCGGCAATTTTAACAGTATTTTGAATTGGCCGATGTAATGGCGCCAAAATGGATTTTGAAAAAGTCTTTTAAGTCGTGAGTATTGATTTGGCCAAAGTAATGACGCTAAAACATATTTTTGAAAAATCATGAGTGTAGATTTGGCCAGAGTAATGGCACTAAAACGGATTTTGAAAAATCATGAGTGTGAATTTGGCCAGAGTAACGGCGCTAAAATGAATTTCGAAAAAGAAGTTTTGAAAACGGAGTTTGCTATAGTTGAATATGTTGTCGTGGTTTGAATCCGGAGTTTAATGTTTTATTTGGGTTGACAAACACGCTACACATAGCTAACAAGTATACACACATGCATGATGCAAATGCGGGTAGGCTAGGGTGCGTTACCATCCCATGAAAGTTCTTGTTTCTGCGGAGACGAGTCACCCTGAGTGAGGCTGAATGTTGTCCCCGTTCCACGCGGTGCTTAACACTTGGCATATCACGGACTGCGCGACTACCTGAGACGGGAGGAACGTCGATCGGGGGCCGTCCCAATGGTTCAGGTTTAACCTCGCCGCTAAGAAGGTCAATTGGTCCTAGAATCGGTTGGGGTGAGTCTTTTGAGGGCTCAAAACCGGTAGTGACTACAAAAGAACTTAAAAAACTGCGACATTTGACCTTGTTCAAGTTTCACCAAGAAACTACCGCTGTAAATTTGTAGGCCCGACGTGATCGAGCTTTCCAAATCTCCAGCGGAGCCGCCAAACTGTGGACGCTGCAACCCACACGCGTGCATGGAGACCTAGAGATAGAGACTTGTACGCTTAAGCATTCCATGTTTGGAATGACTCTTGTTACCAATCGTTTTGGACGTCTGGAAACCGTAGATTCTGAGTAAGGGGTGAAGGTACGAAATGGGAAGTCAATTATCGTTTGACTATCGACACCCAATCCCGCCCGCACGTAGCCACCTCTACTAATCAATTGATGCTGGATGTATCTTGTTCTGATGTGGCGTAAAACAGTAACAACCATTTGTTTTAACCTTATGCCTTTGCTATGTCGGTTGAATTAAGAGCAAGTACGTTGTTGTCGAAGTAAGTGTTTTTACATCCTTTTCATGTGATTTCTTGTGACATGCAAGCCATGTTAAGGTGCACGTAGAGGAGTAGAGAGCACTTGTCATTATACATATTACAAATCAATTTTACGAGATAATAAAGATATTAGTCAGATCTCTTGATGTACCTTACCTAGTATTATGCTTAAAGTGCGTCTGTATATCATTAGTAGAAACGCGGCAAGCCATGCGGTTCAGTCATCAGGTGCACGCCATTGTGCGGTCTAATACCGAGACTACTGCGGAACTAGACCACTGCTTGTTTTGATTAATGCTGGTTACATTTTGACTTCCGGTTAAGTGATTTAGCATGCGATTAAGGTCATAAAAGCTATACGTCATGTCAGGAAAGCGGTAAATGTGCGAGAACATAAGTAAATCATGTTAGGAGGATTGCACCCTAGAATTTACACTAAACGAAATACGATGTGTAGACGATAAAGAACGGATTTATAACGACTACTCGAATTTAGTTGTTTTAGTAATTTCGGGTTGAAGTTGTAGACGTTACGTATTTTGGACGATTTGGTCTTAGGGGGCGATCGAACATGCACTGCGACGGGAACCGAACAGGAGCTCGGGTGTACACCATACCTGGAATGAGAACTGCAGGTGTACGTGTCGATTGGGTGGATTATGAATCCTCATCAAGCGACATGTTAGTGCTAATTGGGTGGAGTGCATCCGCCTAGCCCGACCTTATGTAAAGGAAAGCGATAAAGTGTGGGATAGAGAGACAACCTCGTGACGACCGTTCGTCGTAGGCGATGTCGTGGAGCATAGAAATGCTTTAATTAATTCCGATAGGAATCAGATTAATTTGACCCTTCCGACTTGAATACCGTTGTGTGCGGTAATGAAGTTTCGGTTAGTATGCTCGAGAAAGATTAGACTACAAAGAATAAGGATTCTTTTTTGTTCGAGGCCCTTTTCAAGCTCGTACGGATTATGAACCCGACAGAAATTGAAGGGAACGATTTAATCACGGACCAAGGAGTTAGTGAACTCGGGGGGTCTTTGAATGTTGTGTTCTCTTCTTTGCTCTCGTCGAATAGGAACTCGGGGGAACTTTGTAGAGTGAATTGTGTGTTGAATGGTCGAGGGAAGGAGGGGTATATATAGTTGTTTCGAGGCTGGATTCGAGCACATAGGCGCGACGCCTCGTGCAAGTCGATTCTGAGGCGCGACACCTCTTGCGACTCGATTCTGAGGTGCGACAATGTGGACATGGCAATGTCCACCCCGACGCTGCCACGCGCGGGTTCGGATAGCCGAATGATCTCGTGGTATGATTGTTCTCGAATTGAAATTTAAGTTGAAGTTGGACTCGCGACCAAACTTTGTGGGAGTTCGGACCCATTCGAGCTAACTTTATACTAAGGCGTATCCCGCACAAAGCAAGACTTGCCTTATAATACTAGAGCTTGTGGGGTTCGTCCGTATGCATAGCGATACCGATGTCAAATTATCGAATATCTTATATTGAACGACTCTCGTTGTCAATAGCTTGGGCATCCGGAAACCGAAGGTTCAGAGTAAGGGTTGAAGGTACGTATTTGAAAGCCCACGAAGGACACCCAATCTAGCTCGCACATAGCGGCCGCTACTAAGATATCGATTGGTGTTCGTGTACGCGCGTTAGTAAGATGATGAAAATATAGGATAACCATTGTTTTAGGCTAGACATGCGAATCACGTGTTCACTACGTCGTTTAATGCATCTATAGAATTTGTCGTAGTTGATTTTAGCATGTGGGTTCTATTAAAAGCGATAAATATCATGCAAGTAATGTAAACAAACTTGAAATGTAGATTACTAGTTACACGGGCGGAATACAACCCGGAATTCACTATACGACAAGCAATTGTAATATCGATTAAGAAATGGTAAATGTAAACTATAAATAGACTCGTAAATAGAAACGTAAACAGAAACCGTATATCGAATGATTGGAAAGACTCCGATCAGTTACGCATTATGTTGCGTACAAATTAGAGGTAACACGCTCAAGCGTGTGACCCCGTGCGCCCTGGAACTCAGGCGCATTGGTCTCAGCGTCTCAGACCTTAGGCATAGACATTGGGACGCCTGGACCAGCGGCGTATAGGATCAAAGCGTGATACTAGCTTGATCCAGAGGCCTTGAAGTCTAGTCCCGACTTATCCTAGTGAAGTCTAGTTGCCTTCATCTATCGAATATCATGTCCGACTAAGGAGTCATCGACATAGTATTTATATTGCGAGGCATTCACTCAAAGTTGTAAAGGGAAAACGATAATAGAATAAAAATGGATACGAGGTGTTGAGTTTGAAAGGAAACACGTAATGAATTGGCATATGTTGACTTGCGTCACATGTATAGTTCCCAAGGTGAAACTTATATTGTTGTTTGACTACTTTAAAAGTCTACGATACCTCGTTTTGTTCTCAATTATGTAGTTGCTCCTGATTGTCCCGATTTATGACATGAATCGATATATTGACTTACTACGAATTTCGCAGCCTTTCGTATCACGGCGTCATTTTCGGGTCTCGTAGACCGTATGATTCTTGAACCAACATCATTAGGTTTTGTATTAGTTCGATTTTTGATGACTCTTTATGCATGACATTTGATTGTACAATCGACGTCGAACATTTAAGAGCGAAGATTGTAAATGATATCGAAAGCATGCAACGAATGATTCTACAATCGCGTCATAACCCTGGGATCAGGTGCATGCCATTGGGCGTCCTGATCCTCAGTCGCCTCTGGTGGCGCGCCTCAATATTGAGGTGCCACCACCTTTGCGCCCCGTCGGGTTGCTATGCGTAATTTGGGAAGAAAATTTCGTTGAACGAATTCATTTTGAAAATGATCAATACGAACTAAACCCTTTGCACTATTCAACGTCGACATCAAACCATGGGTCCGTGATGTGGAAATTGGCGTCATGGGATGTTTATTTCGAATTGATAACGACTTGTCCTCGTAGGCATTAGGTCCTATGTATCTCGACATCGTTGTTTGAACATTGAGATCTACGATGTCGATACCATCATCGGACACACACTCGAGTCGTAATAAAAAGAAGTTTTAACTTATATATATACACGGTAGTAATAGAATGAAAGCGTCAAAGCATTTTAGAGTTGACTCGTCTTAGACAACCAAATACGCGGGGTGACGAGATAAGCAACCGGCGACACAAGTGTGATACTCTTGTGTTCGAATTTTTCTATTTCGTCATCCTTAATATTCGATACGTGAAAGAACTAGTATTTTAGCGTCGAATGATGTTATTAGTTAGAAGTTAGGAACGAAAAATAAATGTTAGATGCGAATAAAGAAAATGTTAGTATAGTTAGTTACGATAATTAAAAGAGTTTAGAAATTGGAAATGGTATTTGGACACCCTCAACCTACATGTCAAATGCTTCGAAGTACGGGTTCGTGGAGTATCGCCGTAGACACAGGGAGCGCTTCGATTTATATAGGAAGAATTAAGGTGTGTTTTTTGAATGTATATGGGAAAGAAGCGCTCACACATTTTCCTTACTGATTTTTGAAAAAAAAAAGTCCTTCGAAATGGTGTATGAAGGGGTGTATTTATAGAGTTTGTGAAATGCTTCTGATTTCGAAATTCAGGCGCGATAGGCCTTGCGCCCTGGTCTTCAGGCGCGACACTTAGATGCGCGCAATTAAATTCGCGCGTATCGAAAGTTGCTCAAAATACGAATTGATATCCATGTTAAATGAGGCAATTTCGGAATCCATTTTGACTTGGTTTGATTGCGTATTTGGACGCTTTTGTGGCTTGTTTTTTTTTCGTGTTTCGATTTTGTACGGTTTTGACTTGATCGACAAAGACGGTTTCCCAGGTGGTGGTTTTGGCTCAAAGTAGCTTTATATTATTGGAAATGACCCACTGAGTCTGGATGTGAGGTCGGTTTTGAGAGATTTTTACTCCGCTAAGTGTCCACATTGGATACTATTGATTCCGAGCCCGTATTCGTGCATATTAATGCATGTTAACGTCCGATCATCATCGGGTGTTTTGTTGGAGACTGCTACAGACACGAGCAGGCAAAATATGGGTCTCTATAACCTGGTAGAGGGATGGCTGGGCAGAAGTCTAGCAAGGGGCACTCGATCGAGTGACCCTAAGCCCGGGGGTAAAATCTATAAATACCCTGTTACTCCACCATTTCTTGGGACTTTGTTTTACTCCTCCTTCACACATTTTTGGCTTTTAAGATAGTTCTCCACACACTCTTGCACTCTAGCTATTCCCGAGACCCTACCTCACAAAAATAGGGAAAATTTTATCCCAAATCACACACCCTAACTCATCCTACATTCTCGAACCGCTCCCGTGCCTACGACGACAGTCACGAGCTCGCATTCCAAGACTATTAACATGTGGTTTGAGGGTGTACCAAACACCATTTTCAAATATCTAATTCTTATTTATGTATTTTTATTCTAACTATACTAACATCACTAAAATTTTATTTATCGTTACTAACATTTGACTTATCTTTACTAACATTTACATTATTGCATCTAACATTTATATCGTTCCTAACACCTAACATTTATTTACTGTTTTTTTACATTTCGTTATACTAAATATCGCGTATATTATCATACTACAAAACTATTTTAAAAATCGATTCGAGCAAACGTCTGATGATGCTAAATCGAGTGTCGTAGGCTTTAAAAGCCAAACTACGACGCCAAAACGCAAAGGACCTAATGTATGTGACGACAAATCAAAATTTCAATCGAATACGTTCGATAATTAATGCCGCCTAAAGTCCGTATAATCCCCGGATAGGCCGCATCGGAGGTGGCGCCCCAATATCGAGGCGCGCCGCCCCAAGCGCCTAATGGTCAGGGCGGCTTATGGCGTGCGCATGACCCATCGGATTATAACGTGATCGTGGTAATTCATTATCGAGCGTATCCGAGGTCATTTTCAAAGTATCGCTCTAAAAGCTCGATATCGATTCCATAATAGAATGTCGTGCGTAAAGAGCTACCGATAATTGAATTAGCATGAAACTCAATAACGTCGAATCGATCTTCGTATGGTCCACAAGACCCGACAACGACATCGTCACACGGAGGGGTTTGATATTCATGCTTAGTTCGATCATTCTCGATCTCATAAACATCGCTTTAAAAGGTTCGATACCAATTCCATAATCGAGTATTAAGCATAAAAGAGCTATCGAGAATCCTACTAATACAAAACCTGGTGACGTTGAACCAACTGTCCCATGGTCCATAAGACCTGACAACGACAACGTGACACGGAAGGGCCCGTTATTTGTATTAGCTCGATCGTTTCTCGATTCGAGTCATAAGCTCATAAATTGGGTTGTTTTGGAACGACATGTCACCCAAAATAAGGGGCACTCAATCGAGTGCGTTCGTCACTCGATCGAGTGACCCCCCCTAAAAAGTGGCAGAGATTATTCGTCAAGGGCACTCGACCGAGTCTACCAAATGACTCGATCGAGTGACCCCTAACAAACCTCCAACGAGGGTCTAAAGATGATATAAGGTTCCGTCAAGTTATATTTATGACACTAAGTTGATACGTGATTAATCAATCACATATTCCTCTTCTAAAACCCGTACATTATGTTATTTCAAATTTATCGTTATCCTGCTTTTTCACGACTTCGAGTGAACGTCTCTTATGATTAATCCTACATCGACGACTCTGGGGTCGTATCCGATATACGATTATTCGAGGCAATCCTATTTCACTAGGATAAATTGGGACAAGACCCCGAGGCCCGGAGATCGAGCTAGCATCACGCTCCGGTCCCGTGCGCTAACGCGTACTAAAGCCTATGTCCTTCGGTCAATACACAACGTAATGTGTAAGTGATCGGAGTTGATCCAATCATTCGTTTTACGGTTTCAATTCACGTTTACTATTTACGGGTTTGTTTATAGTTTACGTTTACCGTTGCTAAACCGTTTATTATTATCACAATATATTCAAGTATTGTGAATTTCGAGTTGTATTCCACCCGTGTAATTTGTAATTTACTTTCAAGTTGTTTATTTCCATTGCGTGGCATTTATCGCTTTTTAAATGAACCCACATGCTGAAACAATTTCGACATATTTAAGATGCATTAAACGACGTAGTTAAACACGTATTTCACATGCGTAGCCCAAAACAATGTATGCATATCATTTCACCGTCTTACTAACACGCGTATACAAACACCGATCGATATCTTAGTAGAGGCCGCTAAGTGCGGGCGGGTTTGGGTGTCCTTCGTGGGCTTCCCAACACGTACCCTCACCCCTTACTCAGAACCTTCGGTTTCCGGATGCCCGAAACCATTGGCAAACGAGAGTCATTCGATATACGATATTCGGTAATTCGACATCGATATCGTTATGCAAAGAGATGAACCCCCATGAGGTCTAGTACTAAAGCGGACCGTACTTTGTGCGCGATACGCCTAAGTATAGAGTGGGTTCGAACGGTTTCGAACTCCCACAATGTTCGGTGGCGACTTCAACATCAATTTAAATGTCGACCCGAGAACAATCATACCACGAGATTCATTCGCCTAGACAAACCCTCGCGTGGCCGCGTCGGGGTGGACTTTTCCATGTCCACACAGCTGCATCAAACAGCCACTATACGGGCTACGGAAGAACAGGTGGCTTGCAGTCTCAAGCATGTTTTCACACATGCAACAATCAGCCGCGATGCAAACCCCATGCCTGTACAGTTTCTCTCTAGTGTTCAGTGTGTCTCGACACCCAAGCCAAGCAATAAACTGGTGTTCAGGTAATGCCGAAGAATTCAAAATAAAATTTGCCCATCCAACATCTAACAATTTGCTCCACAACAAGTCATATCCCGCAACAATGGAGTACTCAGCCTGACCGTTTTGCCAATGCCCTCTTGAGAATAGCCCCTTATGCAGCTTCTTAAACCCACAACTCCTCTTCCAACCCCATGTCGCAGACACCCCTGGCTTGTAGTCATTCTATGCTTGGCCCTTCAAGTAGAAGTGATAACCCAAATCACCCATAACCTGGTTTTTGCTCGAAGATCCAGGCTAAAAGTTTCAGAATAGATTATTCATTCCACTTCACCAATTGACACATCCCAGACCCCCTTCAGACTTAGGATAACAAACCTTCTCCCATGAAACTAGCGGAACCCGATTGAACGTATCCTTTCCATCCAATAGGAAAGCGCATCTATCTTGGCAAATAACAGAATAGAAGTAAATCATCCGCAAAAATAAGATGGCTCAGCTTTATAGAAGAACATTTTGGATGATATTTGAACTTAAAGTTTTTTGCTGCAAGCTGAAGGGTCCGAGACAGATATTCCATACATACAGTGAAGAGAAGTGGGGAAATATAGTCACCTTGTCTAACATCTCTTTTGCCCTGAAAGAAACCAAAAGACTCCCCATTCAAGTCAACGAAAAACACACATTGGTGACACGCTCCATAATCCAACCTCTAAACTGCTGCGGAAAATTAAGTGCCTCCAACATCTGATCTAAAAATGCCCATTCAACACTATCGTATGCCTTATGAAGGTCAATCTTTAATAGGCATCTAGGAGACATAGCTTTCCTATTATACAACTGCACCAAATCTTGGCAGATAAGAACATTTTCAATAATATTCCGACCTGTGATAAACCAACCCTGTCATGAAAAGATTATGTCAAGTACCAGCATCCCAACTCACTTACTCAACAGTTTGGAGATAAATTTGTAAATCATGTTGCAGCATGCTGTGGGACGAAACTGAAGAACACTATCCGGTTTATTCACTTTAGGGACGAGGGTGAAATTAGTGGCATTAATTTGCTTAAGCAGCTTCCCAAAGGCAAAAAAATCATTCACCACCGCCACCACCTCTCCTCCCACAATATCCCACGAGTCGATGAAAAACTTGCTAGAATACCCATCACGACCAAGGGATTTGTCTTTAGGAATACTAAACATAGTCACCGTAATTTCCTTAACAGACACAAGCGCAAGCAAGAAGTCCCAATGCTTAGATATACACGTTTTCCCTTGCTTCACCATTGGTATTTGTACTGGTTCTACTTCGGCCGAACTCCTTAGAAACGTCGTGTAGTACTCCATAAGCGTAGATTGTACTTCATCCGACTCTGTCCTCTCAATCCCCTGAGCATCTTTAATAATCATTACCCTATTCTGAGCATATCGCCTTCTGAAGGTAGAATGAAAGAAAGATGTATTCATGTCACCTTCCTTGAGCCACGACACCTTAGATTTTTGTTGCAAGAAAGACTTAGATGCTCCTTGTAGCCACTTCACCTCTTTATTTTTGTGCCATTTACGCTCTTGCAGCTGCTGATTTGTAGGATCACTATGAATGTCCAACTGTATTTTCGTTATTCCAACTCCGCCTGATGACACCTATTCACTATATCACTCGTTATAGCTGAGTTCATCCCCTTGAGCTCCTTCTTAAGTCGTTTAAGCTTAGTGACTAACTTATACATATGGGTTCCTGCAACCCCACTCATCCAACTATTCTTGTTGTATCTAGGAATTGGGGACACAAACCTGGCCCACATATTCATGTACTTGAACGACCATGCTTTCCGAGCCTGCTACTTATCGAACGTAATAAAACATGGGCAATGATCAAATGTACTTTCAGGGAGGAAATGAGCATACCCTTCAGGAAATGCATCAATCCATTCTTTGTTAACCAAGCATCGATAAAGTCTACTGTACACCCTATCCTCCGGGCATTGTTTGTTGTTCAACGTATACCACGCGCCTGTTGATGGGCTATCATCCAGGTTTCAGCTATCAACACACTCTTTAAACGAGATGACTTCGTGCTGTGTGCAGTTCCCACCCAGTCTCTCATCTGCTCGTAAGACGGTGTTGAAATCACCTCCTACCACCCATGCTCCTTTTATTTGACCTGCACACTCCTGTAAAGTCCTCCGAAGACTTCCCTTCCTTCAACAGAATTGAAGGCATAAACCATAGTACAATGAAATACACTAGCATCCTCCTTAACAAGCAACGAATAGCTTGCGAGCTAGCCTGACAGTAACCATAACCTTCGCTGGCTTCCAAAGTATCCAAATACGACCACCATCAACACAATGGTTATTAGTAGTGATAGCCCACTTGTCCATAAGACACTAGCTAATGTTATTCAAACTAATTTTTTTTTTTTTTGTTTCTAACAGTCCAAACACTGCGCTACTTCTTGTTTTTCTAAAAAGTTCACTAATTATACGTTGCTTATTTATGTTGTCCATGCCCCGTAGATTCCAAAATTCTATTTTTTGAGACTTAATCATCAATACCCTTTCCTCCAACACATTCTTTCACAACATGAGGCACTTTCACTCCAAATAACCAACCAACCTAGACTAGATAGTAAAGGCAAGTCGCGTCGAACCACAAGGACGGAAAACGGTTAGACTATTGTTCACCTAAAAACGAGACTATGTCACAAGATAACAAGGGAGGAGAAATGTTGAGAATTGATTAACTAAAACGATTACTAGACTAAGAAGCAAGACTAAACAAACTAAGATAATGAATGGAATGAAAGCTATGACTAAGAATATGAAGAATTCAATAAGGGAAAGAGTAGGGTTAGGTCGGGTTCATAGATGTAACGAGCTAGTAAGGAAATCGAGGTTGCAAGTGTTGTCTAGTTGCTAAGGTAAGTCTGCACTCTCGCGACAAGAAAAAACCCGAAGACTCATGCAAGATGTTACCCAAAACAAGAGAAATCAACCACCAATTATGCATCCAACAAGGAAGTAGAAACAAGTAAGAATAGCATTGACCACTACTACCCTAACAAGCATTTCATCCAACACATAGCATGCATAACAAGAGACTAAAAACAAAGATTCAACCTTTACCCACAATCAACCCTAATCACCCAAGATTAACATCTAATCACCCTACTAACCCCACAAAAATCTACTCACACATGGCTAAGTGAAAACTAACCTGAACAAGAGAAACAAACATAAAAACAAACACATTCATCATGCAAAATAAACAAGGAGAAACAATAAGCATAAACAAAGATTGAAACTTTAATAACAATAAATTAAAAAGATAAAGACAAGAAAGACAAGAAGGATCATACCAAACTAGAAGAGGAATATAAAAATTAAAACTTGTTTATAAGAAAACCCAAGAACATCCACCAATGTTGTCAATATTGATAGATTCTTCATGAAATCCATTAATACACAAGTAACTTGCTAGGATTAAGCTATAATTAAGGATATATTAAGGTGAGATTAAGCTAAGAATATGAATTTTCTATCTAGGGTTTCGTGTCTTAAAATATTACAAGAGGGGGGTATATATAGGGTGTAAACACCCAGATTTTGACCTGGTGGCTGCAGGGGCGACCGACAAACGCCCGATGACGATCGGACTGCAACGCGACACGAGATTATGATGTTTTAGATAGTTTTTCTATAGAACAGATCAAATAATTACTTGGAAAAAATAATTCAATATCAAAACGGTCGTAGTCATGTCATTACGGTCGTGTCGACACTAATTAGAGTCAATTCTGACACTGGGGCCCCGAATCGGTCCGATAATATGCAAAGTCAAACCCGAGTCAACACATCAAGCCGAGCAAACCTCGAGACACGCGCCTTAGGCCCTCCCGGCGCTCGACGCTCTAGGGTTAACGGGAATTCTTAATCCCCAAGATAACCTAATATACGCATCTTCTTCGCTTTGGAAAGTTTCAAAATTGGATCTTCAAAATTCCAGGCGACTCAATCCTCATGCCTATGGCACCAAGCGACTTAGTTCTGGTGCGCGAGAGGTCAAGCGTGTGAAAGGTCGATTTGAACTGCGCGAACAACTATAAATATCTCCCTCATTTCGTTCATTTGACACCAATTCCAATTCGTGAACTCTTCTCTCACAATTTGCTCTACCCCTCTTTCTCTTAAACTTAGGTCGGACCCCTATGCTAAGTACGATCCACTCGATCGTAGTCCCGATACGCGAATCAACGCTACTCCTCGTCGTTCCTCGAGCATCCCACTCGATTAGAACATAGAGGGGCACCTGTGCTCGACTAGCCACCCTTGAGTACCGTAGTGAAGCTCTGCTGCATTCACCGCAGGACAAGCTAGGAGGATCCGCCTTGAAGACGTATCGTCACTAGGTTGTCGTCTAAACAAAAATTTACATACTATCCTTTTATTATGCACTTCGATAATGTCGAGTCCGACTAGTATGGACATTAGGTCCATGGCAAGTTATAAGCATACGTAACGTCCTCAACTTCAACCATAAGTACTAAAACACCCTAACTAAATAACCTGAGTAGTCGCGAGATCTGTTCTTAACCATTTATGGATCGTGTCTTGTTTAGTGTATACTCCGAGGGTGCAACTTCTCACTACGTGATTTACTTACATTTCGCATTTACCGCTTTCGTATGACTTACCGCTTTTATGACCTTATAATCGCATGCTAAATCACCTAACACGGAATTCAAAACGTAAACCAACAAAAACTGAATAAAGCGGGGGTCGGGTTCCATATTAATCCCGATGCTCACCACACGTTGTTCGATGCATCCCTATTAATGTCGAACCGACGCATCTTAAGCAGATTACCAGGTAAGGTATACCATGAGAATGACTAATATCCGTATTATCGCATAATCTGATTTGCTAATACGTATAATACTTAGTACTTTGTACTCTCCTACGTGCATCATTTCATGGCCTGCTTGTCACATGAAATCGCATGCAAAGAACGTAAATATAACTACTTCGACGGCAAAAACTTACTTCTTCTTTAACAACCGACGTAGCAAAGATATAGGGTTAAGACAATGGATGTTATTGCACTTCCTCCACAATGAAGAAACAAAGTTATCAGCCCACCTATTGAGTAGTAGAGGCCGCTACGTGCGGGCGGGATTGGGTGTCGATGTCTATCGGACATTGGCTTCCCAATACGTACCCTCACCCCTTACTCAGAATCGACGGTTTCCGGATGTTCGAAACCATTGGAAATGAGAGTCATTCCAGGCATGGAGTGCTTAAGGGTATAAGTCTTTATCTTTAGGTTCCCGTGCCACTCAGCTTTGAGCCGACTAAGAATTAAAGTTGACTTGAAGGGTTTCCGAGTCCCCATTATTGACTTGGTGGCGAATTCACAAATCGGCAACAAATTCGGTTCCCTAAAAAGGTCGTCTTACCAAACATATCGTCCTTTAAACATTTACAACCACATCGCAATCGATTGTAACGGAAACACGGATATCTGTATTCGTCTAGTACTATCCGAATCGTTAACCAAATCGAGGTTTGACACATCGCCCTACACGCGAGATTGGACGAGCCCCCGACCAGAGGGGGCCGCGTGGGTGGCCACCGCGACAAACTGGAAATCCCTCGCTGGCGCACGCGGAAAGCCGAGCGGTGCGGACGGGCGTCCACAGTTTGGCGACTGCGCTGGGGATTTGGAAACAAGTTTCCAGCGGTGGTGTAACTCGAACGAGGTCGGTGAAGCTCATTTCCTAATTCCTTGTTGTGGTCACTACAGGTTTTGGCCTAAAAAGTCCACCCTAACCGATATTAGGACCAATCGACCTCTTCGCGGTAAGATCTTATCGGACACACGGGGAGACCCTCGGTTGACGTTACAGCCGCATAAGGTAGCCACGCATTCTGTGGACGTACCAAATGAGTGGTGCTGAGAAACGGTATGACACTCACCTCCCCGGGTGACCTGTCGTCACCAAAGCAAAGGCTATTCGTGGACGGTACTCTACCCTAACCTATCTGTGTCTGCATCCTTCATGAGTGTACGCATTCCTAGTTATGTGTAGAGCGTTTGACAGGTCGAATAAAACATTAAAATCCAGATTCAACCACGACAACATATTCAACCGCACCCTATTCTGTTTTCGAAAAAGACATCTTCTTTTCAAAATCACCTTTTAAAGCACCGTTACTCTGGGCAAAATTAAACTTTTTTTTTTTTAAAAAAAAAGAACTTTTTAGCGCCATCACTACGACCGATTTCACACTAATCAGTTTAAAAGATATTTTTGGCTCCATTACTTTGGCCAAAATAAGACCCGTCATTTTCAAAAAAAATGACACATATCGTTATTATTACCAAAATCCCAACTAATGGGATCAAGGTACCTTATACGGTCACATTTTGATTTCAAAACATTCACAAACATATCGTTACTATTGCCAAACTCTCGACTAATGGGATCAAGGCACCTAATACGTTTACATTTTATTTTTCAAAACGATTTTTGCACACATCGTTAACATGCCAAAACTTTAATTAATGAAGTCAATGGACCCAAAACGGTTACACCCACGGAACATTTTTTTTACAACACACCGTCACCACTGTTGAAGTTCCAATCAATGGAATCGACAAGTGCGATCGCACATTTTAAAAGTTTTTCTAAAACACACTTTCACCACCTAAATTCTGTAATAGAGATATGGTCACATCTTCAAAGCACCATCACAGGCACCCCGTTCTCTCACGAACACCGTCTACACCGCGAACTTCGAATACCTAATTAATTGTTATCTTGATAAAAACGCAACGTCACAATTTTCAAAACCGGTTCTTTCACAATCGCGCTTTTACGAAATCACAACTTACACTTTTGTATCGTCGAATCCTCGACGCTCACGTAGCAACACTTTTTGGCACATCACGAATGATGTCACTAAACCATCGTAACACCGATTTCACAAAGACTCCCACTTTCAAAAAAAGGTTGTTTTAAAATCCATCCATTTTCGAAAACATTAAACGTTTTGATTCCAAGTCGGGATCGAGATCAATTCCTGATGTCGTACAACCGTGTGATTAACTGTCTGTGTTAGTTATCAATGATTAACTCTATTCGAGGTCTTATGTTTTGGGTCGTCTCGTCCTGGAGAAGTCCTCTTCTTTAAATCTCACTCCCGATATTTATGTCAAATCGTCTCGTTCTAAGAGAAACAAGTCTATTAGGCACTTCGCCGAATACACCGAGAGTCAAAACACTCGAGTTCTTAATTCGATGACCGCAAACACGTGCAAAATCAAGGGTCTCATCTCCGTGTTGCTCGTATACGAGCATTCCTCGAGTCTTTAGATCGTCTGGTGGATCCACCCTCATCAGTACCACCTTTTCCGCAGTCATGTCAGAAGATTCAAGCGTAGACGCAAGTAACCATAGTGGGAACGACGTCGGACAGTCCGGGGATAACACCGTAGGAACCTTAGCCAACATGATCTGAGACTTACAGACCACAATAATTACCATGAATGCATCCATAAACAACATCAATTCCCGCCTAGGCCACTTGAAAAATAAGGCCTCCAATAAACACCATAATCGGATCCTCAACGAGGTTGTTTTAACTTCTGCGCCATTAGGCGGCGTTCCCGCCGATGTCACCCCTAATGACCCCATTACACCACCCCAGACAACATCCTACAGTCCGCCATGAGTTGCATAGACTTCCTCGAAAACCAAATGCACCTAAACCAAGGCAACAATATCCACTCGAAAACCACCAAAAGTTTGAGATAGTAAACGACCAACTACCAGAAAACTTTTCCGTAGCCGATATACCCAAGTTAAAAGAAACTGAGGACCCCCTCCACCACATCCGGGCTTTAAGGATTACAGGCCATTAAGGGAGTCAAACCCAGTCTTTTCGCTAGAATATTCCCATCCTCCTTAGGCGACACACCACGATATTTGTTTTATTCCCTCGACCCCAAAAAGATATCCACCTGGGACGACATCTCCATACAATTCGCAAAATAGTATCCGGATAATTCCGAAACACAAATCACCATCCGACGCCTGGAAGTCCTTTCCCAATACGAGAAGGAGAGCTTCTCCGAATTTATGACTAGGTGGAGAAAGGTCAGCACCCAATTAGTAAATCGCCCTGACGAAGCCACCTTAGTAGAAAAGTTCATCAATAACCTCAGGCCCACTTAGGTACCAAAATATCCATGCCTTCAAGGAATTGTCTACCTTAGGAATACGCATAGAAGACGATATGAAGAAGGGAGTGTTCTCCAAAATAATGGGGAAGGGTTATCAAGGACAACCTACATCCACGGGAACCCGCTCTTACGGTTCATCCGGAAATAACAAAACCGAAGAAGTAATCCTAGTCGAACCCACCGCTAGAGGGAGAAAAAACTTCACCCCCTAAACATTCACTACAACAAAATTACCTTTTCGTGTTGATTATTTTGATATTTCGTGGCGATTCTATTTGACGCGGAAAGTTTCCCCATCGATTGTGTATTCGTTGAGGTAGGCGGCGTTCCGTAGCCTTTCGTGTCAAATAATCTATTCGCTGGGTTAGCTTCTTAAAATCGACCCGGAAGAAGGGGAGGTTTAGTGGCAATTTTAGTGTCAATTATTATTGATGCGGTAAATAATTTGATTTTCCCACTAATAAGAATTGTTGCGATTGTATTCGACACAATAAGTACAATAAAAAGTCATTTAGTGACAGTTGTTGTAATTGTATTCGACACGATAAGTACTATTAAATTTAATCCATTTTACAATTGTATCAATTGTATTCGACGCGATAAGTATAACAAAACGTCATCTATGACAATCGTAACAATTGCATTCGACACATTATGTAATAAGTACAATTGTAACTACATAGTAAATTGGTCCCACTTTCATTCGATACGAAATATCATTTCTATATTTTTTCAATAGGATGCGAAAATAAAAAGAAGTGACAAGTTAAAAAAAATGATAATTTTATATTACTCATAAAATCCAAGAATTATATATATATATATATAGAGAGAGAGAGAGAGAGAGAGAGAGAGAGAGAGAGAGAGAGAGCGGGGGGGGGGGGGGGGGGATCAAATAAGTTCACCATATGTAATTAAGTTTAAAGTTACAGATGACATACATTAAAGTTGCATTTTTTCAGAATTGATATGTAACTATAACATTCAGCTCTTTTATCACTTCAAGTGATAAAGTGCAACTATAACACTCATCTCGTGTAACTTGAAGCATTTTTTGTGTAACTTTAACACTGGAACTTATGAACTTATAAGAATTGTTGGCCTTATGTGAACCTATCTCTCTCTCTCTCTCTCTCTATATATATATATATATATATATATAGAGAGAGAGAGAGAGAGAGAGAGAGAGAGGTAGGTTCAAATAAGGGCAACAACTATTTTAAGGGCATAAGCTCAAGTGTTAAAGTTACACAAAAAATACTTAAAGTTATACGAGATGAGTGATAAAGTTGCACTTTATCACTTGAAGTGATAAAAGACCTGAATGTTATAGTTACATATCAATCTTAAACAAATGCAACTTTATCGTATGTCATCTGTAATTTTAATATAGACTTACTGAAACATGGTGCCCTTATTTGAACCTATATATATATATATATATACATATATATATATACATATATATATATATATATATATATATATATATATCCAACATCGACTAATTAAATTAATAAGAATGGGTCCAAAATAAGATCAAAAGGTTTTTTTAAAATATAAAAAAATTATTGTCTTCAACCCCAAAGAAAAGCTCCAATCCATGTATCCCATATTACATAGAGTAGCCGCGCCTTGAAAGAACTGCAATAAACAAAGATAATGTATATATCAAGTTAGTCCCATTTTATATTTATTCCTAACGTGAAGTACAAAAAAATCAAATATATTTATGTGTTCCATGTATATTCCTTGACACATATAACAAATGTCACACATAATCCGCTTGAATTGCTATAATCATCTTGTACGAATATTTAAAAAGCACTCAGAACATTTAAAAAGTGCACTTGTAATCTTCAAACTTAACTCTAGCTAATTCAATTCTAAACGGACACAATATCGAAATTAGGAAACAGTATTTGTCTATCACTGAGCTTGATGACAAACCTCGTCTGGCTTCTTAGGTGCAAGCAGTGCATTTGTAAGACCTTGCAAAACTTCAAAATCTACCGTTTTCGACACCTTACAGAAAATAAAAACATGGTTACCATTAGGATCGGAAAGAAGTAATGTTAGCAAAAGAAAAGAAGGCCACAGACACGCAGAAAAATATTAGCAGATCGAGCTAGTGAAACAATGACAAAATCTACAGAAATTAGTATGAACCTTGTCATAGAACTTCTGTAGGTAGAAACACTTTCTTCTTAATCTTTAAGGTCATACTTAACCTCTCCCAGCAGACAAAATACGTCAAGGTCACTTGGTCTTTCCTGAAGATTCTTAAATGATGCACTAAAGTTTATACAAACTAGTTATACTATAGAATTATGTGACAACCTTTGTCAAGTCCTCAAGATAAGTAGCAGCTTGAGCAAAATCCCAGAGTTCTGCTAATGTCACTGCAGCTCCCTGCAAGATCACCATATAATTTAAATAGTGCCAATCAAAATCGTGTCTTTCAACGATTACCTTGAAATGTTTCTATAGGAATATTAAATATCCTTGACGTCATGGAAGAATAAGTAACATATACTCCGTAGCTAAGTAATGACTGATGAAATACTCAGTTCGAGAGCAACGGTATCTTTAGGCGAGGAGCTTAGGGCTGACTGATATTTGATGAAGCCTACTCTGGTACAAACCAAAACAATCTCATCTTATGAGGACAAAAAAGTTTGGTTAGTGGATAGGTTCTTCAGTCAAGGGCTTTCGCAAATGGCGTGTTCTCGGATTAATTATAATGTATTGTTCATGCTTATTAAGATGTTAAACAGTTCACCTGAAGTACTGTCGTCTCTTCTTTAGAAAACTTTCTGCTAAATGTTCCGCTGTCTTCACTTGAACTCGTGCTGGAAAAGAGTTGTGGGTGATAAATGTGAGAAAGAGAAAAAAAATATGATATTTAGCGTAAATATGATACCTTGAATTCCTCATACTCTCTCTGGTTTCAAAAACCGAAAAGGGAACTTGTTAAGGCATCATTAAATCTAGAATTTGATATTTTGAAAGGATTTTCAAACAAAGTATAAATATAAATATATAATATTGCTTGTTATTGTTTCATCATGATTAATTTTTGAAACTAGAATCATAGGTAACAGAAAAAGGGATCGGATCATTTACAAACTTTCATGGCTCTTCGATCTTTGTTAAATATAGCTTGGACCTTATCCTTGAGATAATCCATATTCTGACTGAGTAAAATTCAGGAGACCTCGGCTCGATGGCATACTTTTTGCAGAACAGGAACCACCTTCTCGCAAACTCATCTGTTTCCGAGAGAGCATCAAATAGAAGCATAGATGTGCCATCATCCAAGACATAGCAGCTCACCATGTCAACAAGATAATCAACAAACAAGATGGATAAAACAATGTTTGCAGTAATAATGGGTGGCTCCTTGAGTGGGTCCGCTGTACTGATAAAGAAGTCAACGGGAGCTAGCCGGGTAGGCTCTCCATCTCGTTCAAACCTCAACGACAAGCGTTCCAAGTAAGTTTCACGATTGATGGGGAACCATTTGGGAAACTGATCGAGGATCCAAGAGAAAGCAAACTATATCTCACATATAACATAGATGAGCCACAATGGGTAGACATCAGTTGCTGGGGTTAGAATTCTAAAGTGGAGGAAAAAGGGAAGGATGACAAGACGGATGACAATAACAATTCGATATGGGTTGATTTTTCTTGATGAGATTGGGACTTTTCTCCACTTTGGTTGCCTTGCTTCTACAATCCTGGAGTAGTAGTAACAAGTCAAGCCTGGTTTTACGACATTTTAATCGAATGTTACATCAAATGAAATGAAATGAACGGTTAAATCTTACAGGAAATCATCTTCTTCGCCCTGATTAGTTTCGGCATCAAAGGTGTTGACTAACCCATTTTTCTCTTGCCTTGTTTTCCACATATCTACCTTCTCCTTCCACTGATCACTGTTCGTAAATGTCTCCTTTTCGCCTTCATAATCCTTCTCCCCATCCATTTCCTTGCCTGTAACTAGCATTTCACCATCCAACAAAACGAGCAAAAACCAACATCAGACAAGGTCCCTAGAAAACTTCTACTTCCATTCATCTCAGTTAACTATGATATTCTCTCGCAAATTTTCAAATGTAACGAATTGACATGATAGGAGGGCATCGAGCAGAGGATTATAAAGAAAATCTATTACCACTTCTAGCAAAAGAAGAGAAAGCAGAGGCATTGGATTTGACATGATTATAGTCCCCATTTTCCTGCACAATTAGATTCCCTTTGTTAAGATCATGCCAACTTTGCTCGAAACATGGACACAAATATTCTAATCTCATAAACATCTACAGCTTTTACTTACAAATTGTGTGGTATCATGATGTGGGGTGTTCTTAATGCGAAGATCTTTATCAATAACATTAGCATCAAACATCTCTTCTTCTTCATTACCCTCAATTCTCGGACTCCCTAAATCGTCAAAATACAAATTAAAACATAGATAAGTACATTTGAGTTAATCAACATGTTGATGATGAATCTGAAAACCAAATCGAAATGATAACCTTTATGATGCTTATAGTGCGAACTGCAGTGAGGACAGCACTGAGTACTGCCTTCAGTCCCTAACAACTGATCTGGAATCAAAATCAAATTTCAGAACAAAAAACTAGAAAATTTTATGATCCTGCCACTTGCATAAGCAGGTGAAAAGCAGTTTTTTTTCACTAGAATCATGTGGGCGAAAAATATGATCCTCCAAATACTGTAAAACGATTTGGCTAGGGGATTGAGACACAATGGTCCGATCACCCTCGCCGGGATTGCCGGCACTAGCTATCATCACTAAAAGGAAGCATAAAAAGCGATATATGGATCGTGATCACTTGAAGGAAGGCGATGCTAGGAGAAACCCTACCATGGATGAACCATTACGTGAGAAATCCATGCAGGATATTATGGGAATCCCACCATATGATATCCGGGATGAATTTCATGATGATGATGTGGTAGGATTGACGAATGATGGAAGAGGTACTGGTCTAGATGAGGAAACACAAAAAGGCCAAGATGATGATGAAGGGCCATGGCTTATCAGGCAGGGTCACAAAACCGTACAGGTGCATAATGAAGAGATCCTCCAATTGTCGGTAGAAGACGTTCAACCAGAAATCGAGTATTGGAAATCCTCGATTTATGACTTTGTTGTGGGGGCGAACCCTCTATGGCAGGTGCTAGAAGGGTATTTGAGAAGAATATGGAAGATTCATAAAATAGACAAAATATCGTTCTTCCCGAATGGAGTTTTCTTAACAAGGCTCGGATTTGCAAGAGTCCTAATTGAAGTCAAAATGGGTCAAAACTTTCCTGATTTTGTGCAATTCAAGGATGAATTGGGGAACTTACTTAAGATTAGAGTTGAGTACGACTGGAAGCCCATACTTTGTGAAAAATGTAAGAAAATGGGACATGGAAAAAGCGAATGTAGAACGCAAAGGAGGAAACCAGTGGAGAGAAAGCAGATGGTTTGGAAAATGGTAGCAAAACCAAAAAATCAGGTGCAGGAGAGTCAAAGAGACATCATTGAACCGGTTGCTACTGTCATCAATTATCCTGATTTACCTAAGAAAGGGGAAAACCAGAAGAAGGAGCTACCTAAAGGTGATACCATCATGATGGAGACTGGGACGGGGAATAAGGTGTCGGGGCAGAGTAACTCTGAGAGGGTCATGGTTGGCGCTAATGACACTGAAGAGAGTACTAGTCCGTCCTTCATTCAGATTCTCACAAGGAAGCAGTCCTCACTTGGAGGTAATAAGGTAACTCCCACATCTAATACCAATCCATGAATATTGGTTTTTGGAATGTTAGGGGGATGAATAGGTTGGAAAAGCAGTGTGATATAAATAAATTCTAAGATTTTAATAATATTGGCCTTTTTGGTTTACTAGAGACCAAGATTAAGCCTCAGAATGTGAATAAGGTGATGAGCAATAGTTTCAATAAGTGGAGTTGATAAGTGTAGTTTGTAGTGCCTATTTTGCTATGTTTTGGTCCCATTTCCTTGTGGAATCTCTCCTTGGGAGCGATTCATGGGCTTCTTATGCTTCCTTTAGTCCGTTTCAGGTTTCCGAGACCGATTTGGAAGAGTTGGAGTGATTCCGACTCAATACATACACATTTTGGAGCCAACGAGATAAAGGAACGATGACTCGAGGCCTTGGAATCGACCCCGAGACCTTGGGACCCAATCCCGAGCCTCCGAGACCCGATCCCGAGTCCCGATAATCGACGGAAAGCCCATGAGATACAAGGAGGGACCCTAGAGCTCTTATTGGAGGCATACAAGACCCTTCCCGGGCGGGATAGTGGCCTTCCCGATCGGGAAGGGGTGCACGATTAGGAGCGCCACTGTGGGTCCGTCCCGGTAGGTTGAACCCTTCCCGATCGGGATGACAGAGCCGTCACGATCGGGATGATCCGTCCCGGTCGGGATGGGCTACAGCTCACCCGCATTGTTTCCTTTCTTCTCCTTTCCACTTGTAACCCTATATATACTCCCTTCTTGTATTGTTAAGACATCTTATCATACCCTAGACTAGTTTAAGCCTCCATTAACATTCAAAATCCTAGATTAGTGCTACTCTCATTAGTTTAATTCTCTCTTTAATCTTTAGATAATTATTGTAATTAGTCTTGGATTAAAGGATTCTTGAAGATTGTTCCAAGCTTGACAACCTTGGGATTGTATTTGGGTTTCTCATTAATACAAGTTTTCATCTTTTCTTCATCCTAGTGTTGGTATAATCTTTCTTAATCTTAATCTTGTTTATTTAATCTTGTTTGAATCTTTTCATATTGTTAGTATTATTATTCTTGTTATTCATTATGGATGTTGGTTTTGTAGTATTGATTTCTCTTGTGAATGTTGGTTTTCTCTTTATAATGAGTGAGTAGTCTTCTTGTGGGGTTAGTAAGGGGATTAAGGGTAGAATAGGGATGATTAGGGTTGATTAAGGGAAAAGGGTGAATCTTTGTTGTTAGTCACATTGTGGGCACTCTATGTGTTTGTTGATATGCTTGTATGAGTTGTAGTGGCCATGCTTCCCATACTTGTGCTCATCTTCTCATAGTTTGTCTACTTTGTGGAAATGTTGAGAATAGTTTAGTCGGGAGAGCGCGGACAAGGGTCTAAGTTGCGAGAGCCCGGACCCACCTTGACATCGGTCTAAGTTGCGAGAGCCCGGACCGACTCTAGTAACTAGGAGACACCTATACCCTTGATCACCCCAATTACCCTTCTACTCCTATGAACCCGACCTACCCCTCTTTTATTCCATATTAGAGTTCATCTCCTTAGTTAGCCATTGTTTACTCTAGTTTACTTTTTAGTTTGATTATTAGCATTGTTTAGCATCATTAGTCTAGTTCTTACTCCTCCTCCATCATAGTTTTCCAATTATCATTCTCTTTGTGTTTGTTTTGGTAGCATAGTCTCGTTTGTAGGTAGACATAGTCTAAAATTTGCCTTACCGTCCTCGTGGATACGATCCCGAATTACCCTTGCTACCCACTAGGTGTAATCGGTAGTTTATTGACGATTAAGGATGTGACAAATCCCTACCCATCAATTTGGCGCCGTTGCCGGGGACGGTGCATTGTTTAGACTTAGTTTACTTATTTCTAGACTTATTTACCCTTCTTTGTGTTCTCCCACCTTCTCTTGTGAATATTCTCTAGATTTTTCTTCTTTCCTTAGTTTTATTTCTTCTTTTTCTCTTTGTTTCTAGTTGTGTTTGTTTATTGTCGTTGCCTAGTGCCCACAAAGCACTAGGTGTTCTCACGTTTGTTCTAGTCTGTAGTGTATGACTAGGAGGGGAGGCGACTTCTATCTCTTTAATCCAGAGCCGGAGAGACTCTTTCGAGCCTTTTGCCAGCGGACGATTAATCGGGTTAGGATCTCTCAACCGAGTGCAAGCAATACTCATCAAGGGCAAGCCCAAGGAGCCGACTTGAACAACCCACATCGAGAGACGGCCGAAGGGAATTTCATCAATCCCTTCGGTAACTTTTCTTCTCCTAGTTCCCCCTCTTCATCTACATCAACACCGTCTAAACCACCATCTTATCCCTTATATCCAATCATGCCTAAGTTTTCTTCTCACTCAACCTTTACGGAAGACGTTTTGCCGGGTCCATCCACTTTACCGGAGGCATATACCGGGAATTTTGTGGCGAAAACGCAATTTATCCAATTGGTCGAGAGAAGTCAATTTAGTGGGTTACCAACCGAAGATCCTCATCAACACATGGAAACCTTTTCGGATTATTGTGACGCTATTTTGCAAACGGGAATAACTCAAGACCAAATTCGGTGGGTATTATTTCCTTTCTCTCTTATTGGTAAGGCGAAGCAATGGTTCAAGGGGTTGGACAAAGCAAGACTTGGCATTGATACTTGGAAGAAGCTAGCCTTAGCCTTCTACCAACAATTCTATCCCCCGGAGAAGACAAATCTATTGAGAACCTCTATCACGGGTTTCCAACAACGCGATGATGAAAGCCTCTATGAATCGTGGGAAAGATTCAAAGCCTTGATCCGTTCTTGTCCACACCATGGTTTATCACAATGGTTCCTCGTACAACAATTTTGGAACAGGTTATATGAAGACTCGAGGTCCATACTCAACATGGGATCTAACGGTAGGTTTACCGAAGTGGAGGATGACCAAACTTGGTCAAGGATTGAAGAGATCGCGGTTCACAATTCCCAATACTCTAGGCCTAGGAAGGCGAATCGAGGAGGTAGGCACGAGGTAGATGCCATTACACAATTGAGCATTGATCTTGGGGCTCAACTAAGAACTCACATGGAGACCATTGACAAGAAGCTCCAAAGCCACCTCAACCAAGTTCAAAGCTCTAGTTCCTCCAACCAACACTCGATTCATGATGTTAATGCTTTGGGAGTTGTACCCCCTACTCCTTACTTTGGGATGTGCGATACTTGTGGAATCGTTGGTCATGATCCTATGAATTGTAGAGGAAGCATTGAGCAAGTGAACGCCTTTCAAGCGTTCAAGCAAGGTGCCTCACACTCTAATCAATACCAAGCTTCCAATCAAGTCCCTCAACAACAAGCCTTTCAAAATCAACAACAACATCGTCCCTATGTTCCACCTCCTTTAAGGGACAACAACCAAGGTTACCAAGGTTACATGGGTAATCCAAGACCCTTCAACAACTTTAAACAAAATAACCAAGGTACCTTTCACAACAACAATCAAGGGTTCCAACAAGGGAACTTCAATCAAGGCGGTTTCAAAGGAAACCAAGGCTTCCAACAACAACAAAACCACAATCAAGGCCTTAATCAAGGCAATTCTCATGGGTTCCAAGGGAACCATCAACAACAAGCAAATCAAAGTCATCAACAACAAAGCAAGCCTAGGAGCCGGTCTCCTATTCATGACTATGGTACTCCATTAGCCCTCACCGATACTCCACATAATCCATCATCTCCACCACGGGATTTCGACGTACAAAAATATATGATGGATATGCATAAGAGTTCTTTGCTTACGTTCAAAAGGACAACCTAGCAAGAAATGCTCATGCGAAGTCGATGGAAACCCGAATATCTCAACTTGCTTCGGAGATCTCTACAAGACAAAAGGGGCAACTACCTTCTCAAGGTGAAACACCGACATTTGAGCATGTAAATGCTATCACCACAAGGAGAGGTACATCCTATGAACCCCCTTTTTCCCCTAGTGAGCAAGAACCAAGACAAGAAGTCATACCCCCCTCTCAAGACGATGCAAGCTATGAAAGTCCAATTGAGGAGCAAGTTCTATGGGAAGTTGAAAAACCCCAAGAAGACAACCCTCCCCCACTTCAAGAGAAAGACAAGGGAAAAAGGAAAGTGTCCTTTGAAGAGTCCACCCCAATTGAACAAAACAAGTACCAAATCAAGTTGTCTTTCCCATCAAGGCAAATGAAGACTAAGGTGGATACTCAATACGACAAGTTCCTTAATATCGTGAAGAAATTGGATGTGAATGTCCCATTCACCGAGTTACATACCCAAATCCCGGCATATGGAAAATTCATGCGGGAAATCCTAGCTAGGAAGCGGTCCATTGACAAGGAAGAGACAATAGCGTTCACTAGGGTGGTGAGCGAGCTTATTCAACGTTCCACGCTTCCAAAGTTGAAGGATCCGGGTAGTTTCTCTATCCCATGCACCATCGGCAATTACAAGATCGAGAGAGCTATGTGTGATTTGGGCGCGAGTGTGAGCATTATTCCCTACACCATTTGTGAGCGACTAGGGATGACGGAATTGAAATGTACCTCCATTACACTCCAAATGGCCGATAAGTCTCTTAACCGACCATTGGGAATGTTGGAGGACGTGCCGGTGCGAATCGGGAAGTTTTTCATTCCGGTCGATTTCATTGTGGTCGACATGCCGGAGGATGCTAACACTCCCATTATCCTTGGGCGCCCATTTCTACACACCGCCGGTGCCGTGATCGATGTGAAGAAGGGTAGGATTACCTTTCAACTAGGCGACGAAGAGTTAGTGTTCGACCTCCAAGGCAACACTTCGCCTATGACCGAGACATGTAATATGATCCATGCCACCGAAGACATCGATCGAGGGAAAGATCTGGGACAAAGCTTGAAGAAGTACTCTTACGTACTTGAGGATGATGACTCCGATTTGGAGGAGGATGAGTGCCCATGTCATGGGCTTGATGACAAGTTGAAGTGCAATGATAAGAAATAAGATGAGCCTCCCTTGGGGCCACATGAGGATCGTTGGACGTTTCGGTATATCCCGAAGGATCGCAAGTACAAATTCAAGCCATTGAACTTAGTAGATCGGGATGCCCCGGGAACGTCGATGCAAGGTCATGAAGAGCCTTGGTTTGTGGACGGTTATATCTCGAGCCTAATTGAAGACTTTGCTAGGGCCTTCGACTTGTTCTTACGTGCCCTTGATGGAGATGGAATTGGTCGTGGTTGTTGAAAAAGAATAAAGATGCACCATCCTTGGTTTGACGGAGTTCCACAAGAACCGTCTCATTGTATATATCTCTTTCTTGTAGTTAGTTGGATTTTTGTGAATTCTTGTTATTTGGATCGATTGATGAGCGTTGTGAGGGAGAGAGTTTGATGTGTGTTTGAGTATTGCTTGATAGGTGAAGTGAGAATGCTCGTAGAGAAGAATGGCTATGATATAACTTGGGTTGTAAGCACGAGGATCGGGTTTTTGAAGCTTAGAGCGAGTTTTTGGGATCGTGGAAGTTGAAGAAGGCCCATCCCGATCGGGATGAGGAGTCCCGACCGGGAAGGGTAAGGCATCCCGACCGGGAAGGGTGCCGTCCCGATCGGGATGGGTGCACCAGATTACGAGCTTGATGTGAGTCCGTCCCGACCGGGATGAGGGCGTCTCGACCGGGACGGGTGAGGTAACCCGATCGGGATCAATCTTCCCGACCGGGATGGTCCTCTGCTCCCCCTTTGTGATTCTTCTTCGCAAATCGAGTCCACCCAACTGGTTTATGCCCCCTCCCAACCTCCCTAGCTACCATAGCTTTATCATATGCCCCATGTACTTCATTGTCATGCCCTCACTACATTTCCTATTCACTTTACACCGACTCTCACATCAAATACCATCCCCTCACACCATTACTACCCCGACCGTGAGTCCTTCTTGAGTGTGAAGCGAGATGGCAACCGAGAAGACAAGCGACGAGCCTCTAATGATCTTCAAGACGATGGAGCAAGTGAGTTACTAGCCGCTCGGTTTGGGTAACTATCCTAACTTTCCATTCTTTTTATCGCTTGTTTTTCATTGTTTGCCCCCTTCCTTTGAGTCACGGTATCTTAGTGGCCTTCGAGGCCATAGTATGGTTGCTCCCGACTCCCGAGGACGTAATTACGTCGAGAGTCGATCGATTAGTCCAATTTACAAGATTTTCACCCCTTTTTAGGAGTTAGCCGGACACCTTCTACCTTTTCTTCACTTTATTTTTGATTTTTAGTTTTATTTTCGTAGTTTCTTTTTCTTTCTTTTGACTCTCCGCACCCTACGATCGAACATGAGGACATGGCTCGATTTAAGTGTGGGGGAGCGATACTCTAGTATAGTTTAGTTTATTTTCTTAGTTTTTTCGAAAAAAAATTATCTTTAAAAAACCCTAAAAATTTGAAATTTTTTTCACAAAAATCAAAAAGATTTTCCCCTTTTTGTGTTTTCCTTTTGGTGTCTTTGTGTCTTGTATATTTGTGTTGTTGTGCGTGTTTGCCTCCCTTTTCCTTATAGGTTGCTTAATCACCGTTGTTTGGTAGGCTTTGAAGACATCCGGTAACATCTTCTAACCCTCTTTCCCTCTTTATCCCTTGTGATGTTTGGAGAAGGTTGTGTTGAGGTGTGCTCGGGTGGATCTTGTACATACTTGTGCTTGATTTGGTGGCTTGTTTGGATGATCGGGGTGGTGTTTGTGTTGTGTTTGTGTTCGTTTTGTGTTGTTTGTGTTTTGTTTCTTTTGCTTCTTTTTCTTTCGTTTTCGTTGAGTCTTTGTTTGTGTGTGTAATTGTGTCTTGTGTGTAAACCGTTTTCGAAAACCTGGTTTAGAGGCTAGTGTGTGAGTGTGTACTTTCCCTTCCTAGTAGCGTAAATCAAGTCATGGGCTTTAATCTAGTAGAATGACCCTAAATCAATGATTTCGTTGGTCCTTTACCTTGAGTACACCTAGCTTACTAGGGATTTACTACGGGATTTGCACTTTTGACCATTATGACCACCAACGGTGTGAAAAGGCCTTGGTTACCGAGTCTCGTCCCTTAGGTGACCGTGTTTAGGATTCTTTGATAGTCCAACTTCTCCACTTTTTGTGGGTTTGAAGAGGGATCGCGACCCCCGACTTACCCATTTCCCTACCTCCTACACATATCACACAATAAATTGCAATTTGTTGATTCTCTCTTTCTCAATTGTCAAGAAATGCCAAAAAGCCACATCTTGCCAAAAAAAGGGCAAAGAAAAGAAAAGAAAGAAAAATGAAAGAAAGAAAAGAATGAAGAAAAAGAAAAGGCACAAAAGCCAAAAAGAAAATAGAAAAGAAGAAAAAGAATGGCATGGCAAAACACAGCAAAGCAAAACGTCAAAAAGAAAGAAAATGCCAAAAGAAAACTCGTCTCACAAAAAGAAATCCCCACAAAAATAAGCCTTTTTCCGACT
Organism: Agrostemma githago; assembly: GCA_958450325.1. NCBI lineage: Eukaryota > Viridiplantae > Streptophyta > Magnoliopsida > Caryophyllales > Caryophyllaceae > Agrostemma > Agrostemma githago. Next base: position 30,610,458 of record OY288256.1, read on the forward strand.
TTTGCCGTGAAGAGCCTACCAAAGGACCGAGTCCCGAGGAAGGATGATAGCGGCATTAGTCGTGCTTCCCTCATTTTGCATGTTTTCCACCTTTTTACTTGGACTTGTTAGGCGGTCTTGAACACGGGACGACCCTCTTGGCTCACGCTAAAGGGGGCGGGGTCTCACTTACCTACAGTGTCGACTAACACCGTGGTTCTTCACTTTTCCACTCCGCCGATCGTCCCGTAGTACGTTTTTAGAATGTTTGGAGGACCTAGGTAAGTTACCAACGTTTTTGTTGCTTTATCGTCATAGTATTAGGGTTTAGTCCACCTTGGTTTGTATTGCTAGCTTGGGAACGTTGTCACTTACCTCGAGTCCTAAACCGGTGCTTCTTTCACCGCTTTTAGAGGGAAGCGGTATTTCTTTTGTTTTGGGTGCAACCATCTAAGTGTTTGTTTGTGTGTTTGTTTGTTTGTGTGTTTTGTGTCGGTTGCATCCGCGGTTTTGTCGCAAGACCCAACTTGCCTTGCGGAGTGCACTTGTCCTTTAAGTGCACTCGCGTGAGTTAAAGAGGCGTAGGCTGCGCTAATACCCACTCAGTTAGTTTAGTAATTAGTATGTGCTTACTCGAGGGAGAGTAAGGGTTAAGTGTGGGGGAGTTGATAAGTGTAGTTTGTAGTGCCTATTTTGCTATGTTTTGGTCCCATTTCCTTGTGGAATCGCTCCTTGGGAGCGATTCATGGGCTTCTTATGCTTTCTTTAGTCCTTTTCAGGTCCCGAGACCGATTTGGAAGAGTTGGAGTGATTCCGACTCAATACATACACATTTTGGAGCCAACGAGATAAAGGAACGATGACTCGAGGCCTTGGAATCGACCCCGAGACCTTGGGACCCAATCCCGAGCCTCCGAGACCCGATCCCGAGTCCCGAGAATCGACGGGAAGCCAATGAGATACAAGGAGGGACCCTAGAGCTCTTATTGGAGGCATACAAGACCCTTCCCGGGCGGGATAGTGGCCTTCCCGATCGGGAAGGGGTGCACGATTAGGAGCGCCACTGTGGGTCCGTCCCGGTCGGGTTGAACCCTTTCCAATCGGGATGACAAAGCCGTCCCGATCGGGATTACCCGTCCCGGTCGGGATGGGCTACAGCTTACCCGCATTGTTTCCTTTCTTCTCCTTTCCACTTGTAACCCTATATATACTCCCTTCTTGTATTGTTAAGACATCTTATCATACCCTAGACTAGTTTAAGCCTCCATTAACATTCAAAACCCTAGATTAGTGTTACTCTCATTAGTTTAATTCTCTCTTTAATCTTTAGATAATTATTGTAATTAGTCTTAGATTAAGGGATTCTTGAAGATTGTTCCAAGCTTGACAACCTTGGGATTGTATTTGGGTTTCTCATTAATACAAGTTTTCATCTTTTCTTCATCCTAGTGTTGGTATAATCTTTCTTACTCTTAATCTTGTTTATTTAATCTTGTTTGAATCTTTTCATATTGTTAGTATTATTTTTCTTGTTATTCATTATGAATGTTGGTTTTGTAGTATTGATTTCTCTTGTGAATGTTGGTTTTCTCTTTATAATGAGTGAGTAGTCTTCTTGTGGGGTTAGTAGGGGGAATAGGGGTAGAATAGGGATAATTAGGGTTGATTAAGGGAAAAGGGTGAATCTTTGTTGTTAGTCACATTGTGGGCACTCTATGTGTTTGTTGATATGCTTGTATGAGTTGTAGTGGCCATGCTTCCCATACTTGTGCTCATCTTCTCATTGTTTGTCTACTTTGTGGAAATGTTGAGAATAGTTTAGTCGCGAGAGCGCAGACTAGGGTCTAAGTTGCGAGAGTCCGGACCCACCTTGACATCGGTCTAAGTTGCGAGAGCCCGGACCTACTCTAGTAACTAGGAGACACCTATACCCTTGATCACCCCAATTACCCTTCTACTCCTATGAACCCGACCTACCCCTCTTTTATTCCATATTAGAGTTCATCTCCTTAGTTAGCCATTGTTTACTCTAGTTTACTTGTTAGTTTGATTATTAGCATTGTTTAGCATCATTAGTCTAGTTCGTACTCCTCCTCCATCATAGTTTTCCAATTATCATTCTCTTTGTGTTTGTTTTGGTAGCATAGTCTCGTTTGTAGGTAGACATAGTCTAAACTTCGCCTTACCGTCCTCGTGGATACGATCCCGACTTACCCTAGCTACCCACTAGGTGTAATCGGTAGTTTATTGACGGTTAGGGACGTGACAAATCCCTACCCATCAGAAGTATATCCACAAACAGCCATATGAATCAAAGAGGACGAATTTGGGTAGTTTGGGATCATAAACAATGTGTGGTCCAGTTTATCAAGTACACAGCACAGCTGATACATTGTTTAGTTTAGGACAATGTGGGGAATGTGGAGTTTAATATCGCATTTGTGTATGCATACAACGTGATAGCGGATAGAGAGGAGTTGTGGAGTGACCTATGTCAAATTAGCTGCAATATTCAAGGTCCTTGGATCGTTGTGGGTGATTTTAATTGCGTGCTTACTCCTGAGGAAAGATTGGGTGGTAGTTTTAATCCGAATGAAGCCTATCCATTTCAGAACTGCATTAATCTATGTGAGCTTATGAACTGTCCGGCGATGGGTGCCTTCTATACTTGGAATAACAAACAGCCACCGGAGGATAGAGTATGTAGTAGGTTGGATAGAGTGCTTATTAATCAAGAATGGGTTGCTATGTTCGAGAGTTTCAGGGCTCATTTTCTACCGGAGGGCTTGTATGACCACAGCCCATGTGTTATCAGAAGATCGGGAGGGCAAACTAGACATAATAGATCACTGTTTCGGTTCTTCAATTTAGACCGATTGCGTGCTGCAACACGGTATACAATTGCATATCCAAAATTATAACACCCGCTATTTTTTTTCTATCACTTTTATTCTTTCCGTTAGGGCTCCGTCTTAACTCTGTCACTTTTTCGGCCTCATATTTCATCACTTTACTAAGCTCTATTTTAATTTTCGAGTTTAATAATTTTTATTTTTAATTTTAAAGTTTTTTATTCTTTTAAATCCATTTACGTGGTTTCTTAGTAAACTAATTAATTTTCGCAAGGAATTGTATTTATATTCGAATTGACGTTTTTAAAACTCGGATTTAAGTTATTCCTTTTCCTAAAAATGTTTGGATACGTTTATATAATATTTTCACTAGTAAATATTTTTATTTACAAGTATTTAGTCGTTAATAAATTTTATTACGAAGCTTCGCGAATAATTATTTTCTTACGCGAGGTTTACTCGAATTACCTTGAAATGCCTTTAACTATTTTACGATTATACTTTTTATCAACTTATAAGTTATTTGAGATATTTCCCTCATATTTTGGACCGACAAAGCTTCTTGTCGCAATTTAACTACGTTTTACTAACACGTTTCATTTTATTATCACTTTAAACCGTAAACATAAGATTCTTTTCTTTTCATTGAATTGAGGATTTAATACCCGAACTTTTCATTCCTTCCCTTATCCTTTTTGGCTGGTCAACCTATGCTAGTAAGCACATTGGATTCTTCATCCACCTTAATTCCACCTTAATTCCATTTATGCCCATTTAACTTTAGTAACCTCCTCCTCATTTACATTCATTTTTGCATTAACAAAAAAATATTCAACATCATCTTCTTCCTCTCTTTGGCCGTGTACCCCATCCTCCCTCTAGGATTATTTTCGCTCCATTTCGAGTCACAATCGCATCAATTTTATCGTCATAATAATCCTCTTTCCAATTCCTTCGTTAAGGTAATAATCGATGTCGTTTTCGATCATTATTTACCTTGATTTTTAGCTTTTCTCATGGTAATTTTTCTGCCATGATTTTCGTGTTTGGTAGGATTTGTGGACGATCCCCAGGCCGACGAGTACATAATCGATTCAGACTTGGAGTAGAGGTAACGTCGATGTTACTCGGTATTTCATGATTTTAATTGTGTATTTGCATGTATATATTTTTATGTTTTATTTTGACAATATATGTATGTCACTAAATCTGGAAAATTTTTAAAAGTTGAAAATTTGCATGTTTCGGTATTTTTATCGCTTTACGAGATTAACGATTAAATTGTTATATTAATTTGTAAAATCATAATATTCGGCCTAAACATGTAATATATGTTTATATTCTGTAAAATTGATATTTTTGATGATTTATAATAATTTAGGATTTTTCTGATATTTTAAATATCGATTATTGAATTATTACCGTTTACGAACAAACAAGATTAAAAGCCGATTTTTAGTTCTAGTACTTAAACATTTTATTTTAATCTTATTTTTGACGTGGTGAAACTTTCTGATGAAATAAAATTTTATGATTTTTTTCATAATTTTTCGGAATTGTTAAGTGGATGAATTAATTAATCACTTTAAATCATCGTTTATCGTTAAAACCGTGTTTGTTGTTTAAATTCTCGAATTCTGGTCTTTGGTTTAAATATGGAAAAAAATGTGATTCTGATGATTTCATATTAAAATGTATTTTTATGATTTTTAGTGCCTTAATAAAATATTAGGAACGATAAGTTTATTAATGAAATCGTTAATTGTGAAAACGGGTTTAAATGACGGTTTTGTTAGAATTTGTTGAATCTGGAATTTTGGAAAAATTTGGAAAATTTATATTCTGGAAAATCAGGATTTTAGAGTGTAATAATAATTTTTGGATATTAATACTTCAATCGTTTTGTAATTACTATTTTGATTAATCGTTATTGTCGAGATTAGACGATTAGCGAGAAAACGCTTTAAAAACCGAGTTTTAGGATTCTGGAAAATTTTACTTCCTGGAAAGAATGTCCATATTTATGTTTTAACTATTTTACGTAATTTTTGTACTATTTATTAAAGTCTTTAATTAATAATTATTGATTTTCGGACAAATTGTGCTTTATCGATAAAATTCTTCGTCTTACCTAAAAGGATTATTTTTCCAGCAATTTTGAAAGTATTTAAATCTGAAACTTTAAGAGTTAAATCATCCCTTAACATATTCTAAATATATTCAATGGTTTAATTAAATAAAATATGTTAAAAGATTTTATTTGACATTTGCCGTAAAATCCTATTTATAATCGTATTGTCGAAACTAATAATAATTAGGGAATTTTAGTTTTGTAGATTTTGGAAACACCCTAATTAGTAGTATTTAAAATGTTTAAGACATTTCTAAATCATTTTATAAACACTTGTATGACGTTTCAATAATTTCACTAACGCAAAACTTCTCGTTTTAAGAATTAATATCGTTAAGGCCGAAAGTACTAGTTTTATAAATCTATATCGTTTACTAAAAATGTTGTATTAGTTTAAACCAATATTTTGCTATTTTCATATGATGCTATTTTTAGTAAGTTTCTAAAAATAGAAGTTTCCTAAAATAGAAAATTTCCTCTTTTAAAATACTGTTATCACTCCTTTTGTTCTCTTATTATTTATAATGATTATATCTTTTGAATATCGATAATGGCTTTGTTTTGGAGTTATGGAATAAGGAAAAGTGTGGGTTTAGAGTAATATAGTCTGGGCTGTACGTTTTGCCATCAACTATAAAGCTGGTGTGTCTATGTTGAGACACATTGGTCGTTGAACTAAGCGTGGTTTGTGTTCAGGAGAGTGTATGTTTACCTTAAACTTAGATATCGCATCGTGTAAGTCGCGTCGGGTTGAACTGGGTATGGTTTGTATCCAGGAGGGGTGTGCACTACTTAAACTAGGACCTCGCTGCACGCAGTCCTGTTATAGTTGAGTTGCCTAGTTAGAGATCAAAGTCTGATTTGTTTTGACTAAGTTCTCGAAACTAGATTTTAGTATTGTCCTAGTGAAAGTCTAGATTCTACATTAATCCTATCCATAACGCCATTTTGATTATTTTATTTATTGTCGATATAAATTGATTTGCAGGTTGGCAAATATTTTTATGTTTCTTCGCTAACAATTTTAATATTTTGGCTTTGTGCCGAAAACTTATTTTAATATGATGTCTTACTGTTTTCCATTTTTATTATTTTTCTATAGTACTAAGTACAGTTTTAAAATCCTGTTATACGGCTGGGAGAACGTTGACGTTGCTCCCCACTGATTGTGGCTGTTATGTTTTCACATGGCAGGTATACGTGTTTGTTTCCGGTGGGTGTGGGCTAGCGAGCAGTCTTGGATCCTTCTTGATTTTCTTTTTATAATTATGTCTTACGGATTGTTTAAACCTTTTTACGGATTGTTTTAAATTTTAGCCATTTTTATGTACGGCATACGTTTGACTTTACCAATTTAATATACTAAGACATAGTTACAGTGTGCTTTAATCCCGACTCTACAGTGTTTCCGCCACTGTATCGCGTTAGAATTTCTAGGGGATTACAAAAATCCTATGCGCGAGAATTGCGAGAGTCCTGCCTGATATTATTTCTCCCGTACAGAGAGGCTTTGTTCGAGGTCGGAGCATACTAGAAAACATTCTCATCTGTCAAGATCTAATCCGGTTATATTCGAGGAAAGCAGTATCCCCGAGATGCATGATCAAAATGGATATGCAGAAGGCGTATGACACGGTTGAAAGGGACTTTTTAGACCAAATGCTACAACAACTGAACTTCCCGCCGCTGATTCGTAATATGCTAATGCAATGTGTCTCCACGACCTTCTTTTCACTCAACCTTAATGGAGATGCTTTCGGTTTTTTCCAAGGTAAGCGGGGATTGAGGCAGGGAGACCCGTTATCTCCGTTATTGTTCACAATTTGTATGGAGTACTTAACTAGACTGCTCATGTATACCACGGAGAACATGGACTTCAGGTATCACCCGCAATGCAAACAGGTGAAACTTGTGAACCTAATGTTTGCGGATGATCTTTTAGTCTTCAGTAAAGGGGATGTATCATCTATGATGGTGCTCTTGCGTACATTTGCAACTTTCTCACAGGCATCTGGATTACAGCTCAGTAAAGGAAAATCGAATATTTATTTTAATGGAGTGAAGAAGGAGGTACATCAGGACATCATAGCTGTTTCAGGCTGTAAAGCCGGGACGCTCCCGTTCAAGTACTTGGGTGTCCCCATTAACGCGTCGAGACTTACGATCCATGATTGCCAGCCCCTGGTGCATATTATCATTGAAAAAATAAGACGGCTGGGTGCTAGAAAGTTGTCCTCGCGGGAAGACTAGTCTTGATTAAATCCGTCTTGTCCACTCTCCATAACTATTGGGCGAGCATCTTCCTTCTCCCGACCGGGATAATCAAACAGATCGAAGGGCTATGCCGGACCTATCTTTGGAAAGGTGGAACCACTTATACAAGGTCTCCTCTTGTTGCTTGGAAGAAAATCTGTATGCCTTATAAAGATGGAGGGTTGAATCTGACCCAGTGCTCCAATTGTAACAAAGCTGCCATAGGTAAACTGGTTTGGTGGGTTGTGAAGGATCCGAATAGGCTGTGGGTGACTTGGATCCATGCTGTATACCTAAAAGGGCAGAATTGGATGCAACATGAGGCGCCGGCGGACGTGGGATGAGGATGGAGAAAGATCTGCAAAGTTAACGAAAAATTCAAAATTGGCTTTGAAGGAGGAGAATGGAATGATAATATTCGATATACTACGGCCAAAGGATATAATTGGATCAGGGACAAGGAGATGGAAATGGATTGGTGTAGGCTAGTGTGGAGTAAATGGACTATACAGAAACATAGATTTATCGCGTGGTTATACCAGCATGATGCTATGAACGTGAAGACCAAATTGTTTGGTCTCAATCTGACTACTAATGATTTATGTTGTGTATGCAATGAGAAATCGGAGGATAGGAATCATCTTTTATGGGATTGTCAGTATAGCAGCAAGGTGTTGAGGAGCTTGAGAACGTGGATAGACCACGACTTCACCAGTACACGCAGCAACGCCCAGCGGGATGGGATGAGAGGCAGCAGACTACAACGGGCAGTGATTAATAGCGTGATGAATGCTTCCATTTACTTCATTTGGGAGCAGAGAAACAAAAGTAGAGTGGATGGTATTTTATTAAGACCGATTGTAGTTAGTAAGAGCATTATTAAAGAACTGAAAATGTATTTTAATAGTATTCAGAAAGGGAATCTCACCACTAGAGATGATAAATTCATCACTAGATTGATGAATACTTAATGTATATTTGATTATTCTTTGATTAATATACAACTTACACTTTCCCAAAAAAAAATTTTTTTTTGTAAAACGTAGCGTAATAGACAGAAAATCATTTTCAGCAAAACCCTCAAATCTAATAAACTTCAATGAACAACAACAACAACAACAACAAGAATAACCAATCATCTTTTCAGCAAAACCTAATTACAAACCATCAATAACTCTCAAATCAAACAAATATAAACATAAAATCAAATTAAATCAGAACAATTTAGATTCACGAAATAATAGGTTTAGCTGGGTTTTTGGATTCGTACAACTGCCGTTGGCGACAAAGAAAGGTGATACCGGTAGCGCTAGGCGAGCAGACTGTTGGTGATGGAGGTCGACAATGGAGGTTTGCAAGGAGGGCTTTAATAATAAGGAATATATATGTTTATGATTTCATAATAGAGAATGTGATTTAATAATAGGGAATGAGGTTTTAAGTGGGTGTATTAGGGTTGTGGAGACCTAACCCGTCAATTTATTGGGTTAATTAGTGGCTATTGATATTTGTTATATTAAGTGGTTTCATAAGGAATATATGTTTATTAATTATGTCGATTTTCTAATTGGCACAAAATAATCGTCGCGAAAGGGCTTTTTTTGTTGTAGTGATTCTCCAAGTTAGGCATCACGTACGCCGAAGCTCTAAAAAGATTAACCGAGCAAGGAAAGCTCGAACCCATAAGTCCAACCCCAGAACCCCCCCGCGGATAAAAAGGGGAAAATGTGGGATGCCAATAAATATTGCCATTTCCACCATGGCAATGGGCATGATACCGAATCCTGCTATTGACTTAAACATATCATACAAGACATGATCGAAAACGGGACAATTCCTCTCCCTCCACCCAAAAAATCAAACAATACCACAAACCCGTTTAGCGTCCATGCCATTTTTGACAACATCATCGATTGCTCCCACCTCGACCCTATAAAGGAGGATATCTTAAATATTGAAGAATATCGCGATAGTTACACGGAACGTGCACCCGTTGACCCCACCGAACATGCAACAATGACTGAAAGTCTAACCAGTTTAGTTCCACAAATACACCCCCTATTGTTAAGAATCGAAGCCAGAATAGCCCGAATCGAGGAAAAACTCGGTGAACTCCCCGAACCTCCTACTTCAGATTGCAATGGGTCCATCAGAGGAAGTTATATAGGTTCACCTAAAACCTTTGAGCCAAAGAAAGAGCACACCCAAAACAGGGTTAGCTACGCATCTGCGCTCCGAAGATTAACATCCCTTCGCCTTCTGCAACCTATAGGCCCAATGGCCGACCCCCCACTAAACCATAGATCCCGCCACTTGCCTAGAGAAAAGTACTGTCATTATCATAGGGGTAACGGTCACGACACGGTCATAAAACGACCTACCCGATTCCTCACAGACACCTCAGAGGAAGGAGGTCTCAATTCCTTGAACATTTCGGGTTATCCCACAACCAAGCCCTAACAATGTTAACAGTCGACGGGCTCTTATATCCCCTGGCTCCAACGCCTGATCCACCCGCCAGTAGGAGGTCAATACACTGGAACGGTAGCAAAAGGTGTCGATACCACTAAGGTCGCTGGCAGAACATTAGTGAATTCCACGAATTCAGATAACAGGTCCGCTACCTCATCCAAGAGGAAAAGTTTGGGGCGTATCCAGAATACGAGAACACACGGGCACCCGCCAAGATGAGTAAATCCGTGTCCGAGTCAGATCGTAGTTCGTCTTAGGGCCTAGGCTTAAATAGTATAATAAATATCTTTTTTTGCATATCGATTCGGGAGGTGTGAGGGGACCTGTCCTCCACCTCCCCAAAAAACAATATCTCGGGAAAATAACCCACATATATCTATAAAGAAATAAACTTTTCTTCTTTACAACGCGCCTCGATAATCGCTTGATTCTTAATAACGCGTTTTCTCGCTTAAAACTCAATACTATGCCATTTATCGCTAGTAATCAATCAAAGCATAAGGGCTACAACTAACGGTCCACCTAACTTCACCCTAAAATGAGATCAGGAACTACTATCCTACCCAACCTATAACCGACTTCCTAGACAAAAATCCAACATAGGAAACTCACACAACCAATAATGAATAGGCTACCACACACCCATGTCAGTCAAACTAGACTTCCCAGTAACCAACAATGCAACCAAATACAAAGCCTGCCTAATAGGGCTAAATGCCACCGCAACACTAGGGATTAAAAACCTTAGAGTTCACGGAGATTCATCCCTAGCAGTCAACCAAGCCACAGGGATTGGAAGGTCTATAACGAAAGCCTAGCTCCATACCAAACCGAATTAGAGACAATATCCCGAGAGTCCACCGAGATCAACCTCATACACATACCCCGCGAGGGAAACCAATTCGCTGACGCCCTATCCAAGCTAGCCTCGCTAATGAACATGCCCAACAACCTTTTTTCTATGCCTATCTGCATAGAGAGAAGTGCGCAACCCGCCTTCATCCACAACATCGAAACCGATGACACCCCTGAAGAACCCTGGTACAAAGCGATCCTAGACTTCAAAACCAACGGATCATACCCACCTAACATGATGGTAAGGATTTGTCACGTCCCTAGCCGATCAATATAACACCGACTAACCTAGTGGGTAGCTAGGGCAAGTCGGGATCGATTCCACGAGGATGGTATATCAACGCTTAGACTATGTCGGCTTACAAACGAGACTATGCTACCAAAAACGACACAAAGAAAGCGATAAAAGGAAAACTAATGATGGAGGAGAAGTATGACTAAGCTAAGGATCGAACTAATGAATAAACTAAAAGAACGATAGCTAACTAGGAGGATTAACACAAATATGGAAAGAAGTGGGGTAGGTCGGGTTCATAGAGGTAGAAGGGTAATTGGGGTGATCAAGGGTGATAAGTGCAATTTGTAGTGCCTATTTCGTAGTGTTTTGGTCCCATTTTCCTTGTAGAATCGCTCCTTGGTAGCGGTTTAGGGGCTTCTTATGCTTCCTTTAGTTCGTTTCAGGTTCCCGAGACCGATTTAGAAGAGTTGGAGCAATTCCGACTCAATACATACACATTTTGGAGCCAACGAAACTAAGGAACGATGACTCGATGCCTTGGAGTCGTCCCCGAGACCTTGGGACCCAATCCCGAGCCTCCGAGACCCGATCCCGAGTCCTGAGAATCGGTGAGAAGCCCATGAGAAGCAAGGAGGGACCAAAAAAGATAATAATGGAGGCCTACAAGGCTCATCCCGTTCGGGATAAGCTCATCCCGTTCGGGATGAAGAAGCAAAAAGAGGAGCTGCTGACCTGGGCCCATCCCAATCGGGATGGAGGCGTCCCGACCGGGACCGACCTCCTCCCGACCGGGACCAACCCGTCTCGGCCGGGACGGGCCACTGCTACTCCGCTTTGTTTTCTTTTCTTCTCCCTTTCATTTGTAACCCTATATATACTCTTCCCTTGTTATGTAAAGCTTATGCCTTTCATTAGAGACTAAACCCTAGATAGATTAGCATAGATTAGTGTAGATTAGTCCTTAGATTATCGTTAATCTTAGATTAGTACTTGTAATTTGGGAATTCTTGAAGATTCCAACCAAGCTTGACAACCTTGGTGGAGGTATTTAGGTTCTTCCATTTATGCAAGTTTCTTTCTTCCTTTCTTCTTCTAGTTTGGTATTATCTCTTTTCCTTTCTCTTGTTCATTGTTTTATTAATCAAGTTTGAATCTTTAGTTCTTGTTATTGTTCATAGTTCATTGTTAGACTAGTTTCTTTATGTTAGTTTTGTTGTTTGGTTTGATTTCTCTTGTTAGTGTTAGTTTTAGTTTAGATATGTTAGAGTAGTGTTCTTTCTAAGGTTAGTAGGGTGATTAGGGTGTTAATTGGATGATTAAGGGTTTGTTGGAGTTGTTGGTGGAAGATTTGGGTTTCTCCTTGGTTTGTTGCACATCACATGTTTGTTGAAATGCTTGATTGACTAAGTATGTACGAATGCTTGTTTTTCTTGCTTTTCTCTTGTCGGTATTAGTTTGTTTGTGGGTTCGCCCCCCTCATTAAGTTGCGAGAGCCCGGTGAGGACGACCCCTAGGTCGGTCTATGTTGCGAGAGCCCAGATTCGACCTAGGCCTATAGCATGCTAGTACTCCGTTTGTCGTTTGTGTCGCCAAGGTGGGTTTTAGGTGGAACCTCTAGGTAAGTCTAAGTTGCGAGAGCCCGGGCATTACCTAGATTACCCTACTACCTCCTTCACTCTAGTTTTCCCTCGACCATTCCGTTACCCCTTTGACCCCGACCTAATCCTAGCCCGTTTCCATTGTTAGTTCTCTTGCTTTAGACCTAGCTTAGCCTTAGTCTCCCCCTCCTTAGAATAGCTTGTCTCGAACCTAGTCCTAGACCATAGCACACCTTAGTCCGACCTCCCGTCCCTGTGGATTCGACCCGACTTACCCTAGCTACCCTAGTTAGGTTAGCCGGTTTTATTTGACGGTTGGGATTCACGACAAATCCTTCCCATCAAATTGGCGCCGTTGCCGGGGACGGCGTAGTTTAGGCTTTTGTTTGCTTAGTTGTGGACTTTGTTCTTGATCTTTGTGTTCTCTTCTCCTTGTGTATCTCCGTTTTCTCTTCTTGTGTGCTATTCTCTCTTCCTAGTGCCTCAAAAGCACTAGGATACTAACGTTTGCTCAAGTGCTTCTACCTCATCCTAGGTACCAAAGCAACGTTATGGACATGGCGCGTCCAAGCTACCATCAATCATCACGGGACAACTATGGGGCGAATTACCAAAACCCACAACTTTACCAACCATATCAACCTCATCAACAATCTTAGGAACCCTCTTCTTATGGTTACCAAGAAAGTTGTCAAGGATCGTTCCCACATCCTTACAACTACCAAACACCCTCACATAACCCACAACCAAATATCCTTGAGACTTGTCAAATGTTGGCCCAAACAAAAGGGAGCCAACATGAGATGATGATGTTATTGCGAAAGGGTCAACAATTGTTGTTGACTCGAATACAAGGGGTTAGGGAGGAGTTCAAGGCCTAAATAGAGGTGCAAGATGCTCGCATCAATGCACTCATGGCTCATATCACGATGTCGGCCACTCGAGCTCCACAACATGTTGAGGAAGGTTCATTTGGGCAAGAAGGTCGGGTGCCTCCACAAGAAAGTCAACCCGATTGTGAAGCTACAAATGAAGAAGAGGGGGTCGATCAAGAGACCATTGTTGAGTGTTGCTTGGGCGGTGAAGATAGGGGAAGAATAGAGGAAGTTGAGGCTTCAAGGGCCCACAATGAGGAGGGAGTTGAGCATGATTATCAAGATAGCTCTTGGGGAGCCAATGTATTGGCTATAAAGTTGGATCTGTTTGATTTTCTTCGTGATGAACCGAATGGTGACAATCCAAACCCAAGTGAAGAGATCACCCCTCATGACCATTTTGACAAGGTGAGTGAAAAGGAGCGCAATACTTGGGAAAAAGAAGTAGATGCCTTGGAACTTGCCTTGTATGGGGAATTGGAGGATCCTATTGCCTCCAATGAAGAAAACTTGATGCTTTCTCCTCCTCTACCGCACTCGATGTCTAGCCCTTTGTCTTGTGAGGCGGTTGGTGAAGAGGATCCTTGTCGGGCGGTGGAAAAGAGTTCCACTCTCGACCCCGTAGAAGAAGCGACACCCCTAGGGTGTGATCTCCCACATCATGACACCGAGCACGACTCTAGACCACTATACCTACCGGATGGTCATAAGAGTCGTAGCTATGTTGGTTTGGAAGACCCGGAAGATCACGAGAACCCCGAGCATAATGAAGATGATCGCTATTTCCCTCCGACTTGGAAACTTTTGGGAGTGGCTAGGCTCGGCCATGTGAGCTTAAATGAAGATGTTGCTAGAGCATTTGACTTACTACTCCGAGCTCTTGATGGCTATGGAGGTGTAGTTGGTGAGAGTACATTATTGTAAATATCTCTTTTTCTTTTCTTTTGTGCTTGTATTTGTGTTTATGTTTGTATAGTTTGGTTTCTAGGGTTGTTAGTTTTTGTGAAATTCTTGTTTATTTGGATTTTTGATGAGCGATGTGAGGGAGGTAATATGATGTTGTATTTGAGTTCATTGTGATAGGTGTGAAGGAAAGGTGATTCCTATAGGAGAGTAGATAATGATAGAGCATGGATCGTGAGTTTGGAAGTCGGTTTTTGAAGCTTCGGTGATGTTTTTGGGGTTTTGGATGTCAAGAAGACCCATCCCGGGCGGGAAGGGAGCTTCCCGACCGGGAAGGGTATGCCATACCGACCGGGAAGGAGCCGTCCCGATCGGGATGGAGGTGCAAAGATTGGAGCTTGCTGGAGTGCCGTCCCGACCGGGAAGGTGACTTCCCGACCGGGACGAGTGTGTCATCCCGATCGGGACCATCCATCCCGACCGGGATGGTCTCTTTTCTCCTCTTTTGGCCTTTTCTTTGACATTTAAGCCCACCCAACCATTATATACCCCCACCCAACCTCCCTACCCATCCTTGCTCATGTCATATGACCATTACACTTCATTTACATACCCTCGCCTCGTTTCTCTTCCCTTTACACCGAGTTTCACATCGAATCCTACCCCCCTCGCACCATACTACCTCTACCATGCGGGCTTATCGAGATTGAAGCGGAATAGCAATGATGAAGACAAGCAAGTACCTATATTGATATATGAGACGATGGTGAGAGTGAGTTGCTAACCTATGGTACGACAACTATCCTTCTTTTCCGTCTTTTATTGCTTGTTTTCCTTTCTTTACTCCCCTTCCCCTTGTACACTTTTGTGTCTTGATGTCGTGGTGGCCCTCGGGGTCTTGGTATATGCTGCTCCCGACTCTTGATGATCCGATTACATCGTGAGTCATTTCAAAATCCAAATT
Organism: Agrostemma githago; assembly: GCA_958450325.1. NCBI lineage: Eukaryota > Viridiplantae > Streptophyta > Magnoliopsida > Caryophyllales > Caryophyllaceae > Agrostemma > Agrostemma githago. Next base: position 30,625,578 of record OY288256.1, read on the forward strand.
TTTCAAGTTTTTCACCCCTTTTTTGGTTGGATTTAGTCGGATTTAGGCGGAATCCGGGCTAGGTGACTTGATTACACCTAGCCCTCCCCTCCCATTTCCTTTTATTTCCTTCTTTTTATTTCTTCCCCCATCCATATCTTTTTCTCGTCTCGGCCCATGGTGACTTGACTACACCCCGGCCGGACACCTTCTACCTTTTCTTCATCTTTATTTTTGATTTTTAGATTTATTTTCGTAGTTTCTTTTTCTTTCTTTTGTCTCTCCGCACCCTACGATCGAGCATGAGGACATGGCTCGATTTAAGTGTGGGGAGAGATATTCTAGCATAGTTTAGTTTATTTTCGTAGTTTTTCCGAAAAAAATATAAAAAACCCTAAAAATTTGAAAATTTTCACAAAAATCAAAAAGATTTTCCTTTTGTGCGTTTTCCTTTTGTGTCTTTGTGTCGTGTTTTTGTTTTGTTTCGTTGTGTTTGCCCTCTTTTCCTTATAGGTTGCTAAAACCGCCGCTAATTTTGGAGAGCTTTCATGACCTCCGGTAACATCTCTTCACCCCTTTTTCCTCTTTGTTCCTTTTGGAGTTTGGAGGATTTGTGTGTTGTGGTGTGCTCGGGTGGAGCTTTGTAAAGTTTGAGGTTGATTTGGACACTTGTTTGGAAGATCGGGGTGGTATTTATGTTGTGTATGTGTTCATTTTGTGTTGTTTTTTGTTTCGTTGCTTTTACTTCTTTTTCTTTCGTTCTTCGTTGTGTCTTTGTTTTGTGTTGTGTTGTGTGTCTTGTGTGTAAACATTTTGCGAAAACCCGGTTTAGAGGCTAGTTTGTGAGAGTTTACTTTCCCTTTCTAGTTGTATAAATTGAGTCTTGGACTTGGATCTAGTAGAATGACCCTAAATCAATGAATTCGTTGGTCCTTTACCTTGAGTCCACCTAGCTTACTAGGAATTTACTAGGGGATTTGCATTTTGACCATTATGACCACCCACGGTGTGAAAAGGCCTTGGTTACCGAGCCTCGTCCCCTAGGTGACCGTGTTTAGGATCGTTTGATTAGTCCAAGTTCTCCCCTTTTTGTGAGTATGAAGGGAAGACGTCGTCCCGACATACCCATTTCCCTACTTCCTACACAAATCCACACAATAAAAATGCAATTTGTTGATCTCTCTTTCTTATTACTAAGGAATGCCAAAAAAGCCGAATCAAGCCAAAAAGGGCTAAGAAAAGAAAATGAAAGAAATGAAAGAAAGAAAAGAATGAAGAAAAAAAAAGGGGCACAAAAAGCCAAAAGAAAATAGAAAAGAAGAAAAAGAATGGCATGGCAAAACAAAGCAAAAATGCAAAAGAAAAGAGAAAATGCCAAAAGAAAACCCGATTCACAAAAATAACCCCTACCTCTCAAAATAAGCCTTTTTCCGACTTTTTCCGTGAAGATCCTACCAAAGGACCGAGTCCCGAGGAAGGATGATAGCGGCATTACTCGGTCTTCCCTCATTTTGCATGTTTTCCACCTTTTTACTTGGACTAGTTAGGCGGTCTTGGACACGGGACGACCCTCTTGGCTCACGCTAAAGGGGGCGGGGTCTCACTTACCTACAGTGTCGACTAACACCGTGGTTCTTCACTTTTCCACTCCGCCGATCGTCCCGTAGTACGTTTTTAGAAAGTTAGGAGGACCTAGGTAAGTTACCAACGTTTTTGTTGCTTTATCGTCATACTATTAGGGTTTAGTTCACCTTGATTTGTATGTCTAGCTTGGGAACGTTGTCACTTGCCTCGAGTCCTAAACCGGTGCTTCTTTCACCGCTTGTTTGAGGGAAGCGGTATTTGTTTTCTTTTGGGTGCAACCGATTATGTGTTTGTTTGTTTGTGTGTTTTGTGTCCGGTTGCATCCACAGTTTTATCGCAAGACCCAACTTGCCTTGCGGAGTGCACTTGTCCTCTAAGTGCACTCGCGTGAGTTGAAGGGGTGTAGGGTGCGCTAATACCCACTCGGATAGTTTAGTGGTTAGTTTGTGCTTACTCGAGGGCGAGTAAGGGTTAAGTGTGGGAGAGTTGATAAGTGTCATTTGTAGTGCCTATTTCGTAGTATTTTGGTCCCATTTTCCTTGTAGAGTCGCTCCTTGGGAGCGGTTTAGGGGCTTCTTATGCTTCCTTTAGTTCGTTTCAGGTTCCCGAGACCGATTTGGAAGAGTTGGAGCAATTCCGACTCAATACATACACATTTTGGAGCCAACGAAACTAAGGAACGATGACTCGATGCCTTGGAGTCGTCCCCGAGACCTTGGGACCCAATCCCGAGCCTCCGAGACCCGATCCCGAGTCCCGAGAATCGGTGAGAAGCCCATGAGAAGCAAGGAGGGACCAAAAAAGATCATAATGGAGGCCTACAAGGCTCATCCCGCTCGGGATAAGCTCATCCCGTTCGGGATGAAGAAGAAAAAAGAGGAGCTGCTGACCTGGGCCCATCCCGATCGGGATGGAGGCGTCCCGACCGGGACCGACCTCGTCCCGACCGGGACCAACCCGTGTCGGCCGGGACGGGCCACTGCTACTCCGCTTTGTTTTCTTTTCTTCTCCCTTTCATTTGTAACCCTATATATACTCTTCCCTTGTTATGTAAAGCTTATGCCTTTCATTAGAGACTAAACCCTAGATAGATTAGCATAGATTAGTGTAGATTAGTCCTTAGATTATCGTTAATCTTAGATTAGTACTTGTAATTTGGGAATTCTTGAAGATTCCAACAAAGCTTGACAACCTTGGTGGAGGTATTTGGGTTCTTCCATTTATGCAAGTTTCTTTCTTCCTTTCTTCTTCTAGTTTGGTATTATCTCTTTTCCTTTCTCTTGTTCATTGTTTTATTAATCAAGTTTAAATCTTTAGTTCTTGTTATTGTTCATAGTTCATTGTTAGACTAGTTTCTTTATGTTAGTTTTGTTGTTTGGTTTGATTTCTCTTGTTAGTGTTAGTTTTAGTTTAGATATGTTAGAGTAGTGTTCTTGCTAGGGTTAGTAGGGTGATTAGGGTGTTAATTGGATGATTAAGGGTTTGGTGGAGTTGTTGGTGGAAGATTTGGGTTTCTCCTTGGTTTGTTGCACATCACATGTTTGTTGAAATGCTTGATTGACTAAGTATGTACGAATGCTTGTTTTTCTTGCTTTTCTCTTGTGGGTATTAGTTTGTTTGTGGGTTCGGCCCCCTCATTAAGTTGCGAGAGCCCGGTGAGGACGACCCCTAGGTCGGTCTAAGTTGCGAGAGCCCGGATTCGACCTAGGCCTATAGCATGCTAGTACTCCGTTTGTCGTTTGTGTCGCCAAGGTGGGATTTAGGTGGAACCTCTAGGTAAGTCTAAGTTGCGAGAGCCCGGGCATTACCTAGATTACCCTACTACCTCCTTCACTCTAGTTTTCCCTCGACCATTCCGTTACCCCTTTGACCCCGACCTAATCCTAGCCAGTTTCCATTGTTAGTTCTCTTGCTTTAGACCTAGCTTAGCCTTAGTCTCCCCCTCCTTAGAATAGCTTGTCTCGAACCTAGTCCTAGACCGTAGCACACCTTAGTCCGACCTCTCGTCCCTGTGGATTCGACCCGACTTACCCTAGCTACCCTAGTTAGGTTAGCCGATTTTATTTGACGATTGGGATTCACGCCAAATCCTTCCCATCAAAGGGTATAGGTGTCTCCTAATCACTAGAGTCGGTCCGGGCTCTCGCAACTTAGACCGATGTCAGGGTGGGTCCGGGCTCTCGCAACTTAGACCCTAGTCCGCGCTCTCGCGACTAAACAATTCTCAACATTTCCACAAAATAAGCAATCAATGAGAAGATGAACACTAGTATGGGAAGCATGGCCACTACAACTCACACAAGCATATCAACAAACACATAGTGTGCCTACAATGTGACTAACAATAAAGATGTAACCTTTTCCCCTTAATCAACCCTAATCATCCATAATCTACCCCTAATCCCCCTACTAACCCCACAAGAAGACTACTCACTCATTATCAATGAAGAACTAACAAAAATAAGAGAAAACAACTTAAACATCCAAACATCCATGATGAACAATAACAAAAACAATAAACAAAATATAAAGATACAAACTTGATTAACAAACTAAGAACAAGAGTAAATAAGAGAAGGGGATTATACCAACAAACAATGGATGAAAAAGAAGAGAACTTGTATTAATAAGAAACCCAAATAAAATCCCAAGGTTGTCAAGCTTGGAATAGTCTTCAAGAACCCTCTTAATCCAAGAACTAATTACAATGATTAACTAATAATTAGGGAGAGATTAAAACTAATGTGAGAACACTAATCTAGGGTTTTAGAGGCTTAAACTAGTCTAGGTTAAGATAAGATGTCTTAAAATTACAAGAAGGGAGTATATATATGGGTACAAGAATGAAGGAGAAGAAAAGAAAAAGCCCGTGCCACCTCTGTAGCTTCCCGACCGGGACAGATCATCCCGATCGGGACGACTCTGTCATCCTGATCGGGACGGGTTGGTCCCGACCGGGATGGGCTCACAGCAGCCATCTTAATGTAGCACCCCATCCCGAACGGGATGAGGCCATCCCGAACGGGATGAGGCCATCCCGAACGGGATGAGGCCATCCCGAACGGGATGAGTCTTGTATGCCTTCCTTAAACACTCTTTGGTCCTTCCTTGCCTCTCATGGGCTTCCCACCGATTCTCGGGACTCGGGATCGGGTCTCGGAGGCTCGGGATCGATTCCAAGGCCTCGAGTCATCGTTCCTTTATCTCGTTGGCTCCAAAATGTGTATGTATTGAGTCGGAATCGCTCCAACTCTTCCAAATTGGTCTCGGGAACCTGAAACGAACTAAAGGAAGCATAAGAAGCCCATGAATCGCTCCAAAGGGGCGATTCCACAAGGAAAAAGGGACCAAAACACAACAAAAAGGCACTACAAACTACACTTATCAACTCCCCCACACTTAACCCTTACTCGCCTTCGAGTAAGCACACACTAACTACTAAACTAGCCGAATGGGTATTAGCGTACCCTACGCCCCTTCAACTCACGCGAGTGCACTTAGAGGAAAAGTGCACTCCGCAAGGCAAGTCGGGTCTTGCGACAAAACTGTGTATGCAACCGGACACAAAACACATAAACAAACAAACACACAAACAAACACCTAATCGGTTGCACCCAAAACAAAAGAAATACCGCTTCCCTCTAAAAGCGGTGAATGAAACACTGGTTTAGGACTCGAGGTAAGTGACAACGTTCCCAAGCTAGCAATACAAACCGAGGTGGACTAAACCCTAATAGTATGACGATAAAGCAATAACAACGTTGGTAACTTACCTAGGTCCTCCTAACTTTCTATAAACGTACTACGGGACGATCGGCGGAGTGGAAAAGTGAGGAACCATGGTGTTAGTCGACACTGTAGGTAAGTGAGACCCCGCCCCCTTTAGCGTGAGCCAAGAGGGTCGTCCCGTGTCCAAGACCGCCTAACTAGTCCAAGTAAAAAGGTGGAAAAACATGCAAAATGAGGGAAGACCGACTAATGCCGCTATCATCCTTCCTAGGGACTCGGTCCTTTGGTAGGCTCTTCACGGAAAAAGTCGGAAAAAGGCTTATTTTTGGGGGGATTTATTTTTGTGAGATGGGTTTTCTTTTGGCATTTTCTTTCTTTTCGACGTTTTGATTTGTTTGTTGCCATGCCATTTCTTTTTTTCTTCTTTTCTATTTTCTTTTTGGCTTTTGTGCCTTTTCTTTTTCTTCATTCTTTTCTTTCTTTCATTTTTTTCTTTCTTTTCTTTTCTTTTCTTTGCCCTTTTGGCAAGATTTGGCATTTCTCGACACTCAAGAAAGAGAGAATCAACAATTTGCATTTTATTTGTGAGGGTATGTGTAAGAGGTAGGGTAATGGGTGAGTCGGGACGGCGCCTTCCCTTCAAACCCACAAAAAGTGGACAACTTGGACTAATCAAACAACCCTAGACACGGTCACCTAAGGGACGAGACTCGGTAACCAAGGCCTTTTCACACCGTGGGTGGTCATAATGGTCAAAAGTGCAAATCCCGTAGTAAATTCCTAGTAAGCTAGGTGGACTCAAGGTAAAGGACCAACGAACTCATTGATTTAGGGTCATTCTACTAGATTAAAGTCCACGACTCGATTTACACTACTAGGAAGGGAAAATAGACACTCACACACTAGCCTCTAAACCGGGTTTTCGAAAACGGTTTACACACAACACAAAATAAAGACGTGACGAAAACGAGAGAAAAAGAAACAAAGGAAACAAAAACATAACATAACAAAACAAACATACAACAAACACCACCCCGATAATCCATACAAGTCACCAAATCCACCACAAGAATGTACAAGCTCCACCCGAGCACACCTCAACACAACCTTGTCCAAACATCACGAGGAATAAAGAGGGAAAGAGGGTTAGAAGATGTTACCGGATGTTTTTAGAGCTTTCCAAAGTCATTGGCGATTAAAGCAACCTATAAGGACAAGGGGAGGCAAAACACGCACACAAACAAATATACGACACAACAGACACAAAAAGAAAACGCAAAAGAGAAAATCTTTTTGATTTTTGTGAAACATTTTCAAATTTTTAGGATTTTTAAAGGTTTTTTTAGAAAAAAAAGGGAAAAATAAAACTAACTACGATAGAATATCGCTCCCCCCACACTTAAATCGAGCCATGTCCTCATGCTCAATCGTAGGGTGCGGAGAGACAAAAGAAAGAAAAAGAAACTACGAAAATAAAACTAAAAATTTAAAATAAAGTGAAGAAATGGTAGAAGGTGTCCGGCCGGGTGTAGTCAAGTCACCATGGGCCGAGACGAGAAAAAGATATGGAAGGGGGAAGAAAATAAAAAGAAGGAAGTAAAAGGAAATGGGAGGGGAGGGCTAGGTGTAATCAAGTCACCTAGCCCGGATTCCGCCTAAATCCGACTAAATCCTCAAAAAGAAAGAGTGAAAAACTTGTAAAATTTGGATTTTTCGATTGACTCTCGACGTAATCACATCGTCGGGAGTCGGGAGCAACCACTACCGAGGCCTCGAAGGCCACCATGACATCAAGACACATAAGTGTACAGGGAGAAGGGAATAAACAAAGGAAAACAATCAACAACAAAAACAAAAAAGAAAGGATAGTTGCCGTACCATAGGTTAGCAACTCACTCTCTCCATCGTCTCATAGATCGATAAAGGCGCTTGCTTGTCTTCATCATTGCTTTTCCGCTTCATTCTCGATAACATCACATGGTAGAGGTGGTAGAGGTGCGAGGGGGGTGGGATTTGATGTGGATCTCGGTGTAAAGTGAGGTGTATGGGTCGTATGATAGGGACAAGGAGGAGTAGGGAGGTTGGGAGGGGGCATAAAATGGTTGGGTGGACTTGATTGCGAAGAAGAATCACAAAGGAGGATCAGAGGACCATCCCGGTCGGGAAGACTGATCCCGATCAGGTTACCTCACCCGTCCCGGTCGGGACGACCTCATCCCGGTCGGGACGGACCCACAGTGAGATCAAACCTTGGTACGCCCATCCCGATCGGGACGTCTCCTTCCCGGTCGGGATGCCACACCCGTCCCGGTCGGGACGCCCTCATCCCGGTCGGGACGGACTCACAGGAAGCGCCAAATATGGTGCACCCATCCCGATCGGGATGGCTCCTTCCCGGTCGGGATGCCTTACCCTTCCCGGTCGAGACGCCTCATCCCGGCCGGGATGGGTCTTCTTCAACTTCCACAATCCCCAAAAGCTTGCTCCAAGCTTCAAAAACCCGATCCTCGTGCCTACAACCCAAACTATATCATAGCCAATCCTTTCTAGGAGCGCTCTCACTTCACCTATCAAGCAATACTCAAACACACATCAAACTCTCTCCCTCACAACGCTCATCAATCAATCCAAATAACAAGAATTCACAAAAAATCCAACTAACTACAAGAAAGAGATATATACAATGAGACGGTTCTTGTGGAACTCCGTCGAACCAAGGCGGTGCTTTCTTCAATCTTTTTCAACAACCTTGAACAATTCCATCTCCATTAAGGGCACGTAAGAACAAGTCGAAGGCCCTAGAGAAGTCTTCAATGAAGATCGAGATATAACCGACCACATCCCGAGGCTCTTCAAGGCCTTGCCTCGATGTTCCCGGGGCATCCCGATCTACTAAGTTCAATGGCTTGAACTTGTACTTGCGATCCTTCGGGATATACCCAAACGTCCAACGATCCTCATGTGGCCCCAAGGGAGGCTCATCTTTGTCCTTGCTTTGCAACTTGTCGTCAAGCCCATGACATGGGCTCTCATCCTCCTCACTCTCGGAGTCATAATCATCAAGTACATAAGAGTACTTCTTCAAGCTTTGTTCCGGTTCACCCCCTAGATCGATGTCTTTCTTGGCTTGGATCATATTACATGATTCATCCTTAGTAGGCGTAGTGTTGCCTTGGAGGTCGAACACTATCTTTTCCTCGCCTAACTCAAATGTGATCCTACCGTTCTTCACATCGATCATGGCACCCGCGGTGTGTAGAAATGGGCGCCTAAGAATAATGGGAGTATTGGCATCCTCCGGCATGTCAAGCACAATGAAGTCGACCGGAATGAAGTATTTCCCAACTCGTACCGGTACGTCTTCTAACATTCCTAATGGTCGATTGAATGACTTATCGGCCATTTGGAGGGTGAGGGACGTACATTTAAACTCTTTCATTCCGAGTCGGCAACAAATAGAATAGGGAATGATGCTCACACTCGCGCCCAAGTCACATAACGCATTCTTGATCAAGAAGTTGCCTATGGTGCAAGGGATCGAAAAACTACCCGGATCCTTCAACTTCGGAAGCGTGGAACCTTGGATAAGCTCGCTCACCACCCTCGTGAACGCTACGGTTTCTTCCTTGTCGACGGATCTCTTCCTAGCTAGGATTTCCCTCATAAATCTTCCATATGCCGGGATTTGGGTAAGTAGTTCGGTGAACGGGACACTAACATCCAATTTCTTCACAATACTAAGGAACTTGTCGTATTGAGTGTCCACCTTAGTCTTCATTTGCCTCGATGGGTAAGGCAACTTGATTAGGTACTTGTTTTGATCATTAAGGGTGGACTCTTCAAAGGACACTTTCCTTTTTGCCTTGTGTTTCTCTTGAAGAGGAGGAGGGTTGTCTTTTTGGGGTTTTTCAACCTCCCTTAAGACTTGTTCCTCAATTGGATTGTCCAAGCTTGATTCTTCTTGATTTGGAGATGTCATTTCTATTGTCGGTTCTTGCATCGTCTCTTGCTCATTAGGGTATGGAGGGGAGTCATAAGAGGTACCTCTCCTTGTGGTGATGGCATTTACATGCTCAAATGTCGGTGTTTCACCTTGAGAAGGTAGTTGCCCCTTTTGCCTTGAGGAGCTCCCCGAAGCTAGTTGAGATAGTTGATTCTCAAGTATCTTCATACGGGTATCTCTCATTGCGTTTTCCCCTTGAATATAAGTGAAGAGCTCATGATGATTCCTTGACACGTCCACTTGACTTTGTTGCAAATCTTGATTACTCCTTTGTATTTCCATCAAAGTCTTTTGAATGTCAAAATCCCGAGGTGGGGACGATGGATTATGTGGAGTGTCGGTGATGGCGAGGGGAATTCCATAATCATGAGTAGGAGACCGGCTCCTAGACTTGCTTTGTTGTTGTTGATTTTGAGTTGCTTGTTGACGGTTCCCTTGGAACCCATGAGAATTACCTTGTTGATGGCCTTGATTGTGGTTTTGTTGTTGTTGGAAGCCTTGGTTTTCTTTGAAACCGCCTTGATTGAAGTTCCCTTGTTGGAACCCTTGATTGTTGTTGTGAAAGGTACCTTGGTTATTTTGCTTGAAGTTGTTGAAGGGTCTTGGACTACCCATGTAACCTTGGTAACCTTGGTTGTTGTCCCTTAAGGGAGGTGGAACATAAGGACGATGTTGTTGTTGATGTTGAAAGGCTTGTTGTTGGGGGACTTGTTGGGAAGCTTGGAGTTGATTAGAGTAAGAGGTACCTTGCTTGAACGCTTGAAAGGCGTTCACTTGCTCGATACTTCCACGGCAATACATAGGATCATGTCCAACTATTCCACAAGTATCGCACATCCCATAGTAAGGTGTAGGAGGTGCGAACCCCAAAGCATTCACTTCTTGAATAGGTTGATGGTGGGATGAACTAGAGCCTTGGACTTGGTTGAGGTGGCTTTGGAGCTTCTTGTCAATAGTCTCCATGTATGTTTTAAGTTGAGCTCCAAGGTCAATGCTTAACTTAGTGATAGCATCGACCTCATGCATGCCCCCTCGGTGTGCCTTCCTAGGCCTAGAGTATTGCGAATTATGCACAGCCATCTCTTCGATTCTCGCCTATGTTTGGTCGTCATCGACCTCGGTAAACCTACCATTGGAGCCCATGTTGAGAATGGCTCTCGAGTCCTCATAAAGTCCATTCCAAAATTGTTGCACCAAGAACCATTGTGAGAGTCCATGATGAGGGCACGATCTTACCAAAGACTTAAACCGCTCCCAAGCTTCATATAGGCTCTCTTCATCCCTTTGTTGGAACCCGGTGATGGAGGCCCTAAGCAAATTCGTCTTTTCCGGAGGGTAAAACTTTTGGTAGAACGCCAAGGCAAGCTTTTTCCAAGTGTCGATACCCATGGTTGCCCTATCGAGACTCTTGACCCATTGCTTCGCTTTTCCAATAAGAGAGAACGGGAAGAGTATCCAACGAATTTGGTCTTGAGTAACCCCGGTTTGAGATATAGCGTCACAATAATCGGAGAAGGTCTCCATGTGTTGGTGCGGGTCTTCGGTGGGCAAACCACTAAATGGGCTCCTCTCCACAAGTTGCATAAATTGAGTCTTTGCCACAAAATTCCCGGTATAGGCTTCCGGTAATGCACTCGGTCCCGACAAGACATCCTCGGTGAATGTGGAGTGAGAGGAGAACTTAGGCATTCTTGGATGTAAGGGAGAAGATGGTGGTGTAGAGAGTGTTGATGTAGAAGAGGAGGGGGAACTAGGAGAAGAATCACCGAAGGGATTGATGAAGGTCCCTCCGGCCGTCTCTCGAGGTGAAATGCTCAAGTCGGCTCCTTGGGCTTGCCCTTGATGAGTGGTGCTTGCACTTGGTTGAGAGATCCTAACCCGATTAATCGTCCGTTGGCGAAAGGCTCGAAAGAGTCTCTCCGGCTCTGGATTAAAGAGATAGAAGTCGCCTCCCCTCCTAGGCATACACTACACACTAGAACAAACGTAAGAACACCTAGTGCTTTATGGGCACTAGGCAACGACAATAACAAACACAACTAGAGACAAAGAGAAAAGAAAGCTAAGGAAAGAAGAGAAACTAGAAAATATTCACAAGAGAAGATGGGAGAGCACAAAGAAGGGTAACTAAGTCTAGAAATAAGCAAACTAAGTCTAAACAATGCACCGTCCCCGGCAACGGCGCCAAATTGATGGTAAGGATTTGTCACATCCCTAGCCGATCAATATAACACCGACTAACCTAGTGGGTGGCTAGGGCAAGTCGGGATCGATTCCACGAGGACGGTATATCAAAGCTTAGACTATGTCGGCTTACAAACGAGACTATGCTACCAAAAACGACACAAAGAAAGCGATAAAAGGAAAACTAATGATGGAGGAGAAGTATGACTAAGCTAAGGATCGAACTAATGAATAAACTAAAAGAACGATAGCTAACTAGGAGGATTAACACAAATATGGAAAGAAGTGGGGTAGGTCGGGTTCATAAAGGTAGAAGGGTAATTGGGGTGATCAAGGGTATAGGTGTCTCCTAATCACTAGAGTCGGTCCGGGCTCTTGCAACTTAGACCGATGTCAAGGTGGGTCCGGGCTCTCGCAACTTAGACCCTAGTCCGCGCTCTCGCGACTAAACTATTCTCAACATTTCCACAAAATAAGCAATCAATGAGAAGATGAACACTAGTATGGGAAGCATGGCCACTACAACTCACACAAGCATATCAACAAACACATAGTGTGCCTACAATGTGACTAACAATAAAGATGTAACCTTTTCCCCTTAATCAACCCTAATCATCCATAATCTACCCCTAATCCCCCTACTAACCCCACAAGAAGACTACTCACTCATTATCAATGAAGAACTAACAAAAATAAGAGAAAACAACTTAAACATCCAAACATCCATGATGAACAATAACAAAAACAATAAACAAAATATAAAGATACAAACTTGATTAACAAACTAAGAACAAGAGTAAATAAGAGAAGGGGATTATACCAACAAACAATGGATGAAAAAGAAGAGAACTTGTATTAATAAGAAACCCAAATAAAATCCCAAGGTTGTCAAGCTTGGAATAGTCTTCAAGAACCCTCTTAATCCAAGAACTAATTACAATGATTAACTAATAATTAGGGAGAGATTAAAACTAATGTGAGAACACTAATCTAGGGTTTTGGAGGCTTAAACTAGTCTAGGTTAAGATAAGATGTCTTAAAATTACAAGAAGGGAGTATATATATGGGTACAAGAATGAAGGAGAAGAAAAGAAGAAGCCCGTGCCACCTCTGTAGCTTCCCGACCGGGACAGATCATCCCGATCGGGACGACTCTGTCATCCTGATCGGGACGGGTTGGTCCCGACCGGGATGGGCTCACAGCAGCCATCTTAATGTAGCACCCCATCCCGAACGGGATGAGGCCATCCCGAACGGGATGAGTCTTGTATGCCTTCCTTAAACACTCTTTGGTCCTTCCTTGCCTCTCATGGGCTTCCCACCGATTCTCGGGACTCGGGATAGGGTCTCGGAGGCTCGGGATCGATTCCAAGGCCTCGAGTCATCGTTCCTTTATCTCGTTGGCTCCAAAATGTGTATGTATTGAGTCGGAATCGCTCCAACTCTTCCAAATTGGTCTCGGGAACCTGAAACGAACTAAAGGAAGCATAAGAAGCCCATGATGAATTGCTCCAAAGGAGCGATTCCACAAGGAAAAAGGGACCAAAACACAACAAAAAGGCACTACAAACTACACTTATCATAACACAAACACCAAAAACAAACGTGCCCTAAGAATGCAAGTTGTCCACTACGTCCTAAACCAAGGATTACTATACAAACAAACCCCACAAGGAGTGCTCCTTAGATGCATAAACAAAACCCAATCCGAAAAAGTGATGGAAGAAGTACATTATGGGGAATGCGGACCCCACATGAGCGCACACCTATTAGCCCGAAATATAATGAGATTAGGCTATTATTGACCTACCCTAGAGGCAGACTGCCGGCGTCATGTTCGTCACTGTCATAACTGCTAAATATTCGCCAACATCCAACATCTACCACCATACTACTCCGCACCACAACAACACCCTGACTCTTCTCTACCTACGGAAAAGACATCATAGGAAAGGTACACCCATCCAGAACCGACGGACACTATTTAATACTAGTGGTCGTTGATTACTTTACCAAATGGGTAGAAGCAGCGTCTTACACCATACTAACCTCCAGACAAGTAGTCAAATTCCTAAAAACATCATCATCTGCCGCTACGGCATACCACACGAAATTATCAGCGATCAGAGGGCTCACTTAGGGCCGACACCCAAAAACTCCCAGACAAATACAAAATCCAACGACACAAATCCAAACCCTACAGACCTCAGACAAATGGGGTTGTGGAAGCAGCAAACAAAACCATCGTCACAATCCTTAAGAAAATGATAGATAAATACTGATAATTGTCGTTTGTAGTGCCTATTCTGTAGTGTTTTGGTCCCATTTTCCTTGTGGAACCGCTCCTTTGGAGCGGTTTATGGGCTTCTTATGTTTCCTTTAGCTCGTTTCAGGTTCCCGAGGCCGTTCATGAAGAGTTGGAGTGATTCCGACTCAATACATATGCATTTTGGAGCCAACGAAGCTAAGGAACGATGACTCGATGCCTTGGAATCGACCCCGAGACCTTGGGACCCAATCCCGAGCCTCCGAGACCCGTTCCCGAGTCCCGAGAATCGATGAGAAGGCCATGAGAACCAAGGAGGGACCGAAAAGTTCATATTGGAGGCCTACAAGACTATTCCCGATCGGGTATGGCCTCATCCCGATCGGGAATAAAGAGGAAAGCAAGGAGCGGCCACTGTGAGGTGTTCCCGATCGGGATTCCCACTTTCCCGATCGGGATACACTTTCCCGATCGGGATTTCCCACTTTCCCGATCGGGAAAGTCCCAGCTCAGCCCGTGCTTTGTTCCTTCCTTCTCCTTTCATTCTTAAACCCTATATATACCCCCCTCTTGTATTAAGACCCCATCTGATGTTATTTCCTGGATTCCTCCTAAAACCCTAGACTACTTTAGGGTAGATTAGATTAGATTAGTGTAGATTAGTCGGTAATTAGTTAGTTAATCATAGTTTAGTACTTGTATTAAGGGATTCTTCAAGAATCACCCAAGATTGACAACCTAGGGTGTTTGTATTGGATTCTTCACATTAATGCAAGTTTCTTCCTTTCTTCTTCCTCTAGTATGGTATAATCTTTCCTCCTTTCTCTTATTCTTGTTTTGTTCTTCCAAGTTTCAATCTTTGTTCATCTTAATGTTTGTAGTTCATAGTTTTCATTAGATTGTTTATGTTTGTTTTGGTTCTTAGTTTGATTCATCTTGTTTTTGTTAGTTATAGTTTGATAATGATAGAGTAGTGTTCTTGTTAGGGTTAGTAGGGTGATTAGGGTGTTAATTGGGTGATTAAGGGTTTGTTAGAGATGATGGGTGGAAGATTTGGGTTTCTTCTTGGTTTATGCACATCACATGTTTGTTGAATTGCTTGAAAGACTAAGTAGGTTGGAATGCTTGTTTTTCTTGCCTTTCTTTGTGGGTGTTAGTTTGTTGTGGGTTCGGTTCCCTCATTAAGTTGCGAGAGCCCGGTGAGGACGACCCCTAGGTCAAGTCTAAGTTGCGAGAGCCCGGATTGGACCTAGGACCATAGCGCGCTAGAACCCCGTTTGTGTTGTGTGTCGCCTCGGTGGGTTCTAGGTGGAACCTCTAGGTTGGTCTAAGTTGCGAGAGCCCGGACCGACCTAGATCACCCTACTACCTCCTCCTCTCTAGTTCTCCCTCGACCACTCCGTTACCCCTTTGACCCCGACCTAATCCTAGCCCGTTTTTCCTAGTTTGTTTTCCCTAGTCTTAGCCTTAGTCTCTTCGCTCCTCATCATTCTTTAGGATAGTGTAGTCCGTTGACCGAGTCTAGTATTTGGGCGACCTTAGTCTAGGCTATACTTTACCGTCCCTGTGGATTCGACCCGACTTCCCCGATGAAGAATGGAACCAACAACGTTACGATGAGCTAGTACTCCTAGATGAGCGTAGAATACACGCACTTACCAACGTGTAAGCCTATGAACAAAGAATACAATGAGCCTTTGACAAACGAGTCAAATCTCAAAACATACATGTATAGACACCCAGATTTGGACCTGGTGGCTGCAGGAGTGCCCAACAAACATCCGATCGTCACCCGATGACGATCGGACTGCAACGCGACGCGGGTTCGCAATATTTTAGATTACTCGGTAAAATTAAATTAACATCAAGGCAGCCTTAGTCGTTTTATTACGGTCGCATTGACACTAATTAGAGTCAATTCCGACATTGGGACTCCGAATCGGTCCCGAAACACGAACCGAGTCATCACCGCGCCAAGCGAACCTCGGGACGCGCGCCTGAGGTCCACTAGGCGCAACTGTGCTAGGTCAAGGTGGGGGAAGACTTAATCCCCAAGACATGTATAATACGCGCACCTCTCGGTTTTGGAAAGTATCAAAATCGTATCTTCAAAATCTCGAGCGCCTCACCTTGCGTGCCTCAGGCTTCACACGCCTAAACCCAGGCGCCTGAGTTCTTGTGCGCCTGGACTCAGGCGTCCATCCGGGTGACGAGAGCCGAAAACACTGATAAGTGTAGTTTGTAGTGCCTATTTGTTATGTTTGGTCCCGGTTTCTATTGTGAAATCTGGGCTACTTGTTCTTCTTCTAGTTCGTTTTAGGTTCCCAAGACCACTCGTGGAGAATTGGAACGATTCTGACTCGTTTCCTACACTTTTGGAGCCAACGAAGAGAAGGAATGATCACTCAGTGCCTTTGATTCGATCCCGAGACCTTGGGACCCATTCCCGAGCCCCTTAGACTCGATCCCGAGCTCCGAGAATCGATGAGACGCCCATGAGGAGCAAGGAGGGACCTTAGAGATCATAATGGAGGCCAACAGACCCTTCCTGGGCGGGAAGAGTAGCCTTCCCGGTCGGGAAGGAGTGCACAAAAGGAACAACTTCTGTTTGAGCCTTTCCGACCGAGACCAAGAACCGTCTCAGTCGGGACCAGCCTTCCCGACCGAGACCCAATGTCTTCCCGGTTGGGAAGAGGCAGCTGAAGCCCGCGTGATGGTAGGTTTTCGCCGCGTTCCCCACCATCAAGTAAAGTCCAACCAATCCTAACGGGTCGCTAGGGTAAGTCGGGTCGTGTCCACGGAGACAGTTAAGGTTGTCTAGACTAGGTCTACCTAAAGAACAAGGATAAGTCACACAAACAAACACAAAGATGAAGAGAATTGACAAACTATGATGGTTGAAGATGAAGAAAGTGGACTAACAATGTACTGTGTATGAGATGAGCTACATGAAACAACTAAAGATTAACTAAGCAAACGAACTACAGAAATGATGACTAACTAGAAGGATGAATCAAATATGGAAAGGAGTAGGGTTAGGTCGGGTTCATAAGTGTAATAGGAAGATTGGGAGGTCAAGGGTGTAGGTGTCACTTAATTACTAAGGTCGGTTTGCGCTCTCACGCCAAAGCCAAAGTCCGCACTCTCGTGTCAAAGACTAGACCCGAACACTCATGCTAGATCAGATGCTACTCAAAACACAAGGATTCAATCACAAATTAGACACGCAATGAGAGGAGGAAGACAAGTATGAGAAGCATTGGCCACTACTACCCACACAAGCAATTCAACAAACACATAGAGTGCCCAATAAGTGACTAGCAACAAACGATTCACCTTTACCCACAATCAAGCCCTAATCACCCATAATCCACACTTAATCCCCCTACTAACCCCACAAGGAGTCTACTCACACATTATGAAACTAAATCTATCACTAACAAAAGAAATCAACATGATAATCCAGACATCCATAATGAACAAACAAGAACAATAAACAATAATCAAAGATTAAAACTTGAAGGAATAAACAAAGAACAAGAGTAAAGAGGAGAAGAGGATTATACCCAACTAGCAAGAATATGAAAAGATGAGAACTTGTATTGAAAAGATAAACCCAAATGAATCTCCCAAGGATGTCAATCTTGGATGAATCTTGAAGAAATCTCTTAATACAAGACTAATCACTAAGATTAAACTAAGATTAACAAAAGATTAATATGAAACTAAACTAGAGATGAAGAGAGGCTAATTAGGGTTTTGAATAATGTATGGTCATGTAAGATGCTTAAACAATACAATGGAGGAGTATTTATAAGGTTACAAGAGTGAAGGGGAATGAAAAGAAGTCACGCGGCTACAGCACTCCCATCCCGTTCGGGAAGCATGGTCCCGGTCGGGATGACACACCCTTCCTGGTCGGGACGGAATGGTCCCGGTCGGGACGGCCTAAACAGCAGCTCTTCTAAACACGCACTCGTTCCCGGTCGGGATGGCTACTCTTCCCGCCCGGGAAGGACCTTGTAGGCCTCCAATATGACCTCTAAGGTCCCTCCTTGCTTCTCATGGGCTTCTCGTCGATTCTCGGAGCTCGGGATCGAGTCTAAGGGGCTCGGGAATGCGTCCCAAGGTCTCGGGATCGAATCCAATGCACCTAGTTATCGTTCCTTCTCTTCGTTGGCTCCAAAAGTGTATGAAACGAGTCGGAATCGTTCCAATTCTCCATGAACGGTCTTGGGAACCTAAAACGAGCTAGAGGAAGCATGAGTAGCCTAGAAACCGCTCCAAAGAGCGATTTCACAAGGGAAAACGGGAGCAAACACAACAAATTAGGCACTACAAACTACACTTAACAACTCCCCCACACTTAACCCTTACTCGCCCTTGAGTAAGCACCAACTAACTAAAAACTTAAAAGAAACTAGACTACTAACCGAGTGGGTATTAGCGCACCCTACGCCCTTTCAACTCACGCAAGTACACTTAGAGGAAAAGTGCACTCCGCAAGGCAAGTAAGGTCTTGCGACAAAACTGTGGATGCAACCAGACACAAACACACACAAACAAACAAAAATATAAACAAGTAATCGGTTGCACCCAAAAAAGAAATAAATACCACTTCCCTCTAAAAAGCGGTGAAAGAAGCACCGGTTTAGGACTCAAGGCAAGTGACAACGTTCCCAAGCTAATAATAAAAATCAAAATGAACTAAACTCTAATAGAATGACAACAAAGCAATAAGAGCGTTGGTAACTTACCTATGTCCTCCTAACCTTCTAAGAACGTACTACGGGACGATCGGCGGGATGGAAAAAGGATGAACCACAGTGTTAGTCGACACTGTACGTAAGTGAGACCCCGCCCCCTTTAGCGATGAGCCAAGAGGGTCATCCCATGCCCAAAACCGCTCAACTAGTCCAAGTAAAAAGATGGATTTGATTGCAAAATGAGGGAAGACCGATCATTACCGCTATCATCCTTCCTAGGGACTCGGTCCTTTGGTAGGCTCTTCACGGTAAAGATCGGAAAAAGGCTTATTTTTGAGAGGTGGGGATTCTTTTTGCGAGATATTTTCTTTGGCATTTTATTTTGTGGATACGTGTAGGAGGTAGGGGAATGGGTGAGTCGGGAGCGCGCTTTCCCTTCAAACCCACAAAAAGGAGGAAAACTTGGACTAATCAAACAATTCCCAACACGGTCATCTAAGGGACGGGACTCGGCAACCAAGGCCTTTTCACACCGTGGGTGGTCATAATGGTCAAAATGCAAATCCCGTAGTAAATCCCTAGTAAGCTAGGTGGACTCAAGGTAAAGGACCAACGAAACTATTGATTTAGGGTCATTCTACTAGACCAAAGTCCAAGACTTGATTCATACTACTAGAAAGGGAAAGTAAACACTTGCACACTAGCCTCAAAACCGGGTTTTCGAAAACCTTTTTACACACTAGACACAACTACACATCACAAAACAAAGACATGACAAAAACGAAAGAATAAGAGACAAAGGCAACCAAAACAAAACAAAACAAACATACTTACATAACAAACACCACCCCGAATTTCCAAATAAGCAACCAACCAACCACAAATCTTCACAAAGGTCCACCCCATCACACATCATCACAAATCTCCTCCAAACTCCACAAGAGACAAAGAGGAAAAAGGGATAAAAAATGTTACCGGATGCCTTGAAAGCCCTCCAAAGTTAACGGTGTTAAGCGACCTACAAGGGAAAAGGGAGGCAAAACAAACACAACATAACAAAAGCACGACACGACGACACAAAAGGAAAATACACAAAAGAAAATGTTTTTGATTTTTGTGATAATTTTTCAAATTTTTAGGGTTTTTTTATTAAGATTTTTCGGAAAAGCTACGAAAATAAAACCTAACTACACTAGAATATCGCTCCCCCACACTTAAATCGAGCAATGTCCTCATGCTCGATCGTAGTGTATGGACACACTAAAGAAAAGAAAAGAAACTACGAAAAGAAAGCTAAAAATCAAAAAGAAAAGCGGAGAAAAGGGTAGAATGTGTCCGGCCGGAGTGTAGTCAAGTCACCATGGGCCGAGACGAGAAAAGATATGGATGGGGGAAGAAATAAAAAGAAGGAAATAAAAGGAAATGGGAGGGGAGGACTAGGTGTAATCAAGTCACCTAGCCCGGATTCCTCCCGAATCCGACTAAATCCAAACAAAAGAAACTAAAATCAAAGAAAAAGTGAAATTTCTTGTAAATTTGGATTTTGAGATGACTCATGATGTAGTCACATCATCGAGAGTCGGGAGCAATAACTACCAAGGCCCCGAGGGCCACCATGACACGAAAGTGTATAAGGGGAAGAGAACAAACAAAGGAAAGACAAGCAATAAAAGACGGAAAAGAAAGGATAGTTGCCATACCAAGCGGTTATCAACTCACTCGCTCCATCGTCTCATAGTTCGATATCGGCACATAGCTAGTCTTCGTCATTGCTATTCCTCTTCATTCTCGATATGGTTCCATGGTTGAAGTGCAAAGGTATAAGGAGGTGGGATTTGATGTGAAACTCGGTGTAAAGTAAAGAGAAAATGAGGTGAATGTATGTCTATGAAGTGTAGGGGTCATACGATAGGTGTAAGGATAGGTAGGGAGGTTGGGAGGAGGTGTAAAATGGTTGGGTGGGCTCGAATGTCGAAGAAGAGGCAAAAGGTGTAGCAGGGGACCATCCCGATCGGGATGGATGGTCCCGGTCGGGATAATACACCCGTCCCGGTCGGGATGATACACCCGTCCCGGTCGGGAAGACACTCCAGAAAACTCGAATTTTGGTACCCTCATCCCGGTCGGGATGGCTCCTTCCCGGTCGGGATGGATCATCCTTCCCGGTCGGGAAGCCTTCTTCTCGGTCGGGATGGATCTTCTAGCCTTTCAAATTCCCAAAAGGTTGTCCAAAGCTTCAAAAACCGACTCCCTTGCTCACAATCCAAGCTCTATCATTAACCACTCCTCTCTAGGATTCATCTTCACTTCACACCTATCAAATAAGCTCAAAACATTCATCAAAGTCCCTCCATCACATCACTCATCAAAATACCAAACTACAAGAATTTCATAAGACTAAAAAGAATTACAAGGAAGAGATATATACAATAAGACGGTTCTTTTGGTACTCCGTCAAACCAAGGATGGTGCATTCTTCAATCATTTTTCAACAACACTATAGCCAATTCCATCGCCATCAAGAGCACGAAGCAACAAATCGAAGGCTCTCGAGAAGTCTTCAGTCAAACTAGTGGTATAACCATCCACACTCCAAGGTTCTTCACAACCTTGTCTCGACGTTCCCGGGGTATCCCGATCTACTAAGTTCAATTGCTTGAACTTGTACTTTCGATCCTTCGGTATATACCCAAACGTCCATCTATCCTCATGTGGCCCCAAGGGAGGCTCATCTTTCTTCTTGCCTTGCAACTTGTCCTCAACATCATGATATGGGCATTCATCCGCCCCAAGCTCGGAATCATCATCTTCAATTCCATAGAAGTTGTTCTTCAAGAGTTCACCTGACTCATCCCCTAGATCGATGTCTTTTATGGTTTTGATCATTTTGCACGATTCATCATTAGTAGGCGAGGTGTTGCCTTGGAGGTCAAACACGAGCTTCTCGTCGCCTAGCTCAAATGTGATCCTACCATTCTTCACATCGTTCATAGCACCGGCGGTATGTAGAAATGGGCGCCCAAGGATAATGGGAGTGATAGCATCTTTCGGCATATCAAGCACGAGGAAGTCGACCGGAATGAAGTACTTCCCGATTCTTATTGGCACATCCTCTAACATCCCTAACGGTCGGTTGAGTGAACTATCGGCCATTTGGAGTGTAATAGAAGTACACTTGAGCTCTTTCATCCAAAGTCGCTCAAAAATGGAATAGGGAATGATGCCTACACTCGCACCCAAATCACATAGTGCTCTCTCAATCTTGAAGTTGCCTATGGTGCACGGGATCGAGAAAATACCCGGATCCTTCAACTTGGGAAGCGTAGAACCTTGAATAAGCTCGCTCACCACTCTTGTGAATGCTATGGTCTCTTCCTTGTCGACGAATCTCTTCCTAGCCAAGATTTCTTTCATGAATCTTCCATATGCCGGGATTTGGGTAAGTAGCTCGGTAAAAGGGACACTCACATCCAATTTCTTCACAATATTAAGGAATTTGTCATATTGAACATCCACCTTGGTTTTCATTTGCCTTGTTGGGAAAGGCAACTTGATATGCACCTTGTCTTGCTCATTAAGGTTAGACTTTTCAATTGACATTTTTCCTTTACCTTTGTCTTTTCCTTGAGGTAGGGGAAGCTTGTCTTCATGGGGTTTCTCAATCTCCCACAAAACTTGCTCCTCCATTGGATTTCCCAAGCTTGAATTTTCTTGGATCGCAGATACAACTTCTTTCATTGGTACTTGCTCACTAGGGACTAAGGGGGAGTCATTAGATGAACCACTCCTCAAGGTAATAGCATTCACATGCTCAACTTTCGCCGTTTCACCTTGAGGAGGTAGTTGTCCCTTTTGCCTAGAAGAGCTTCCCGAAGCAACTTGATATATTTGGGTTTCGAGCATCTTCATATGAGCATCTCTTGCTATGTTATCCCTTTGAAGAAGAGCAAAGTACTCTTGTTGGTTTCTTGCCATCTCCATTTGGCTTCTTTGCAATTCTTGATTACTCTTTTGCATATCCAAAATAGATTTTTGCATCTTGAAATCTCGAGGTGGAGATTGTGGATTGTGCAGAGTATCGGTGATGGCTAGAGGAATACCATAATCATCAGTAGGAGACCGGCTCCTTTGCTTGCTTTGTTGTTGTTGACCTTGAGTTGCTTGTTGTTGTTGATGGTTCCCTTGGAACCCATGAGAGTTGCCTTGATTAAGGCCTTGAGTATTGCCATGGTTTTAGTTTTGATGTCCTTGGTTGTGTTGGTTTCCTTGGAAACCACCTTGATAGAAGTTCCCTTGTTGGAACCCTTGATTGTTGTTGAAGTTACCTTGGTTATGTTGCTTGAAATTGTTGAATGGCCTTGGGTTGCCCATATAACCTTGGTAACCTTGGTTGTTGTCCCTTAAGGGAGGTGGCACATATGGACGGTGTTGTAGAGATTGTTGTTGGGAAGCTTGGAACATGTGAGGATAGGGGGCACCTTGCTTGAACGGTTGAAAGGCGTTCACTTGCTCAATACTACCTCGACAATGTATAGGCTCATGTCCAACTATCCCGCAAATAACGCATATCCCATAGTATGATATAGGAGATACAACTCCCAAAGCATTGACTTGATGAGTAGAATGTTGGTGGGAGGCACTTGCACTTTGACCTTGATCAAAATGGCTTTGGAGCTTCTTGTCAATAGATTCCATGTGGGTTTTTAATTGAGCTCCAAGATCAATGCTTAATTGTGTAATGGCATCGATCTCGTGCCTTCCTCCTCGATTTGCCTTTCTAGGCCTTGAGTATTGGGAGTTGTGCACCGCCATCTCCTCGATTCTCGACCATGTTTGGTCATCATCCACCTCGGTAAACCTTCTATTCGATCCCATATTGAGTATGGCTCTTGAGTCTTCATATAACCCGTTTCAAAACTGCTGAACAAGGAACCTTTGTGATAGACCATGGTGAGGACAAGAGCGGATCAAAGCTTTGAATCTTTCCCACGATTCATAGAGGCTTTCTTCATCACGTTGTTGGAATCCCGTGATAGAGGCTCTCAATAGATTTGTCTTCTCCGGGGGATAAAATTGTTGGTAGAAAGCTAAGGCTAGCTTCTTCCAAGTATCAATACCAAGAGTCGCCTTGTCTAACCCTTTGAACCATTGCTTAGCTTTACCGATCAAGAAGAAGGGAAATAATACCCACCGGATTTGGTCTTGGGTTATTCCCGTTTGTGAGATAGCATCGCAATAATCCGAAAAGGTTTCCATGTGTTGATGAGGATCTTCGGTTGGTAACCCACTAAATTGACTTCTTTCGACCAATTGGATGAATTGCGTTTTTGCCACAAAGTTGCCGGTATATGCCTCTGGTAAAGTGGTTGGACAGTGCAAAACGTCTTCCGTAAAGGTTTAATGAGAAGAGAATTTAGGCATTGTTGGATATGCGGGAGATTGTGGTGTAGACGGTGTTGATGTAGAAGTAGAAGGGGAACTAGGTTGAGAAGATTGACTAGAAGTACCAAAGGGATTGATGAAATTCCCTTCGGCCATCTCTCGAGGTGTTTCGTTTAAGTCGGATCCTTTAGCTTGTTCTTCAATGGTATTGCTAGTACTCGGTTGAGATTGTCTAACCCGATCAATCGTCCGTTGGCGAAAGGCTCTAAAGAGTCTCTCCGGCTCTGGATTGAAGAGAATGAAATCGCCTCTCCTCCTAGGCATGCACTACACACTTGAACAAACGTGAGAACACCTAGTGCTTTATGGGCACTAGGCAAAGACAATAAACGAGCACCACGGAAGACAAAGAGAGAAGAAAACAATAAGAACAAAGAAAAAGCCTAAAATATGCACAGGTTGTAACACCCATAAAATTTACATCTTTGTTATCCGTCCCGTTGCGATTAAATCGACTCTTATCGAGTCTCGTTATTCTTCATCCAGCTTAATTTCGATCTTCATAATAACTTTTTAATAAATTTTCGTTCAAAAAACCCTTTTTTATTTCCTTGTTCGCGAGAATTTTAATTAATCTCGAGAAATTGTTATTTAATCTTTTTCTACGCGATTTCGTATATAATTATTTCTACGTTATTTTAATACTTCTTTCTCATAAACACGTTCTTATATGTTTTCCGTCTTATTATTATTTTTAAAAGTGATCCATTAACGATTTTAGCGCGAATCGGGCTCAGATTGTAGCAGACCCGACCGTTTCCCTCTTCGGACTGAGATATTTTCGTAGTTTGGTTGAGAAAGTCAAACCGACTCCTCGATTCTCTCCTACTTCTACTGCTTAATCTCTTTATCAGTTTATACTCCCTCAACTTCTCAAAAACCTCAACTTACGTTCTCTCCCTCATCTGTTCCCCCCTCTAAAAGAAAAAAAAAAAGAGAACGTAACAATAGCAACAACAATCAGTACACCGTTCTTCAATTTTTTTTCTGTTTTCGATCATTCTCTTCATCCCGTGTTCATCTTAATTCAAGGGTAATCATCGAAACCCATAATCCTTTTTATAGGTTTTCGGGACAACCCCGAGGAGGACAAGTACATTATTGACTCAGATCTCGATTAAGGTACCATGACGATCTCGGTATTGCTTGATTTTTTTTGTCGTAGTTACATGTATAGAATTTAAGTTTTTATTTGGCTATTATAGTATGTCATTAATTTTTATTTAAAAGTTTTAGAATCGTTAATTTTCAATTATTTCGTTGTTGTGTTCGTTTTTACGAGATTATTGCATAAATCGTTATATTAATTATTAAATAATAAATTTGGCCGATACACTAATATATATTCATAAAGTTACTGTTAAAACATAAATTTTACAGATTTTTAATTTATAAAGTCGTTTAATGAATTTTTAACAGATTTCGTAGAAAAATGGGTTAAAACCGATTTTAATGTTTATATGTCTAATTTACGTATTTAAATCTGAAAATTTTTGTGTAAGTACAATCTGATGAAATTTAATTTTCTGGAATTTTTCACAATTTTTCGAATTTTATAGGTGGGTGAAATAATTAATAGTCCTAAAACACCGTTTTATCGTTAAACCGAAATCCCTTTTAATTTCTGATTTTTATTTTTAATTCTCGATTCGAAATAAAGTTTCTGATATTTTATAACAAAATATTTATTTTATTGACATTCGAGATTTAATAAAATAAAAAGAGCGATAAATCGTTATTTAACCTTTTAAAACGAAACCGATGATTAAAAGACGGTTTTCCTATTTTTTTTAAATTCTGGAATCTTCATTTTTTTTATTTAAATAGTTTCTGGAAAAATTTTATTTCCTTGATAAGTTATGATTTTTAACAACCGTGCACAAATCGTTTTGAATTTAGCTTTTATTTTTAATCGTTAACATTTAATTAACGCGTTTTCCGTAAAAGCCTTTAAAAACCGGGTTTCCAGATTTAAAAAAAAATAAAAAATTTTTTTGGACAGATTGTCTAAATATTAGTTTTAATTATTTATCGTAAATTTTACACTATTTTTCGAAGCTTTTAAATGATAGAATCAATTTTTAAGCAAAATCGTGAATTATCGTTAAAATGCGATTTTACAGCAATTTATTTATTTTTCCAGCAACTTCGAACATTCTGAAAATTTAACCGTTTCATCTTAAGTCACCCCTTATGTTATTCAAAAATGATTTAAATGTTCAATAAAATAAAGAAGGTTAAGTAAATTACTTTTATAAAGATATGATTGTCGTAAAACATTATTTTAGGCTCGTTTCATTGAAACTAATAATAATTAGGGAATTTTAGTTTTATATATTTTTTTTTTGAAACACCCTAATTCATAATAATAGTATGTCGGTGAAATATATTTTGATAATTCTTATAAATAATTTATACTCGATTTAGAACTTAATAATTGTTAAGGCCGAAAGTAGTATTTTGCAAAATTAATAATATTTACCTTATAGTTAGAGTAAATTACTATTCTTGATATTTTTCTATAACGCTATTTTCATCGTGTTGTTACTCCGAGAAAATTTCCTAGAATAGAAAATTTCCTAAATTATAAAGTTTCCTAAAATAGAAAGTTTCTTAAAATAGAAAGTTTCCCAAATTAGAAAGTTTCCTTTTCAGAACGTTTTAATAATCCCATCGAATTACGACAACGGCTTTGTTTTGGAGTTATGGAATAAGGACAAGTGTACGGGTAGAGTAATACAGTCTAGGGTATACGTTTTGCCATCAACTATAAAGCTGGTGTGTCTAGTTAGAGACACATTGGTCGTTGAATTGAGAATGGTTTGTGTTCAGGAGTGTGTATATTTTGACCTTAAACTTAGATATCGCATCGTGTAAGTCGTCGTCGGGTTGAACTGGATTACGGTTGGTGTCCAGGAGGGGTGTACATTACTTAAGCCACGACCTCGCTGCACGCAGTCCTGATAGTTGAGTTGCCTAGTTAGAGACCGAAGTCTAATTTGTTTTGACTAAATTCTCGAACCTAGTTTTGTATGATCCTAGTGAAAGTCTATTCCGTTACACTGATTGATATCCATAACGCCGTTATTATTATTGATTGACATTAATTTGCAGGTTGACAATCATTTCGAATTATTTTACCATATCATTTTGAATGTTTTCCATTTTTAATTATTTTGATATAATAGTAATTACGCTTTAATATCATGTAATATGGATGGGAGAACGTTGTCATTACTCCCCACTGAATTGTGGCTGTTATGTTTATAACATGGCAGGTATTATCTGTTCGGGTTTGTGTGGGCTAGCGAGCGACATTTAGTCTTGCGCCGTGAATTTATTTTCATTTTTTTTGGTTTGATTGTTAAACACTTTTGAGGATTTTAATTTTTGCCCTTTTTATATAAAGTGGCAGTTGTACTGACTTACCTTTTTATTATTAAAATTTAGTTATCAGTGTGTTAATCCCAACTCAACAGTGGTTCCGCCACTGTTTCGCATTAGAATTTTTAGGGGATTACACAAGTGATAGAAGAAGAGCACAAGAAGGGTAACTAAGTCTAGCTAGTAAGCAAACTAAGTCTAAACATGCACCGTCCCCGGCAACGGCGCCAAATTGATGGTAGGTTTTCGCCGCGTCCGCCACCGTCAAGTAAAGTTCAACCAATCCTAACGGGTCGCTCGGGTAAGTCGGGTCGTGTCCACGGAGACATTTAAGGTTGTCTAGACTAGGTCTACCTAAAGAACAAGGCTAAGTCACACAAACAAACACAAAGATGACGAGAATTGACAAACTATGATAGTTGAAGATGAAGAAAGTGGACTAACAATGTACTATGTATGAGATGAGCTACATGAAACAACTAAAGATTAACTAAGCAAACGAACTAGAGAAATGATGACTAACTAGAAGGATGAATCAAATATGGAAATGAGTAGGGTTAGGTCGGGTTCATAAGTGTAATAGGAAGATTGGGAGGTCAAGGGTGTAGGTGTCACTTAATTACTAAGGTCGGTTTGCGCTCTCGCGCCAAAGCCAAAGTCCGCACTCTCGTGTCAAAGGCTAGACCGACCCGAACACTCATGCTAGATGCTACTCAAAACACAAGGATTCAATCACAAATTAGCCACGCAATGAGAGGAGGAAGACAAGTATGAGAAGCATTGACCACTACTACCCACACAAGCAATTCAACAAACACATAGAGTGCCCAATAAGTGACTAGCAACAAAGGATTCACCTTTACCCATAATCAAGCCCTAATCACCCATAATCCACACTTAATCCCCCTACTAACCCCACAAGGAGTCTACTCACACATTATGAAACTAAATCTATCACTAACAAAAGAAATCAACATGATAATCCAGACATCCATAATGAACAAACAAGAACAATAAACAATAATCAAAGATTAAAACTTGAAGGAATAAACAAAGACCAAGAGTAAAGAGGAGAAGAGGATTATACCCAACTAGCAAGAATATGAAAAGATGAGAACTTGTATTGAAAAGATAAACCCAATGAATCTCCCAAGGATGTCAATCTTGGATGAATCTTGAAGAAATCTCTTAATACAAGACTAATCACTAAGATTAAACTAAGATTAACAAAAGATTAATATGAAACTCAACTAGAGATGAAGAGAGGCTAATTAGGGTTTTGAATAATGTATGGTCATGTAAGATGCTTAAACAATACAATGCAGAAGTATTTATAAGGTTACAAGAGTGAAGGGGAATGAAAAGAAGTCACGCGGCTACAGCACTCCCATCCCGTTCGGGAAGGATGGTCCTGGTCGGAATGACACACCCTTCCCGGTCGGGATGGAATGGTCCCGGTCAGGACGACCTAAACAACAGCTCTTCTAAACACGCACTCCTTCCCGGTCGCGAAGGCTACTCTTCCCGCCCGGGAAGGACCTTGTAGGCCTCCAATATGAGCTCTTAGGTCTCTCCTTGCTTCTCATCAATTCTCGGAGCTCAGGATCGAGTCTACGGGGCTCGGGAATGGGTCCCAAGGTCTCGCGATCGAATCCAATGCACCGGGTAATAGTTCTTTCTCTTCGTTGGCTCCAAAAGTGTATGAAACGAGTCGGAATCGTTCCAATACTCCATGAATGGTCTTGGGAACCTAAAACGAGCTAGAGGAAGCATGAGTAGCCTAGAAGCCGCTCTAAAGAGCTATTTCACAAGGGAAAACGGGACCAAACACAACAAATTAGGCACTACAAACTACACTTATCACCGCGCCTCTTCTTTTCTCCTCCTTCACTCTTGTAACCTTATAAATACTCCTCTCTTGTATTGTTTAAATATCTTAGACTCCTCTACATTATCCTAAACCCTAGATTTAGTTCCTCCTCTCATGAGCTTAATCTTTCCTTAAACTTTTGTTAATCTTAGATTAATTTAGTTAGTTAATCTTGTATTAAGTATCTCTTGAAGAATCCATCAATCCTTGACAACTTTTGGTGGATATTTTTGGGTGTTCTTTTAACACAAGTTCTTATCTTTTTCATCCTCTTTGTAGTTGGTATAATCTTCTTAATCTCTTTTCTCTTGTTCTTGTTTAATTCTTCAAGTTTTAATCTTTACATATTGTTCATTGTTCTTGTTGGTTCATAATGAATATTTTGTTATTTATGTTGATTTTTCTTAATAGTGTTAGACTTAGTTTCATTATGAGTGAGTAGACTCTTTGTGGGGTTAGTAGGGGGATTAAGTGTGGATTATGGTTAATTAGGGTTTGATTAAGGGAAAAGGTGGAATCTTTGTTACTAGTCACATGTTGAGCACCCTATGTGTTTGTTGAATTGCTTGTTTGAGTTGTAGTGGCCATGCTTCTCATGCTTGTTTTCATCTTCTCATTTTGTAATCAATTTGTGGTTGAATGCTTGTGTTTTGGGTGATACTTTGCATGAGTATTCGGGTCTAGTCTTTGACACGAGAGTGCGGACTTTGGCTTTGACGCGAGAGCGCGGACCAACCTTAGTGACTAGGTGAAACCTACACCCTTGACGTCCCAATCATCCTACCACATTTATGAACCCAAACTAACCCTACTCCTTCCCATATTTGATTTCTCTATCTCTTTAGTCGATCATCTTCTCTAGTTTATTTGTTAAGTCAATCTTAGTTGTTTCAATTAGTATATGTCATACATAGTTCATTGCTAGTCTAGTTTCATCCTTTTTTCACCATCATACTTAGTCAATTCTCTTCTCTTTGTGTTGTTTGTGTGACTTAGCCTTGTTTTTAGGTAGATCATAGTCTAGACGCCTACTACCGTCCCCGTGGATATCGACCCGACTTACCCTAGCTACTAGTTAGGTATAGTTGGTAATACTTGATCGGTAGGGCCCACGACAATTCCCTCCCATCAAACACCTATAAATACCCCTCTTCACCCCCTTCATTCGACACACAATACATTTTCCCTTCTCTCTTTGCTCGTTAAGAGTATCTTGCTTGGGCTCGCACTTCGACACCCAAAGCAAACGATCCACTAGATCGTAGTCCCTAAAGCGAAATCAACGCTAAAACTGACTTGCTAGTACCTATAATATTAGTACACTCTACTCTCCTGTGTGCATCTTTTCATGGTCTGCTTGTCACGTGAAATCGCATGCATAGAATGTAAACACGACTATTCCGACAACAAAGTTTACTTGTCTCTAAACAACCGACGTAGCTAAATATAGGGTGAAAACAATTGATGTTATAGTACTTCCGCCACAACAAGGAAACGAAGTAATCAGCCCACCGATTGATTAGTAGAGGTCGATATTGTGCGGGCGGGATTGGGTGTCGATGTCTAGTGGACGTCGCCTTCCCAATACGTACCATCACCCCTTACTCAGAATCTATGGTTTCCGGATGTGCGAAACCATTGGCAATGAAAGTCATTCCAGGCATGGAGTGCTTAAGGGTATAAGTCTTTATCTTTAGGTCCCGTGCCCCTCAGCTTTGCGCCGGCTAAGGATCAAAGTTGACTTGAACGGTTTCCGAGTCCCCATAATTGACTATCTCGGTGGCGACTCCACAAATCGGCAACAAATTCAGTTCACTAAAAAGGTCGCCTTACCATAAATATCGGCCTTTAAAAATTTACAACCACGACTCGATCGATTCCAACGGAAACACGGGCGCGTGCGCCCATCTCGTACAAGTCCGAATCGTCATCCAAATCGTGGTCTAACACATCGCCCCGAATGCGAGATTGGACCGGCCCCCGACTGGGAGGGGGCCGCGTGGGTAACTGTCGTGATCAAAACCGAGTCTTTCCTGCGCGGGGTGCCGGGCGGTGCGGAAGGACGTCCCCAGTTTGGCGACTCTGCTGGGGACTTGGAAACAAGTTTCCAGCGGTGGTGTAACTTCACCGAGGTCGGTGAAGCTCATTTCTTAGTTTCCTGTTGTGGTCACTACAGGCTTTGGCCATAAAAAGCCCACTCTAACCGATATCAGAACCAATCGACCTCTTCGCGGTAAGATCCTTATGGACACACGGAGAGATCCTCGGTTGACGCTCTGGCCGCCTAACGCGTATCCCGCGGATTTACTAAACGAGTGGTTCTAAGCGGACGGTACGCCACTCATCTCCCAAGATGACTTGTCGACGCCTAAGCAAAGGCTATTCGTGGGCGGTAGCCTACCCTAACCTACCCGTGTTTGCATCCTGAATAAGTGTACGTATTCATAGTCATGTGTAGCATGTTTGAACAACCCAAGTAAAACACTAAAAGCTGAATTCAACCACGACAACATATTCAACCGCACCCAATTCCGTTTTTGAAAAAAAAACCTCTTCTTTTCGAAACGACCTTTTGAGCACCGATACTCCGGCCAAATCATAATTATTTTCAAAAAAACATTTTAAATGCTGTTATTATGGCAAATTTGACACTCACTACTTTAAAAAAACGAAAAAAAATATCCTTTTGAGCGCCATAACCCCGGCCAAAGTAAAACTCGTACTTTTCCAAGAACGAGGACCGTTAATACCACCAAAACTCCCAATTAATGGGATTGAGGTACCTTAAACGGTCACATCTTATTGTCAAAAAAAAATTAGACAAAACGTTTTGTTGCACATACTGTTAACACGACCAAAACTTCAATCAATGAAGTCAAGGAACCCAAAACGGTTACACCCTCAAAACACTTTTCACAATACATCACCCTCACCGTCAAAATGCTAGTTAATGAAACCGACGAGCGTGTGTCACTCATTTAAAAAAAAAATTAAAAACACTATTCATTTGCCTAAATTCCTTAATAAGGATTAAGTCACACCTTCCAAAGCACCGTCACAGACATCACGTTCTGTCACGAACACTATCTACACCACGAATATCGGACTAACTAATTAATAGTAGTTTCAATAAGAGCACAACGTCATCATTTTCAAAACCGGTTCCCTTGAAAACCATGCTCCTTTTCAAAAACCATCCGTTTAAAAAAAAATCCCAACTCTCTGATCCTGAGCCGGGATCGCGATCAATTTATTACGTCGTACAACCGTGTGATTAACTGTCTGTGTTAGTTACTAGGGTCGCCTCTATTCGATGTCTTACATTTTGGGTCATCTCATCCCGAGAAGTCCTCTTAAAATCCCATCTCCGAGATTTGTGTCAGACCGTCTCGTTTTAGAGACATAGATTCATTAGGCGCTCTGCCGAATACACTAAGAGTCTAAAGCATCCGAGCCCTAATCCGATGGCTTCAAACACGCACGAATCGAGGGTCTCCTTTCCGAGTCGCTCGATTATGAGCATTCTTCGAGTCTCTAGGCCATCTGGTAGGCCCAGTCTCATCTTCAGTTCTCTCTCGCAGATCTAGAGATGTCTTCCAACGACAACCCCGAACCACTCAACACCGTGCTGGGGCTTGTTAAAGAATTCCAAAACAACATGGCCCAAATAACTACTGCCCATGACAACATCCTACACCAACTAGACAAGCTTGAAGGTGCAGCCAACGAAACACGAAACCTCCCAGGAGGTGGATGAAAAGCTCTACATCCCCAGGAACAAGATGAGTCTTGGACCGGCTAGGTTCGTCCCGCCCCTAGGAGGGCGTCCCTTTAGAAGCCTGACAAATCTGTGGATGACCTACGCCGAGGCTTTAAGAGTTGCCAACGATGACTGGCAGTAGTCGCAACTCGTCCCTACTCCGGACCCGCCTCGCGAAGCCCGAGGTGCGGACTGGGACCCTAGTGCCTACTGCCTATATCATCAAGGTAGAGGGCACGATACAAAGGACTGCGACCGCTTCAAACACGACATCCAAGACCTGGTGGATGCCATAACTTTCCCCCTGTAAAGGCACATATAGTGCAATTAGCCATCGGGGAGACTAGTAACGAGGCAACTGCGTTTGTGGTGGTAATGACGAGCGGCACCATCAAAGTGCTCTTTCCTGGGGTGGAGCATCGATGCTTAGAAGCGAAGTCGATCTTAGTCAAAGTCTAGTATGTCTATAGGGCCTAGGCTTAAATAATAAACCTTTTTATTTCCTTTCCTTTTCTTAATGCATCGAGTCCGGGAGGTGAGATGGGACTTGTCCTCCACCTCTCTTTAAACAAAGTCACCGGCATCTAGCCCGTTTATTACTATATCAATAAAATAACTCTTTTACAAACAAGTCTCGACAATCGCTTGATTTTCTTTAAAAAAACTAACTCTCTTGCTTAGAATTCGATACTATGCCATTTATCGATAACAATTAACTAAAAGCGTAAAGGCCGAAACAAACGGCCCACCATAACTTCACCCTACGAAGAAATCAGGAAACAACTACCCTCGGTTCAACCCACAACTGACCCCCCTAACCAAGCAAGAACACGCCCATAACTAGTAGGTGACCACATACCCATATCAATGAAACTATACTTTTCCATTACTAACAACGCAGCCGAATACGAAGCCTGCCTAATTGGACTAAAAGCCGCCGTAACTCTATTAGTCAAAAACCTTAGAGTCCACGGAGATTCTTCCCTGGTAGTCAACCAAGCCACGGGCACCTGGAAGGTTTACAGCGAAAGCCTAACCCCATACCAAACCAAAGTCGAAACAGTATCCCGGGAATTCACTGAAATTTACTTCATACACATACCCCGCGAAGAAAATTAATTCGCTGACGCTTTATCCAAACGAGCCTCACTAATAAACATGCCCGACCATCTTTTCTCTTTGCCTATCTGCGTAGAGAGAAGCGAACAACAGGCCTACATCCATAACATCGAAACCGACAATACCTCCGAGGAACCCTGGTACAAAGAAATCCTAGACTTCAAGACCGACGGATCGTACCTACCCAATACAAACACCAATATCCAAAGAGCCCTACGAATACAAGCCGCCCATTACATCCTGAACCAAGGATTACTCTACAAACGAACCCCACAAGGAGTCCTCCTTAGGAGCATAAATAGAACCCAATCCGAAAGTGTCATGGAGGAAGTACATGACGGAGAGTGCGGACCCCACATGAGTGCGCACTTATTAGCCCGAAAAATAATAAGACTAGGCTACTACTAGATTACTCTAGAGGCAGACTGTCAACGTCACGTCCGTCACTGCCACAACTGCCAATTATTTGCCAACATCCAACACCTACCGCCCTATCCTCTCCAAACTATAGCTACACCTTGGCCCTTCTCCAGTTGGGAAATTGACATCATAGGAAAGGCACACCTATACGGAACCGACGAACACTGTTTTATACTAGTGGCCGTCGATTACTTCACCAAGTAGGTAGAAGCCGCCTCTTACACCGTACTAACCTCCTAATAAGTAGTCGAATTCCTACAAAATAACATCGTCTGCCGATATGGCATACCTCACGAAATCATCAGTGATTAGGGGGCTCATTTCAGGGCCGACACCCAAAAACACCTCGATAAGTACAAAATCCGAAGACACAAATCCTCACCTTATAGATCTCAGAGAAACGGGGCCGTGGAGGCAGTGAACAAAACCATCACCACAATCCTTAATAAAATGATAGACAACTATCGGGATTGGCCAAGCAAAATACTCTTCGCATTATGGGGATACCGAACACCCACCGGAGCCACACCCTATCACTTAATCTACGGCTCTGAATCCGTACAACCCGTAGAGCTAGAAATACCCTCACTAAGGATACTAGCCGAAAGCGGCATCCCCGAAGAAGAATGGAACCAAAAACGATATGATGAGCCAGTACTCCTAGATGAGCGTAGAATACATGCACTGTCCAACGTTCAAGCCTACCAA
This sequence comes from Agrostemma githago, assembly GCA_958450325.1. Taxonomy (NCBI): domain Eukaryota; kingdom Viridiplantae; phylum Streptophyta; class Magnoliopsida; order Caryophyllales; family Caryophyllaceae; genus Agrostemma; species Agrostemma githago. Next base: position 30,660,732 of record OY288256.1, read on the forward strand.
CAACGCATACAACGGGCCTTTAACAAATTAGTGAAATCCTGAAACATACATGAGGGGGACCTAGTAGTCAAATCCATTAATGCACCCCTTCTTGTCGATCCCATAGGGAAATTCAAACCAAACTGGGCAGGCCCCTACCTCGTTAGGAAAATACTCTCGGGGGGCGTCGTAATCCTCACCGACCTAGACGGCCAAGAGTTCTGAACCCCAACCAACATGGACCAACTCAAGCGATACTACCCATAGACATCCTAACAACCTCATCTTGATTTCCGAATTAGGACAAAAACCCGCGCAAAACAAAAAAAAACAAAAAAAATCGCATCGATAATTGGCATAGCGAGTCTAAAGCAAAATCACTCACATTTAAAAGAACTACGAACATGGTTTGATTCCGTTTAAACGCGGATACGTAGGCAACCCTCCTTCGGGTACAACCAACCAAATAACAAAATCGATTACTCGATTCACAAGTAAACCAAAACCTTTTACCCGATCCAGTTGACGAGTGATTCTAATGATGAAGCATAAACGACGAACCGAGGACGGAGTGAAAACCCGAAAGGGCGCTCCGGGCAAAATGAAGAATCGAGTTGTGAGCCACCGTAAAAAAAAACGACGAGCCGAGGACGGTGTGAAAACCCAAAAGGGCGCCTCAGGCAATATGAAGAATCGAGTTGCGAGCCGTCGTCAAGAAAAAAAAGGGTGAGCCGAGGACGGGGCGAAAACCCGAAAGGGCGCCCTGGGCAAAATGAAGAATCCAGTTGCGAGCCCCACAAAAAAATATAATAATAAAAATAATAAATGTGCTTCTCATTAACATTAAAAATTCAGTTAAATCGAGCCTTTGTCGAGGCCTTTACATCGAGTATCAGAAACCGGGCTATTCCGGAAATTGACAATGTGTCAAAAACTCCACAAAAATTAGTAATAATACGACACATAATACAAATTATTAGAAGATAATATGAAACGGCTGGGCTCTACCGGTCCAACTTTTTTTTTTATCGCCATCTAGGCATGCTTGTTCGGGTTTTCACCATCGACCCCTCTTAATACAAGCTTCCACTGCCCTAGCCAAAGGCGAGCTCAGCCAACCATGCTTCCTCTCATCACTAACACCTTCAATACAAGTCTCATCAGTCTTGGCCCGTGTAGATGAACTGACGGCACTAGGATCGGTAACGCTGTCTTTGGTCAAGCGCTTAGCGAGTCAACGCCTCTTTATCCTCTAGCACCAAGGTCTTCCTAATCATCGACTTGCTCTGTCCTGATGAGTGCTCATAAACCCCCTGCCGAATAACGTAGTGTCGGTCGACCAAATACCCTCTATAACGACGGGACGTGAAAATTTCTGTTCCCAAGACACCCTAAACTCCCTAAAAGAATTCTCCATCAATGAATCGAACATAGAAACACCCTTAGTAGCATCTGAAGGGATGGGCCTCATCCCCATTTGGTTCGAAAACTCGCTGGGATAAACATAAACTGGGTCCCGTAAAGATAATATTAGCATAGCCTGAGTCTAGGACGAAAAAGGAAACCCGGGTTGCCCACTAATCCGCCACCACAAGACTGTCCATCTAATATATAGCCACTTGCCCCTCGACCAAATAAGAATGCCATTTCTTTTCCGTATGGCTGGCGCTCCACGCCTCCACCATCTTGCAATCCGTGAAGCCCTTATGGCTATAGCCTTTAACAGACCGAGGAGGGTCCACCAAGCCAAGTCTTTCCTGTTGCTAAACCTGCACCAATCTCAACACAATGTCGCATCTTCAAACTATAGTGGGTTTCAAACAAAACAACCACAAAGAAACACAACAAGCAAAAAGTAGCACCTTACTATAGCTGCAAGATCATTTTAGAACCACGAAAATAAGCCCCACGTAGCCGGACACAAGCATCAAGACCTAGAACAAGCTCGCCCAAAATGAGCAGGGAGGGAAATCGTCCATGTTCCATCCATCATGACGTCCAAAACTTGAGGATTACCCCAACCATCATGCACTAACGCATCCTCGAAAAGATAATAGCAAGCCACCACAATATTGAAAGCCCGTCTACAAGCTAGAGGTGAAATATCATAGGTAGCCATCTGTGAAAATGTCCTAAATAGCAATTTAGATCAATATCATCCCTCCCAACGAAAACACTAGCCTCCTCAAATGAGGGAAGATCCAAAAAATGAGGAAAACGTTCCACAAAAGCGTCATCTCCCAAAGGCACGCAAGGCCGAACCGAGGACCATCTACCAATGGCATCTAGTTCCTCGGAAAGAGGGCAAACCCGACCCCCGGGAAAAGCAAAAACGTGTCTTCTTACATCCCAAAATTCGGTACCTGCCAACAAATTATCCTGCACCTTAACCTGCCTTAACGCATTAACCGCAGAAAAACCATCACTTGAACCAACCTCGAAATTGCATTTCTTAAAACAACCCGCCCACTCGGTCAAAATATTCCAGACCCGACAAGACCCCAAGTATGGATATTCTAGACGCTATGGATATTCTAGTATGTCTAAAACAAGCATCCCTAACCCGTATATATAGCCCTAATCCCACCATAATTAGGAAACTCCGAAAATTTCCATAAACAGGGCCTGGATTGCCCGAGCCCAATCGCCCAAATCTCCAGCCGCCTGAACCCAAACGACCCGGAATCCGACCGCCTTAGTCCAGGCGTCTGTCCCTAAGCCGGCAGCCTCTCAAGCAGCCCAAAAAAATCGAGGCAACGATCCCGCGTTGTCACCGTACCACAACTACCACCTAACATTTTAGACGTCGCAAACGACCTCCCAAAGTAACTAAAACCCTCTTCGGAGACCGAAACACCCATGCAAGAGTTGCTAGGTCATATCTCACCCGTCGGACACACCAGACTTAGACGTCTTTTCATTTTTTTTCTTTTAGGGGGATAAGCTACCCCACCTAGGCGTATTGTAGCCTTTAATGGTTATTGTCAAGTCGCGTTTGTAGCCCAATACGACATTGTCATGAATATACAAAAAGTGGTCTAACTTTTTTTTTTTTTCAAAAAATAGTCTAACTTTTTTTTTTTGGTTTTTTGCCTCACCTTAAAAATAAATATCGAGACAACTACACTCGCCTCCTAACACACTTGATCAAAACATGTCGATCTTTTACATTTCGCACCACGTCGAGTCAAACATTTTAATCGACGTAATATTTGATCCAATTCCCGGCTCAAACTAACGCATTTCAAAAGTCCGAAAAACCTATTTCGTACTCTCATGCAATCCCAACGTATTTTAAAACATCCTAAACTACGATGAAATTGCAAATAAAACGAACGCGAACTGATTACTTGTTAAGATAGGTCGACAATTCACCAAACGAAAACACAAGTCTAATCTTATTAATTCAAATACTAAAAGTCTTAAAGATATACAAAACAGACAAATCCATGCACAAACTGAATTCACACACTACGGAGGACCCCTAGAAGCTACGCCTATGGCTATCACAAACTCACCGATGTTGTCGTCCAGGCCTAGATCCTCTAGATTCAAGAGAGGAGACTCGCTATCGTCCATCCCCGACAACATATCTAAGGTAGTTGTCTCGGGAATCCCTCCAACATCCTCAGTAGCACCCGTGACATGACCTGGAGCCTCGGCCTCAGCCTCCCTCTCCATCTCGACCCTTTGCCTAGCTTCACCCTGCGCCGAGGTGTCACCTTGATGCCGAGCCAAATGCTCCTTAAGTTGGGCAATCTCGTTGTCCCGAGATTGCAAGAGTTGTCTTGCATCAGCCACCTCCGCCTCCAGCTCGGTCAGCCGTGTCTCCAGCTGCCCCACCATATCCTGAGCATCCTGCTAGTACACCCATATCTTAGGAGAATGTACAAAAGCCAAGAAAACTGACTCCAAGCATACATACTCACCGATCGAGGTTCCGAAGTGTCACGGGAGACCCTCGAGGCGTAGGCCCGTAAGCAGTTGGCGGCCTGCGATAACCGCTGATGGCAAGTTGACGAAACCAAACAAGTTAACCAAACATAGCCTAACCCTTAGGGTCCAAATCCTAAACAAAAGCCGAAACTTACCCGGTATACCCGGTCACGCCACTCTATCCCAGCATCCATCTCCTCGGCGGAACACGGGGGAGAGGTTCAATGAAGGCTACCTCAGCTGCATCAACCCTGAGCAGCGTCAAAGTGAAGTTTGGGGGCTGAATAGCATCAGTAGGATCGGCCAGCTGAAAGAAAAGCGAATCGATCAGAGGGTGAGCAAAGACTAAGCGATAAAACGAAACGAGCTTTGAACCCAAAAATCAAGTTCTCATCACAAGGCGGTGGCAAGCTAGCCGCTGGCTGACATGAGGCATATAGGAGGGGCACCATACACCAAGAGTGCATCACCTCCTTCTCCATCCCTACCCTCAAGGACCTCTGTGGCGGTCGGTGGTCTGAACATGGTCCGGGGAGGATCAACCGGCACCCTAAAGTCGTCATACAAGCACTGATGCACCAAACGTTCGCCAAGATACCAAAACAGGCGGAAGAATGCAGGAAGGAGCTTCCTCCTGTAGCTCCGAGGCCTCAATTCTGCCACCATATATCCTGGCACACCCTCGTAGTTAGCCCAAGGACGGGCCACGAACTGCACAAACAAAACTAGCATTTTAATAAACCTGAACGCTTGGGGGCTACTAAATAAGACCAGCTATGAGTAGAAGACATACATCCTCGAGGACCAGATGGTTCACCAGCACGTTCTCCGACGGGTAATGGCTGGTTGTACTCTTAGGCTGAGCCAGCCTCCATTCAATCCCCGCCGGGAATTTGGTCGGACGAACCTGCACTGTTTTAGGCGCCAGGCAAGGAAAGTAGGAATAGATCCAAGCCTGCGAAAACCAGAACCAAAACATGTCTTCAGCATATTTAAACCAAACTAAGGGAAACCCAAAGAAACAAATACAGAAACAATTACTAACCTCTAGCAAAAGACCTAAGCCCACGAAGGGCAAGGCCGAGGCGGACTCCACTTGCAACGTCCTCACCATGACTTGAAAGCAGCGAGTCATCTCCGCGAAAGCCGCGGTCACCCAGTCAAAATGTCCCAGCTGATCTAGATCAGCTAGGAGAGGCAGAAATCTAGTACTAAACCTCTCACCCTTATCCGAGAAGTGGGTCGATCCTAGGAAGTACCACAATCATAACCGGGCATCCTGCTCCGGCGTGTTGGGCGCTCGACCCTCTAACACCGCCACCCGCTCAAAGTGATCGGTGATGTACGAACTCACTAGAGCATGAGGCGTACTATAAGCCTCACGCTCCAAACAATCTCCGATGAGGCCCCGCACCTCATCACTATCTAACCTAAGGCCCTCAGTAGCCCACCTAATTCTCTTCGGACCCCAGGGTAAACCCCTAATCACCCCAAAGTCCTGTAAAGTCATCACGACCTCCCCAAAGGACATGTGGAAGGTTGAGGTAGTATCGTGGAAGCGATCTACCATCGCTCTAATCACCATGAGGTTGCACTTAGTCTTGCAACCGACCAATCGAACCCATTGCTCGACCACGGGACCCAGAGCGGTCCTCTCGATAATCCTCTTTGCCACGGGGGTCAATTTTTGGAAATATATCTCAAGGCATGTCGTAAAATCCGAGAAGGTCCGGCCTCATCGGACGTGGGGGCTGCAAACCGAAGCAATACAAGTATAAACAAAACAAACTAAACCCTACCAAAATCGAAATTCAAAGCTTAAAACTAATAGGCACGAGCTAAAATACTCATCACGCCCTGCACACTGCAGTGAGAAACGTACAAGTCGAGAGGAAACAAAAGCTGATGGTCGTCCCTGTCCCGAGCCCACTCGGGATCTTTATAGCCAATCTATGATAAGTGTAGTTTGTAGTACCTAAATCGCTGTGTTTGGTCCCATTTTCGTTTGTGAAATCGCTCTTCGGAGCGGTTTCAGGGCTACTTATACTTCTTCTAGTTCACTTTAGGTTCCCAAGACCATTCGTGGAGAATAGGAACGATTCTAACTCGTTTCATACACTTTCAGAGCCAACGAAGAGAAGAAACAATCACTCGGTGCCTTGGATTTGATCCCGAGACCTTGGGACCCATTCCCGAGCCCCTTAGACCCATTCCCGAGCCCCGAGAATCGACGGGAAGCCCATGAGAAGTAAGGAGGGACCTTAGAGACTATAATGGAGGCCTACAAGGTCCTTCCCGGGCGGGAAGGGTAGCCATCCCGACTGGGAAGGAGTGCGCAACTGAAGTAGCTGCTGTTTTGTCATCCCGACCAGGAAGGATGGCTCATCCCGACCGGGACCATTCCTTCCTGACCGGGATGGAGTAGCTGTAGCCACGTTACTTTCTTTTCTTCTCCTGCACTCTTTTAACCTTATAAATACTCCTCCATTGTATTGTTTAAGGGGGGGACATTACCATACATTATTCTAAACCCTAGATAGAGTGCCTCCTCTCATTATCTTAATCTTTTCTCTAAACTCTTGTTAATTTTAGATTAATCTAGTTAATTAGTCTTGTATTAAGGGATTTCTTCAAGATTCATCCAAGATTGACAACCTTGGGAGTTTCATTTTGGTTTATCTTTTCAATACAAGTTCTCATCATTTGTTATCCTTGTTAGTTTAGTATAATCCTCTTCTCCTCTTTACTTTTAATCTTTGTTAATCTTTCAAGTTCGAATCTTTATTCATTGTTTTTTGTTCTTGTTAGTTCATTATGAATGTTTGGATGTTTATGTTGATTACTCTCATTTATGTTAGTATTAGTTTGATAATGAGTGAGTAGATTCCTTGTGGGGTTAGTAGGGGGATTAAGTGTGGATTATGGGTGATTAGGGTTTTATTGTGGGTAAAGGTGATTCCTTTGTTGCTAGTCACATATTGGGCACATTATGTGTTTGTTGAATTGCTTGTGTGGGTAGTAGTGGCCAAGGCTTCTCATACTTGTTTTCCTCTTCTCATTGTTTGACTAATTTGTGATTGAATCCTTATGTTTTGAGTAGCATCTAGCATGAGTGTTCGGGTCTAGTCTTTGACACGAGAGTGCGGACTTTGGCTTTGGCGCGAGAGCACAAACCGACCTTAGTAATTAAGTGACACCTACATCCTTGACCTCCCAATCATCCTACTACACTTATGAACCCGACCTAACCCTACTCCTTTCCATATTTGATTCATCCTTTTAGTTAGTCATCATTTCTCTAGTTCGTTGACTTAGTTAATCTTCAATTGTTTCATTTAGCTCATATCATACATAATACATTGTTAGTCCATTTCCTTCACCCCCAACCACCATAGTTTGTCAATTATCGTCTTCTTTGTGTTTGTTTATGACTTAGCCTTGTTATTAGGTAGACCTAGTTTAGACACCATTTTCCGTCCCTGTGGATACGACCCGACTTACCCTAGCTACTAGTTAGGATTAGTTGGTAATACTTGATCGGTAGGACCAACGGCAATTCCTTACCATCAATTTGGCGCCGTTGCCGGGGACGGTGCATTGTTTAGACTTAGTTTGCTTAATAGCTAGACTTAGTTACCCTTCTTTGTGTTCTTTCTCTATCACTTGTGCATATTTTAGGTTTTTTCTTTGTTTTTATTGTTTTCTTCTCTCTTTGTCTTCCGTGGTTCTCGTTTATTGTCTTTGCCTAGTGCCCATAAAGCACTAGGTGTTCTCACATTTGTTCAAGTGTGTAGTGCATGCCTAGGAGGAGAGACGACTTCTTTCTTTTCAATCCAGAGCCGGAGAGACTCTTTAGAGCCCTTCGCCAACGGACGATTGATCGGGTTATAGACACTCTCAACCGAGTACTAGCAATACTATTGAAGAACAAGCTCAAGGATCCGACTTAAACGAAACACCTCGAGAGACGGCCGAAGGGATTTTCATCAATCCCTTTGGTACTTCTAGTCATTCTTCTCAACCTAGTTCCCCTTCTACTTCTACATCAACACCGTCTACACCATCATCTCCCACATATCCAACAATGCCTAAGTTCTCTTCTCATTCAACCTTTACGGAAGACGTTTTGCCCGGTCCAACCACTTTACCGGAGGCATATACCGGCAACTTTGTGGCAAAAACACAATTCATCCAATTGGTCGAAAGAAGTCAATTTAGTGGGTTACCAACCGAAGATCCTCATCAACATATGGAAACCTTTTCGGATTATTGCGATGCTATCTCACAAACGGGAATAACCCAAGATCAAATCCGGTGGGTATTATTTCCTTTCTCTTTAATCAGTAAAGCTAAGCAATGGTTCAAAGGGTTAGACAAGGCGAGTCTTGGTATTGATACTTGGAAGAAGCTAGCCTTAGCTTTCTACCAACAATTTTATCCCCCGGAGAAGACAAATCTATTGAGAGTCTCTATCACGGGATTCCAACAACGTGATGAAGAAAGCCTCTACGAATCGTGGGAAAGATTCAAAGCCTTGATCCGCTCTTGTCCTCACCACGGTCTATCAAAGTGGTTCCTCGTTCAACAGGTTTGGAACGGGTTATATGAAGATTCGAGAGCCATACTCAACATGGGATCGAATGGAAGGTTTACCGAGGTGGATGATGACCAAACATGGTCGAGAATTGAGGAGATGGCGGTGCACAACTCCCAATACTCAAGGACTAGGAAGGCGAATCGAGGAGGAAGGCATGAGATCGATGCCATTACACAATTAAGCATTAATCTTGGGGCTCAACTAAAAATCCACATGGAATCTATTGACAAGAAGCTCCAAAGCCATTTTGATCAAGGTCAAAGTGCAAGTGCCTTCCACCAACATTCTACTCATCAAGTCAATGCTTTGGGAGTTGTATCTCCTACATCGTACTATGGGATATGCGATATTTGCGGGATAGTTGGACATGAGCCTATACATTGTCGAGGTAGTATTGAGCAAGTGAACACCTTTCAAGCGTTCAAGAAAGGTGCCCCCTATCCTCACATGTTCCAAGCTTCCCATCAAGCTTCCCAACAACAATCTCTACAACACCGTCCATATGTGTCACCTCCCTTAAGGGACAACAACCAAGGTTACCAAGGTTATATGGGCAACCCAAGGCCATTCAACAACTTCAAGCAACATAACCAAGGTAACTTCAACAACAATCAAGGGTTCCAACAAGGGAAATTCAATCATCAAGGTGGTTTCCAAGGAAACCAACACAACCAAGGACATCAAAACTATAACCATGGCAATACTCAAGGCCTTAATCAAGGCAACTCTCATGGGTTCCAAGGGAACCATCAACAACAACAAGCAACCCAAGGTAATCGACAAGAAAGCAAGCCAAGGAGGCGGTCTCCTATTCATGATTATGGTACTCACTTAGCCCTCACCGATACTCCGCACAATCCACAATCTCCACCTCGAGATTTGGACATGCAAAAATCAATGATGGATGTGCAAAGGAGTAACCAAGAAATGCAAAGAAGCCAAATGGAAATGCTAATAAACCAACAAGAATTCTTTGCTCATCTTCAAAGAGAGAACATAGCAAGAGATGCTCATATGAAGATGCTCGAAAACCAAATATATCAAGTTGCTTCGAGAAGCTCTTCTGGGCAAAAGGGGCAATTACCTCCTCAAGGTGAAACGGTGAAAGTTGAGCATGTGAATGCTATTACCTTGAGGAGTGGTTCATCTTATGACTCCCCGTTAGTGCCTAGTGAGCAAGTACCAATGAAAGAAGTTGTATTTCCAATTCAAGAAAATTCAAGCTTAGGAACTCCATTGAAGGAACAAGTCTTGTGGGAGATTGAGAAACCCCATGAAGACAAGCTTCCCCCACTTCAAGGAAAAGAAAAAGGTAAAGGGAAAATGTCATTTGAGAAGTCCAACCTTAATGAGCAAGACAAGGTGCATATCAAGTTGCCTTTCCCAACAAGGCAAATGAGGACCAAGGTGGATGTTCAATATGACAAGTTCCTAGACATTGTGAAGAAACTGGATGTGAGTGTCCCTTTTACCGAGCTACTGACCCAAATTCCGGCATATGGAAGATTCATGAAAGAAATCTTGGCTAGGAAGAGATCCGTCGACAAGGAAGAGACCATAGCGTTCACAAGAGTGGTAAGCGAGCTTATTCAAGGTTCTACGCTTCAAAAGTTGAAGGATCCGGGTAGTTTCTCGATCCCGTGCACCATAGGCAACTTCAAGATTGAGAGAGCACTATGTGATTTGGGTGCGAGTGTAAGCATCATTCCCTATTTCATTTGTGAGCGACTTGGGATGAAGGAGCTCAAGTGTACTTCTATTACACTCCAAATGGCCGATAGTTCACTCAACCGACCATTTGGGATGTTAGAGGATGTGCCAATAAGAATCGGGAAGTACTTCATTCCGCTCGACTTCCTTGTACTTGACATGCCGGAAGATGCTATCACTCCCATTATCCTTGGGGGCCCATTTCTCCATACCGTCGGTGCTATGATTGATGTAAATAACGGTAGGATCACATTTGAGCTAGGCGACGAGAAGCTCGTGTTTGACCTCCAAGGCAACACCTCGTCTACTAATGATGAGTCTTGTAAAATGATCACCGCCATGAAAGACATCGATCTAGGGGATGAGACGGGTGAAAGCTTGAAGAACAACTTCTATGGAATTGAAGATGATAATTCCGAGCTTGGGGCGGATGAATGCCCATATCATGAGATCGAAGACAAGTTGCAAGGCAAGAAGAAAGATGAGCCTCCCTTGGGGCCACATGAGGTTAGATGGACGTTTGGGTATATACCGAAGGATCGCAAGTACAAGTTCAATCCATTGAACTTAGTAGATCGGGATGCCCCGGGAACGTCGAGCAAGGTTGTGAAGAACCTTGGAGTGTGGATGGTTATACCACTAGTTTGATTGAAGACTTCTCGAGAGCCTTCGATTTGTTTCTTCGTGCCCTTGATGGCGACGGAATTGGCTATAGTGTTGTTAGAAAAAGATTGAAGAATGCACCACCCTAGGTTTGACGGAGTTCCAAAATAACCGTCTCATTGTATATATCTCTTTCTTGTAATTCTTTTGAGTTTTTGTGAAATCCTTGTACCATGGTATTTTGATGAGTGATGTAAGGGAGGGACTTTGATGAATGTGTTTGAGCTTATTGGATAGGTAAGAAGTGAAGATGAATCTTAGAGAGGAGTGGTTATTGATAGACCTTGGATTGTGAGCAAGGGATTCGGTTTTTGAAGATTTGGACAAGCTTTTGGGGATTTGAAGGGCTAGATGATCCATCCCGGGCGAGAAGAAGGCTTCCCGACCGGGAAGGATGATCCATCCCGACCGGGAAGGAGCCATCTCGACCGGGATGAGGGTACCAAAAATCGAGTTTTCTGAAGTGCCATCTCGACCGGGAAGGGAGCTTTCCGACGGTGAAGGGTGTGTCATCCCGACCGGGACCATCCATCCCGACCGGGATGGTCCCCTACTCCACCTTTTGCCTCTTCTTCGACATTCGAGCCTACCCTACCACTTTAAACCCCCTCCCAACCTCCCTACCTATCCTTGCACCTATCGTATGACCCCTACACTTCTTAGACATACATTCACCTCATTTTCTCTTCACTTTACACCGAGTTTCACATCAAATCCCACCTCCTTATACCTTTGCACTTCAACCATGGAACCATATCGAGAATGAAGAGGAATAGCAATGACGAAGACTAGTTATGTGCCGATATCGAACTATGAGACGATGGAGCGAGTGAGTTGCTAACCGCTTGGTACGGAAACTATCCTTTCTTTTCCGTCTTTTATTGCTTGTCTTCCTTTGTTCGTTCCCTTCCCCTCATACACATTTGTGTCATGGTGGCCCTCAGGGCCTTGGTAGTCATTGCTACCGACTCTCGATGACGTGACTACATCGAGAGTCATTTAAAAATCCAAAATTACAAGAATTTTTCACTTTTTCTTTGATTTTAGTTTCTTTTGTTTGGATTTAGTCGGATTCGGGCGGAATCCGGGCTAGGTGACTTGATTACACCTAGTCCTCACCTCCCATTTCCTTTTATTTCCTTCTTCTTATTTGTTCCCCCATCCATATCTTTTCTCGTCTCGGCCCATGGTGACTTGACGACACCCCGGCCGGACACATTCTCCCCTTTTCTCCGCTTTCTTTTTCATTTTTAGTTTTATTTTTGTAGTTTCTCTTCCTTTCTTTGGTGTCTCCATACACTATGATCGAGCATGAGGACATTGCTCGGTTTAAGTGTGGGGGAGCGATATTCTAGTATATTTTAGTTTTATTTTCGTAGTTTTTTTGAAAAATCTTATAAAACCATAAAAATTTGAAAAATTTCACAAAAATTAAAAAGATTTTCTTTTGTGTCTTTTCCTTTTGTGTCGTGCTTTTATTGTGGTGTGTTTGTTTTGCCTCCCTTTTTCCTTGTAGGTCGCCTAATCGCCGTTAACTTTGGAAGGCTTTAAGACATCCGGTAACGCCTTTTATCCCTTTTTCCTCTTTACCTCTTGTGATGTTCGGAGGAGACTTGTGATGATGTGTGTTCGAGTGGAGCTTTGTAAAGTTCGATGTTGATTTGGTAGCTTGTTTGGAAATTCGGGGTGGTGTTTGTTCTCTTTGTATGTTTATTTTGTTTTGTTTCCTTCTTCTCTTTTTCTCTCGTTTTTGTCATGTCTTTGTTTTGTTGTGTGTAGTTGTGTCTAGTGTGTAAAAAGGTTTTTGAAAACCCGGTTTTGAGGCTAGTGTGCAAGTGTTTACTTTCCCTTTCTAGTAGTCTTGGACTTTGGTCTAGTATAATGACCACAAATCAATAGTTTCGTTCGTCCTTTTCCTTGAGTCCACCTAGCTTACTAGGGATTTAGTACGGGATTTGCATTTTGACCATTATGACCATTCACGGTGTGAAAAGGCCTTGGTTGCCGAGTCCCGTCCCTTAGGTGACCGTGTTCGGAATTGTTTGATTAGTCCAACTTTTCCCCTTTTTGTGGGTTTGAAGGGAAAGCGCGCTCCCGACTCACCCATTCCCCTACCTCCTACACATATCCACAAAATAAAGTTGCGAATTGTTGAAATCACCGTTCTTTGTTGCAAAAAGAAATGCCTACAACTCAAATCTAGCCAAAAATAGCAAAGAAAAGAAAAAGAAAGAAAAGATTGAAGAAAAAGAAAAGGCACAAAAAGCCAAAAAGGAAATACAAAAGAAGAAAAAGAAATGGCATAGCAACACAAAAAGCGAAAATGCAAAAGAAAGAAAATGCCAAGGAAAATCACCTCCCAAAAAGAATCCCCACCTCTCAAAAATAAGCCTTTTTCCGATCATTACCGTGAAGAGCCTACCAAAGGACCGAGTCCCTAGGAAGGATGATAGCGGTAATGGTCGGTCTTCCCTCATTTTGCAATCATATCCACCTTTTTACTTGGACTAGTTGAGCGGTTTTGGGCATGGGACGACCCTCTTGGCTCATCGCTAAAGGGGGCGGGGTCCCACTTACCTACAGTGTCGACTAACACCGTGGTTCATCCTTTTTCCATCCCGCCGATCGTCCCGTAGTACGTTCTTAGAAGGTTAGGAGGACCTAGGTAAGTTACCAACGCTCTTATTGCTTTGTTATCATACTGTTAGGGTTTAGTTCATTTCGATTTGTATTATTAGCTTGGGAACGTTGTCACTTGCCTTGAGTCCTAAACCGGTGCTTCTTTCACCGCTTTTTAGAGGGAAGTGGTATTTATTTCTTTTTTGGGCGCAACCGTTTACTTGTTTGTTTGTTTGTATGTTTGTTTGTTTGTGTGTGTTTGTGTCCGATTGCATCCACAGTTTTGTCGCAAGATCTTACATGCTTTGCGGAGTGCACTTTTCCTCTAAGTGTACTCGCGTGAGTTGAAAGGGCGTAGGGTGCGCTAATACCCGCTCGATTAGTAGTATAGTTTCTTTTAATTTTTAGTTAGTTGGTGCTTACTCGAGGGCGAGTAAGGGTTAAGTGTGGGGGAGTTGAAAAGTGCAGTTTGTAGTGCCTAAATCGCTGTGTTTAGTCCCGTTAACCTTTGTGAAATCTCTCTTTGGAGCGGTTTCTGGGCACTTATACTTCTTCTAGTTCGCTTTAGGTTCCCAAGACCATTCGTGGAGAATTGGAACGATTCCGATTCGTTTCATACACTTTTGGACCCAACGAAGAGAAGAAACGATCACTCGGTGCCTTGGATTTGATCCCGAGACCTTGGGACCCATTCCCGAGACCTTGGGACCCATTCCCGAGCCCCGAGAATCGACGGGAAGCCCATAGGAAGCAAGGAGGGACCTTAGAGACTATAATGGAGGCCTACAAGGTCCTTCCCGGGCGGGAAGGATAGCCATCCCGACCGGGAAGGAGTCGCAATTGGAGTAGCTGCTGTTTTCTCATCTCGACCGGGAAGGATGGCCCCTCCCGACCGGGACTATTCCTTCCCGACGGGGAAGGAGTGCACAATTGGAGTAGCTGCTGTTTTGTCACCCGGACCGGGATGAGGTCATCCCGACCGGGAAGGATGGCCCATCCCGACCGGGACCATTCCTTCCCGACCGGGATGGAGTAGCTGTAGCCGCGTGACTTTCTTTTCTTCTCCTTCACTCTTGTAACCTTATAAATACTCCTCCATTGTATTGTTTAAGGGGGGGACATTACCATACATTATTCTAAACCCTAGATAGAGTGCCTCCTCTCATTAGCTTAATCTTTTCTCTAAACTCTTGTTAATTTTAGATTAATCTAGTTAATTAGTCTTGTATTAAGGGATTTCTTCAAGATTCATCCAAGATTGACAACCTTGGGAGTTTCATTTGGGTTTATCTTTTCAATACAAGTTCTCATCTTTTGTTATCCTTGTTAGTTTGGTATAATCCTGTTCTCCTCTTTACTTTTAGTCTTTGTTAATCTTTCAAGTTCGAATCTTTATTCATTGTTAATTGTTCTTGTTAGTTCATTATGAATGTTTGGATGTTTATGTTAATTACTCTCATTTATGTTAGTATTAGTTTGATAATGAGTGAGTAGATTCCTTGTGGGGTTAGTAGGGGGATTAAGTGTGGATTATGGGTGATTAGGGTTTGATTGTGGGTAAAGGTGATTCTTTTGTTGCTAGTCACATATTGGGCACACTATGTGTTTGTTGTATTGCTTGTGTGGGTAGTAGTGGCCAATGCTTCTCATACTTGTTTTCCTCTTCTCATTGTTTGACTAATTTGTGATTGAATCCTTGTGTTTTTAGTAGCATCTAGCATGAGTGTTCGGGTCTAGTCTTTGACACGAGAGTGCGGACTTTGGCTTTGGCGCGAGAGTGCAAACCGACCTTAGTAAATAAGTGACACCTACATCCTTTACCTCCCAATCATCCTACTACACTTATGAACCCGACCTAACCCTACTCCTTTCCATTTTTGATTCATCCTTCTAGTTAGTCATCATTTCTCTAGTTCGTTTGCTTAGTTAATCTTTAGTTGTTTCATTTAGCTCATATCATACATAATACATTGTTAGTCCATTTCCTTCACCCCCAACCACCATAGTTTGTCAATTATCGTCTTCTTTGTGTTTGTTTGTGACTTAGCCTTGTTATTAGGTAGACCTAGTCTAGACACCATTTTCCGTCCCTGTGGATACGACCCGACTTACCCTAGCTACTAGTTAGGATTAGTTGGTAATACTTCATCGGTAGGACCCACGACAATTCCTTACCATCAATCTCCTCATTCACCGGTACAGGAATCGAGACATGAGCCCTCATGGCAACAGTCTCAGAAAGCCTACACTTCCTTACTCTATCGAAATCGACCTCGTTTATGGCCTCCGGATCATGATGCTGCGACGAAACGCTCCGTTGTCTCCTACGAATCCCGCGGGGAGTCAGTGAGCTCGTCCCGGCGGTCTCGACACTAGTGCCAACTGAAGGAGCTCCCTCGGAATGCTCGGTATCAACTCTAGCTGCAAAACCAGACAAAATATAAAAAATCCATGCCTCAGGTTAGGCTAAGGCAGCTCAAACAGGTCAAAATAAGGTCAAAATTTTGGATAGAGATATCAAGTTTCCGAAAGGCCCACCAACACCTATTTTCGACCCCGATCATAATGGAAGTGGTTCCGGAAAAATCCGACATCTTTTTTTTTTTTTTGGTAAAATGTGAAGTGGTATATAAATCAAAAGAATTTACAACAGATCATTTCTGACTGACCAAATACAAGCAGGAATAACTCATAACTGAAACATCTAATAGACAAAAAAAAAAAATCTTCAGATGCCCCATATTCTTCTCCAACGCATATCCTCTTGATTCTGGTTAGGACATTTAGCCTCGATTCTCTTCTTCGCTTGTTGAATGATCAAATTTGCCACTAGTTTAGGGATCTGTAGAATATAATTCATCCTTGCATTATTTCTCTGCATCCAGACCTGATAATGTGTAGCAGTCCACAGGATCGTATGTAATTTATATTTCAAGGTAAGATGTCCCGATCCTGCCATGGTAATATTTAATCTAAATCCACACCAGTTCTCAACGTGCTTAATCACCATGGAACTGTAATAGCACTCAAAAAATAAATGCTCAAAAGTTTCCGTTCCACTCTCACAAAGACAGCATTCCTTGTCCTGACAAAATCCCAGATCATACAATTTTCCCCTGCAATTCAGGCCCCTCTGCTTCACTAACCAAGTAACAAAAGCTTGCTTAGGGTCATTCCAACCGTTCCAGACAATTGAATGCCATTCCACAGTAGGATGAAGCCCCCTAAGCCACTTATAACCATCTTTAATCAAATACTCATCGGTATCGCCTTGCCACATTCCATTAGGAAAACCATGCTTGACCTTGTCCTTTATCTTACAAATGCGTTTCCACGCCCAAGAAGCAGTATTTGGAGCCTGATAGGTCTCCCAATCCTGTCCTTTTAGGTAGATGCTATTAATCCACTTAACCCATAATCGCTCCTCATTCTGATAGATCCAATGGACCAGTTTGGTAATAGCAGCTATATTCATAATCTCTGCTTTTCTAACTCCTAGGCCACCCTCTTGCTTATCCAATGTGACAGTCTCCCAAGCAACAAGGGGGACCCTTATATACTCAGAAGACCCGTCCCAAAGGAAGTTCCTGCAAATGCCTTCAATTCTCCTAATGATCGCCTTAGGAAGGACAAAAATGCTAGCCCAATAAGAATGTAAGGTGTTCAAAATGGAATTAACAATAACCAGTCTACCTGCATAAGAGTATTTTCGAGCACCAATACTTCGAACTCTCTTTACAATTCTTTCAATCAGCGTGTTGCACTCGAGTTTTGTCAGCCTTCCCGCCTGAATTGGCACTCCCAAATATATAAAAGGCATGGATCCCTCAGTGAATCCCACGACCTGTTTAATATCGGACCGAATATTCTCATTAACCCCATTAAAGAAAACCTCAGATTTAGAGCCATTCATCGTGATACTGAAAAGGCCACTTCTCAGTAGCATAAGCCATCATCCTAGTCAGATAGTCCATACAAAGGGTGAACAGAAGGGGAGAAATAGGATCCGACATCTTTAAGACACCTTTTGGTCCGTCGTAAGTCGCACAAAACCTCGCGGAAGGCCCTGGAGGCCGTCCTACAAAAATTGACAAAGAAGTCACCAGCGTCATCACAAACACTAATCGAGCAAGATTACGTAATACAAGTACGGGAATAACCGGGAAAGCGGTCCCCAACCCTAGCATTTCGAATTTATCATCATAGGAGGCCTTGGTCACACCTCAAAGTCTCCTATCAAGCTTCTAACTACCCTAACGAGCTCTATTCAACCCTAATTTAACAATGGAATTTAGCGCGAACGTCGAAACTTAGCAAATTTAAAACTCCCAAATCGATTTTCTAAGGTTTTGTAGACACCCACATTTGGCCGCTAGGTGTCTATAGCGGTTCCCAAAAAACAACCGATGATGATCGGACGCAAACATGCTTTAACACACTCGAATATGGGGTAAAAATCATTGGTATTTGGCTTGGGCTTTTTAGGGAGTACAAATCTCACAAAACCGACCCCAAATTCAGGCCCAGTGGGTCATTTCCAGTCAAATGAGACTAATTTGGGTCATAATCAACACCAAGGGCAAAACCGTCTTTTAGCGACCGGGTCAAACCCCGGTCAAAGGCGTTTCCGAGACATAAAAGCTATCATACGGCTTTCGGAAATCCGATTTGAAGTCAAATACCACAAAAAATCAGCCATGGAGAAGAATTAAGCAACTAGAACTCTCCCTTAAAGATAAAACTCGATCTCTAAATGAGACTCCTACCTGGCATAGACCCACTCGATCGAGTGGACCGGCCCACTCGGTCGAGTAAGCTCGAAAAACTTGCAAAACATGTGTCAGATCGGGCACTCGATCGAGTGTTATGCACTACTCGATCGAGTGACCCCTTTTCCAGCTAGAACCGGATTCCTTTTCTATCCAAGATCGGAATCCTACTCCCCCTAAACCGGGTGCTTTCTTCTCATCCAAGCAAGGTTTTCCTATCCAAAAGCTAAGTACCTTTCCTGGTCAAAGCCGGAAACTTCTCCTATAAATACACCCACTTTGCACAACACAAATAACAACACTTACATCATCAACAGTTACACACACAATTCCCGACAATTCACAACATCAATTCACAACCCGAAATTCTAGGCAATTTTAGGCAAACTATAAACAAATACCGTCCCGATTTTCCTCTATAAATCCCGTAGGAAACCCTAGATCAAAACTCTTCCAAGACCCGAGATCAAAACTCGTCAAAGACCCGAGAGCAAAACTCGTCAAATCCTTTCCCAATTATACACACCATAACACTCTTATATTCATCTTAAACGCTCCCGCGCCTAGGCCGCTACTACGAGTCCATTTGCAAGATAATTAAGCATGTAGGTTGAGGGTATCACAAATCCCATTTTCTCCCTTTCTCTCTTCCTTTTTCTCATTTTTTTTCCGTCTCTTTCGTCACATTTTTTTACTATTATTTTTTTTTTGTCGTTTCTAATATCGATATTATCGTACCATTTTCAAAAAAGCATTATTTCCTAGGATACGATATCGACTCTATAGTCGACTAAAGGATCTAAAGGATCAATCAATAATACATTTTCGTTGATGCCGAGGTAATAGTCACACGGTCCAAAAAGACTAATTACGACATCACAACGCGGAGGAATTATTTCATCTTTTACAAAATCCACTCTAATATTAGATATTGATTCTATAATCAAGTATCGAATATGACGAGTATCGAAAACTAAATCGAGTGAAAATCATATTATATTTTCACGTGATTTAGAAAAATTATCAATTTTCAACATTAAAAAGCAATTTCGAAATTCATGCAAAATTGCAAAACAAACTATGGTTCATACAGGGGGCACTCGATCGAGTGCCTAGCCCACTCGATCGAGTGGCACCCCAAAAACCGAGCAAAATCTTTTTTTCGAGACCACTCGGTTGAGTCCCTCAATGACTCGATCGAGTGGCTCTTGGTTCATCAAAACCGTGAGTCTTTCAGCATCCTTCGAGTCCCGATGAAATTCTTTTAATGAATTCGGTCGGCACGTGTCAAGTCCATCACGTGATTCATCTTTTCAAAACCATGCATTGCATTATATTCATGTCGCTTATTCAATTTACAAACCGTTATTATCGTTACTAACTTGTTTGTTCATGTTTTAGCGATTTATTTTCGTTGGTTGTTTTATTGTACTAAAACGAACCTCGTATGCTAAATACAACTTTGACGTTAATTTCGATGCATTAAATCGACATAGCAACTTATTCAAATCTTCGCATTCTTAGTCAAAATATTGTTTGCATATCATTTAATCGAATTACTAACGCGTGTATTTTAAAATCAAACGATATCTTAGTAGAGGCCGCTAGGTGCAGGCGGGGTTGGGTGTTCTTTGTGAACTTCCCAACAAGTATCCTCACCCCTTACTCAGAACCTCGGTTTCCGGATGTCCAAAACCGTTGGAGCATGAGAGTCATTCAATACACGGTATCCGATAATGTTGGTATCGATATCGTAATGCAAAGGGACGAACCCAATAAACTCTGAGATCCGAATGGGCCGTATTTTGTGCACGGCCCACCAAGATATAAAGTGAGTTCGAATGGGCCCGAACTCCCACAAAGTTCGGTGGCG
The DNA here is from genome assembly GCA_958450325.1 of Agrostemma githago. Taxonomy (NCBI): domain Eukaryota; kingdom Viridiplantae; phylum Streptophyta; class Magnoliopsida; order Caryophyllales; family Caryophyllaceae; genus Agrostemma; species Agrostemma githago. The sequence continues at coordinate 30,680,878 of OY288256.1, forward strand.
ACTCCATTTCGATTTAAATTTCAATTCGGGATCCATCTCACATGAGATTCATTCGCCGACCCAAACCCGCGCGTGGCCGCGTCGTGGTGGACCTATGTCATGTCCACAATTTGGGGACTCTGCTGAGGAATATTTGATGCGTGACTTACCATCGGCATCCTCAGGTTGAGACTCGAATAGAAATCGTTTGACTAGTACAATACCCGTTTTAGTTTTATGGTTCGTGCATAACCCCATCTTTTCCCGGGCCGGTACTGGTAACCGACGTCCCACTATACCATTGATGTAGTCCAAATTCGTTATGTCAAAGGTGTTCATAGCTAATTCGTATGGGTTTCGCGGCATGTTCTAAGCTCAACTCGACTTAGAAAGTCAGTCCCGATTTTCGGAAAGGCTAGGTGCACTGGTATAGACCCCATCTAGACCGATCGAGACTTAGTGTAAAGCATACATAGTGTCGTTATAATTCTTGCGTGACTATGTGCTACTTAGCTTCTAAAGTCATTTTCAAAAACCGTCATTTCCAAAATTGCACCTTTTCCAAAAATATTCGATTTCAAAACCCGGGAAGTATACCGAATTTAGGAGATTTTTACTAAAAATATACTATTTCTAGCCGGTATGCCGCCCATTTCAAAAACTCAAATTTATTTTCAAACCTTCAAAATCGCGGCCCGTTGGCACTTTTTTTATTTTCGAAAATCGGGCCATCGACCGTTTTCTCGGATTTTTCAACTTCCTTTTCAATACTTTCCTCTTCTTAGGACTTCCCGTATTTAGTAGTGTCAGATCTTAGCGTCGAAACTCCGTCGATCTGACATCACGAGTTTCATCTCCATCCTAGTCCGCCTTATTCTAATGGCATAACCGACCAACACGAGTCATACGCTCGTAAATGGAAGGTTCATCTAAGCACTCGAGTTCTAGCTAGAAAGTCTCACGCAATCTTTCCCTCTAGCAGGACGATCCCCACGACCTTTCCTAAGGGAACTTCGCCCGTCTTTCAATCCGTTAGTCGAGTCATCCCAATTCGAGAACCCTTTAACTTAAGGGTCTACCCTAATCACAGTGTCATCCTTACACAAGTCAAGTCAAGGGTCTCTAGCGTCAAAACTCTACCGATTTCGACATCGCAAGTTTCTCCCTTATCCCGTCTGCCTTTCCTTGAGACCAAGTCAACCTTTTACAAGGCATAGCCCTATAAAAAAAGGTTCATGATCCTTACATCTAAGGGTCACTCGTCCGACACTCGAGTCTTAGCAAAGTCTTCAATCCCACTCGGGGGCTACCCTTCAGCAAAACGATCAATCACGGTTGCTCTAAGGGTCATGTCTTGCACGTGTTGTCACGTACCCCACTTTCGAATCACTTAGATGTCCCACCATCTGAGTCCTGTCTGTGTCCTTAGTCTTACTTGGGGGCTATTCTCCGACGGAACGATTAATCACAGTCACTCCGAGAATCATACCCTATACATTTGTCTTAGGAGAGTCTAACCCGAGTTAAACTGGAGTCGTCTCTCCTCCCGCGCTATTTTCTATGCCTTGGTGTGCTTGAGTTCCGAAGGAACTTTCCTGGTTACGCAGTATTCTTACAGATAGGCCACCGGTAACCAGACATAAGCACAAGATGCAAGAAGTTTTGGACAAACTGACGGTCTCACTGACTCAGATTGTGGCCCAATTGACAGCTATCAAGTCCAACTAGATAGCTATTGTTACCCGTTTGAGCGCCATAGAACAAGGGACTCCTAATGGTGGGGTTGAGACTACTGCGCCTTTGGCTGAACTGGTCAGCGTAGTCCGCAAACTGGAAGAGCAGATCCACTTGTCAACTAACAACACTATCCTCACGGAAAATGCCCGTGCCTATTCACCCCTGAATGATGAACTGCCCGACAACCTCAACCTTACGGGCTTGCCAATGTTTGATGGGACCGAAGACCCGGTGCTTCACATCCGGGCCTTCAAAGAGTTCATGGCCGTTAATGGTGTGAAATCGACCATGTTCCAGCACCTGTTTGCCTCCTCCCTCGAGAAGCATCCGAAAGCCTGGTACTACAGGCTTGACTCCAAGAAATATAAGACTTGGGATGACGTGGCCACGGAGTTTGCTCGGAATTACACCGATAATACCGAGATCCAGACCACGATGCGTACTTTGGAGGTCATGGCCCAGGAGCCCAAAGAAGGCTTCACCAAATACCTCCAATGCTGGAGGGCCGAAAGTGTGAAACTGGTGGAAAAGCCCAATAAAAAAGTTTTAGTGGAGGCCTTTGTCAAGAACCTCCTCCTTTCTTACCGGGTCCATCTCCGGTATGCTGTCGTACCCAATTTCGCCACCATAACTGAAATGGGGACAAGAATTGAAGATGATCTTCGACATAATGAAGATATGGGTGAAGCTTCTACTGAAGGCTATACTGTACATCAACTTGAGTCCTTAGAAGCTGAAAACAATTGACAACATCATCCGACAGTCTAGATTTGGTTCAAGACCGAGTCTGAGTCCGAGTTTAGGATGTTCTATTTCTTTCAATTTCAAAGTCAAAGTCAAAGTCACCTGTATTATGTCCTCTTTTCAAAATTCAATAAAGTCAAGTTTCAATATTCTATCTCTCATATATGCTTTTCTTATGTGTTTCCGAGGACATGATGAACATCATCATACACAGTGAGCACATGCACGTGACTATTGTAGGCACATCTATAATGACTGCAGGAAGCTGAGACCCGTGTTTTCCTTTACCTGTTCCATGTCTGACATAGAAAGCCACATAACTACCCTTAGCAGGAGCGGTATCGAATCCTATGACAAATCTAGGTAGTCTCCTAGTTTGGGTTCAGGACGGGAGGCAAACTCATTTCCCACAATAAACACCCCTCCAATAAGATCGACCAATCCCTACCTTAGGTGTTGGTCTGACCAACAAAAAAAAAGAGAAAAAAAGATGGAAAACAAAAAAAACAAAAATCCAAGGAAAAAGCAAAAGGCCAAAACAAAAGAGCTGCCATGATAAAAAAGAACTCTCAACACCTCTCGATCATAGACGGTCATTCCCTCCACCAGATACGGTCAACCCAAATGAAGAATCCCAAGACCGGGGCTAAGAGGTCAACCAACTAAAAAATATTAAAAAACCCATGACTGTAGTTATCGGTCAAATCAAGTGAAAGTCCCTTGACCAAGTACGGTCAATTTAAAAATTATTGATGCCCATACCATCAAATAGGGGAGAAACAATCATGTTGGTCATCTAACACCACATCTAGCCTTCCCACATCACTACCCTCAAGACCTTCTTGAGACCTAGGCTAAGAGACAGCCCGGAATTTTGAAGATTCAAACTCCATAGGATACCCCTAACCATTAGGTCCAGACATAGAAATCAGATCCCGCATTATCAAACCTGCCCGATCGAAGTTCGAGTCATTTTTACTCGACTTCCCCCTTTCCTACCACATTACAATACTTTACCCTCGAAGATTTTGCTCCACAAAATTGAGCTCCAGATTTCGAATCATCAAAGCCATTTGCGACCTAGCACCTCATATCCAACAACATCCAAACCAGTTACCAACCCCAAACACGGGAACTCAACTTGCGGTCGGCATAGAACATGCCCAAATACTTCACACCACCTCTGGGGGCTACCTCGAAGAATGCTCACAGTCACAGGATCAACATCCTGACTATTCTAGCCCTTTGATCAAGACATCATTGGTATGCATAGGGGTGTAAACGAGCCGAGCCGAGCACGAGCTTGGCCTTGCTCGACTCGTGCTCGTTAAGCGAAATTCGAACTCGAGCCGATCTCGAGCTTACCTGAGCTTGAAAAAATTGAGCTCGGAACCAAGCTCGCGAGCTAAAATGCGAGTTCGAGCCTAACTCGAGCCTATATATAATTATTAAAATTTACATTTTTTTGCACCGATGTGTTTTAATAAGTTGGGATTCAAAAAATATAAACAAACGTATTAGACAAATCAATAAAAATATTTATATGGTGAAAAAAATATGTAATTATTATTAGTATTTTTTTAAATAAACAAGAACAAAATATTAATTAATCACATCAAATCGAGCTGCTCGCGAACTTTTCGAGCCGAGCCACGCCTTGCTCAGCTTGGCTCGTTAAGTTGTCGAGCCGAGCCCGAGCTCGAGTCGAGTTCGCACGAGCCGAGCTTTGACCGAGTCGAGTTCGAGCTGCTCGCAAGCTGTCTCGTCTCATTACCACCCCTAGGTATGCACCTAGCCTATACTGTCGTTATGGCTAGTTACACACAAAGCACTAATAAACTAGGCACCATAACATATCTTCCAATTCACTGAACTATGTTTGGTTTGATTTCACTACACGTGAATACGTAGGCAGTCTTTCAACAAAGGCACAACCACCCACATTAACACACATTCAAAAAGTACCGTCTTTCTTGTCACGACACTGTAATGTTCTCCACAGTTAGCTTTGTCGTCCTGGGGGCTTCTCTTTGGCAGAAGTTCTCCATCCACTCACAAAATCCAAATACTTTCAAAAATCTAGCCACCTTTCTATAGTGTGTCATAGTACTCGCTTCAGTCGAAGACGAGAATCTGTCAGGATTTGAAGCAACACCCACTTTGGGAATGTACCCCAAAACCAAAAAAAATCAAAAGAACACTAGACTATAGCATTGCTACTGCTAAGTCCTGTCATGCTGAAGCAGTCTCATTACAGACTACTACAATCCCCTGTAGCATATCCTTCCCATTTTGATGTTCGATTGTGTTGTCACTCGCGTAGGCTACGGAATAGCGCAACTTAAGAGTCTTGTCATCTTAGGTGGCCCACCCCCTACCATGTCATGGTCCAACCCCTCGAGAGTCCAGTCATGTCTGTCAACTCATTCATTCGTGTCTAGAGTCGAGTCTATCAGTAGGCCTCTCTTTTCAAATTCTCGTTTTGAAATCTACAAAACTTAGCCATTTGAGAAAATCCTTTTCGACAAGGTCAAATTTCAGTCTATTTAAACCGCAAATTTCTTTTCTACCCCTTTCAACTTTGAAAACCTATCTCCTAGCACGTGAGTTGCTTTTAGGACTTCGATTTCAAAATGAAGCAAAAATCATTTTCCCCAGTGCAAGTCAGTCTATAGATGCTAATTGCATTTCCTGTATGCTATCTTATTGTCTGCTATATTTACTATTTCGGCCTATATATCTAACATTTCAGGTACCAGCTTGGCTTCCCAACGGAACATCAAGTTTTTATTCCCCAGCGTGAGTCGTCTTTTACCTAAATGTTACATGCAAACTTTTGTGTAACCATACAAAGGTGCAACTCAAGGCTTCAGAAGCAGACCCGCGCAACTCACTAAAACTCCCTAGCGAAAAGCCCAAGGTGGCATTTCTCCTAAGGAAAGACGGGATGTACCTACATATAGGTACACCCAGGGCTTCTTCGGAAAGCTCCCGCATAATTCCGGATTGGGATGTGTCTGCGAACGGGCACACCCAAGGCTTCTTAGGCAAGCTCCCGTATAATTCTGAATTGGGATGTGTCTGCAAACGGGGACACCCAGGGCTTCTTAGGCAGGGTCCCACGTACTTCTGAGATGGGATATATCTACAAACAGATACACCCAGGGCTTCTTAGGCAAGCTGACGTGCAGCTTCAAGAAGGGATGTATCCAGATACACCCAGGTCTTCAAAAAAAAGTCCCCACGAAGCTATCCTAAGATGACAGAACTCAGGTATGATTTCTTCTTATAGCTGGCGGGCTCTTTCACGCAAGTCTAATGGATTATAAACAACCCGACCGGAAGTCTGTCAGGTCTTAATCCTCGATTGGCCTGGTAGCTACTCTGACTTTCGCCTTGTCCAAGCCTCAGTCAGAGTGGGGGCTCTGTAGACACCCACATTTGGCCACTATGTGTTTATAGCGGTTCCCAAAAAATACCCGATGATGATCGGACGCGAACATGCTTTAACATACTCGAATATGGGCTAAAAATTGTTAGTATTTGGCTTGGCCTTTTTAGGGAGTACAAATCTCACGAAACCGACCCCAAATTCAAGCCCAGTGGGTCATTTCCAGTCAAATGAGACTAATTTGGGTCATAACCGACACCAAGGGCAAAACCGTCTTTTAGCGACCGGGTCAAAAGGCGTTTCCGAGACATAAAATGTAGAGGTGATCAAGGGCTGGGCTGGGTCGGGCTTGAAGTGAAAAAACAGCCCTAGCACATGGGCTAGGCTGGGCCGGCCCATTTGATTGGGCCTTCTTAAGGAGCCCGTACCCGGCCCTATAGGGCTTTTGATGGGCCTCTGAGCCAAATGGGCTTCTTGGGCCATGTTATTTACATTGAATATTGTTAGTTTTTTACCAAACATACCAATTTATAATACGGTTTTTCTAACGAATGCCCACTGGACACACGTTAATAAGCTAATTAAAGCAATATTTACATGGATATTATCATGATTAATTGAAATATTAAGTTATATTTACCATACTTAGACGATATCCATGTTAATGCTGCTTTAATTAGCTTATTAACGTGTGCCCACTGATAGAGTAGCAATTTGACTTCTCGTCTATCACTCTCGGTACCATACAAATTAATAGAGTAACAAGTATTAATAAGTTATTTGAAAAACTAACAAGTAAAGTAGCAATTTGACTTCTCCTTACCATATTTCAATACATTATAATAATATAATATAAATCTAGGATGGGCCTTAGGGCCGGGCTTTAGGGCCTTAAACACGGCCCATATCCAGCCCAATTTTTAGCATGGGCCTTTGGGGCCGGGCTTTGGGCTTTTATGGGCCTAAAATCATAGCCCAAGCCCTCTTAAATATAGGGCTGGGCCGGGTTGGGCTTAAGGACCTGGGCTGTTTGATCACCTCTAATAAAATCTTTCATGCAGTTTTCGAAAATCCAATTTGAAGTCAAATTCCACAGAAAATCAGTCATGGAGAAGAATTAAGCAACTAGAACTCTCCCTTAAAGATAAAACTCGATCTCTAAAAGAGACTCCTACCAGGCTTAGACCCACTCGATCGAGTGGACCGGCCCACTAGGTCGAGTAAGCTTGAAAAACTTACAAAACCTGTGTCAGACCGGGCACTCGATCGAGTGCTATGCATTACTCGATCGAGTGCTATGCACTACTCGATCGAGTGCTATTCACTACTCGATCGAGTGACCCCTTTTCCAGCTAAAACAAGATTCTTTTTCTATCCAAGATCAGAATCCTACTCCACCTAAACTGGGTGCTTTCTTCTCATCCAAGCAAGCTTTTCCTATCCAAAAGCTAAGTACCTTTCCTGGTCAAAGTCGGAAACCTCTCCAATAAATACACCCCTTTTGCACAACACAAATAACAACAATTACATCATCAACAATTACACACACAATTCCCGACAATTCACAACATCAATTCACAACCCGAAATTCTAGACAATTTTAGGCAAACTATACACAAATACCGTCCCGATTTTCCTCTAGAAATCCCGTAGGAAACCCGAGATCAAAACTCTTCAAAGACCCGAGATCAAAACTCGTCAAAGACCCGGGAGCAAAACTCGTCAAATCCTTTCCCAATTATACACACCATAACTCTCCTATATACATCTTAAACGCTCCCACGCCTAGGCCGCTACTACAAGTCCGTTTTCAAGACAATTAAGCATGTAGGTTGAGGGTGTAATGAATCCCGTTTTCTCCCTTTCTCTCTTCCTTTTTCTCGTTTTTTTTGTCTCTTTCGTTACGTTTTTTTTTTACTATTATTTATTTCTTTTCTCGTTTCTAATATCGATATTATCGTACTATTTTCAAAAAAACATTATTTCCTAGGATACGATATCGACTCTATAGTCGATTTTTAGATCTAAAGGATCAATGAATAATACAATTCCGTTGATGCCAAGGTAATAGTCACACGGTCCAAAAACACTAATTACGACATTACAACGCGGAGGAATTATTTCATCATTTACAAAATCCACTCTAATATTAGATATTGATTCTATAATCAAGTATCGAATATGACGAGTATCGAAAACTAAATCGAGTGAAAATCATTTTATATTTTCACGTGATTTAGCAAAATTATCAATTTTCAACATTAAAAAGCAATTTCGAAATTCATGCAAAATTTCAAAACGAACTATGGTTCGTACAGGGCACTACAAGAAAACCGGAGCTTAGCAACCGCAATTTACCGACCGACGAAAAAATAATCGGTAATTTTGTATACCTACTGCCTACGGTCGGTAATAACATAGTCGGTCGGTAATTTACCGATCGACAATAATACAGTCGGTAATAAATATATACAGTCGGTATTTACTAAGATTACTGACCGAGTTTCGAAATTTACCGACCGTTTTTCTGTCGGTCGGTAATGGTTTTCAATAACCACCCCCAAATTAGTATGTGTGTATTGGTGGATGTTAAAAAAAATCAAACCCCAAAACCCTCCCCCCACACCTTCTCGCGCGATCTACGCCACCATCAATTGTCGGACGCCGACGACTCCTTCACCGCCGACGAAACCTCCAGCCGCCGACGCCGTTGTTCTTCCCCTTCTGATTTTTGTTTTCTAACCCCCAAGTTCATCAAGGTTTGAAATCTAATTGATTTGGTTGTTTGAATTTCTTTAGATTTCGTTGATTATTGTTATATATATATATACAAATTGCAGTTGTATTTGGTTAAATGATGTTAGGTTAGATTAATTTACTTAAATTGTTAGTTTTAGATGAAATTTGTTGACTATTTGTTTAAGTTAGGGTTAAATTAGATTTATTGTTATTATTATTCATCTACTAATTGTTGTAGTCGATAAATCGATCTAATTAGGTGTTAGTTTAGCTTAATTAGCTCAAACAAGTGTTGGGTTGTTGGTGGTTTATGATGAAATAATGAAAAATCATCATTTTGATGATATCTAGGTTAGAGTTAAAGGTTGTATAATATTTATATTTATATACTAATTAGTATAGTTTGAAAAAAATTGATGAAGTAGGATGTTAGCTTAGGTATGAGTTAGTATAGTTTAGTGTAGTTGGTATATGTAATTAGTATAATTTGAAATAAATGTACAAATAATTAGTGAAGTATTGTCATTTTTTTGTATTCGAGTATATAATTAGTATAATTTGTAATTGATTTTATTGTTTTACAATGTTAAGATTTTGTTTATTATTGTTGTATACATATCAATTGTTGTTGTATTTGATGAATTTATCTTATTCAATACGTATTAGGTTAGGTTAGGTTAATTTACTTAAATTGGGGGTTTTAGATGATATTTGTTGATTATTTGTTTAAATTAGGGTTAAATTAGATTTATTGTTATTGTTATTTATCTCCTAATTATGATTTCAGTTCTTAGGTTAGAGATAATGTAGTTTAAGATTGATATTTAAATACAAATTTGTATAGTTTAGGCTATAGGGATGAATGAAGTTGTATGTCAAGTTAGGGTGGCTTTATTTAGTTATGTTCGTGATTTAAGTAATGTGATTGAAGTTGTACTTGATTAATTATTGTCAATTCAATTTAAATTGAGAGTTGTTTAGGTTAGGGTTACATAAATTGGGGTTATTTTTGGTTATAAGATTGATATTACTTATTAATGACACAGTCTTCTTTGGGTCTATCAATACATATGAGTTTTTCATTGTTTAAGTGCGAGTCGATGCTTATGATGTTATTCTTGGTGAAGTGAATGGATGCTTTCAATGTTTCCTTGCTTATGTCAGGTCGTAAAGGTATAATGAGTGTAGTATGCTTCTGCAATGCATTATGCTTATGTAAGGTAATTTATCTTGAGGATCATTCCTTCCCTCAATCCGGAGTTCGTGAATTTCTTCTACTTGAGGTTAATTTCAATGTCGGTTTATTTTCTTATGATTACATATACATGCATTTTCTAAAAAACAACTGGTAAGCATTTTCTCGCCCTTCGTTGCCCTTTGTTTTCCTTGCTCAACACATTGTTGGCTGTACAATGGAGTTAATTCCGATGTTCTATCCTTTTACACAGCTGTCTCTTGTCATCAATAATTTTCAGGAAATTCCCTTTGTTGAGTACATGGTGAAAGAAAGCTGAAGGCGAACAAGGAGTCAAGGATACATGGATGTCCCCGACAACCATGAGTACAAGGAAATGTAGCCATGTAGGTGTTTTGATAGTTTATGCTGTTGTGACCATATAAAAACATATAAATGGTTGCATGTCATTGTTAGTGTTTAAGAAGTTTAAGTTTTTGTGTCTTGATGACGTTAATAGTTTGTATGGCACAGTAGATTTTCTAGTTTGATAAAACTTTGTATGGATATTGTATTTTATTTGAATGACGTTCAATATATAAGACAATTTCATGTGCGACTTCTATTAGGTATTGTCGTTGAAGTGGCGGGTAAAATTATTATTGGGATTGTGATGTGGAAACGCCTAAAACAACAAATTTAGTGCACAATAGACCAAATATTACCGACCGAAAACCAAATTTACTGACCGACTCGTCGGTAGGTAATTTCCGACCGCCAAAATTTTTATCGATTACCCATTCGGATGCTAATTTTAGCGACCACATATATCGGTCGGTAAATTAATTTACCGACCCCGTTTACCGACCGAAAATATGCGGTCGCCATATTAATAAAAACGGCCGGTAAGTGGAATTACCGACCGTTTTCTTGATTCACCGACTGATTTTTTCAGTCGCTATTGAGACTTATTCTTGTAGTGGGGGGCACTCGATCGAGTGCCTAGCCCACTCGATCGAGTGGCACCCCAAAAACAAGGCAGAATCTTTTTTTCGAGACCACTCGGTCGAGTCCCTCAATGACTCGATCGAGTGGCACATGGTTCATCAAAACCGTGAGTCTTTCAGCATCCTTCGAGTCCCGATAAAATTCTTTTAATGACTTCGGTCATCACGTGTCAAGTCCATCACATGATTCATCTTTTCAAAACCATGCATTGCATTATATTCATGTCGCTTATTCAATTTACACATCGTTATCATCGTCACTAATTTGTTTGTTCATGTTTTAGCCATTTATTTTCGTTGTTTGTTTTATTGTACTAAAACGAACCTCGCATGCTAAATACAACTTTGACGTTAATTTAGATGCATTAAATCGACATAGAAACTTATTCAAATCTTCGCATGCTTAGTCAAAATATTGTTGCATATCATTCAATCGAATTACTAACGCGCGTATTTTAAAAGCAAACGATATCTTAGTAGAGGCCGCTAAGTGCGGGCGGGGTTGGGTGTTCTTTGTGAACTTCACAACACGTACCCTCACCCCTTACTCAGAACCTTGGTTTCCGGATGTCCGAAACCGTTGGCGCACGAGAGTCATTCAATACACGGTATCCGATAATGTCGGTATCGGTATCGTAATGCAAAGGGACGAACCCAATAAACTCTGAGATCCGAATAGGCCGTACTTTGTGTATGGCCCACCAAGATATAGAGTGGGTTCGAATGGGCCTAACCTCCCAAAAGGTTCGGTGGCGATTCCATTTCGATTTAAATTTCAATTCGAGATCCATCTCACACGAGATTCATTCGCCGCCCCAAACCCGCGCGTGGGCGCGTCGGGGTGGACCTATGTCATGTGCACAGGTTTCAACAAAACTGACCCACAATTAACCAAACTAACCAAAACCGATAATAAACGAGTAAAGAACACTTACCCGGAGTTGACATATTCGTGTATGGCAAAAATTGATACGGAAATCGGTTAGAAAAGTTGAAGAAGCGATATTGGGGCGAAGAGGGGCGAGCGTTTGAAGTGTGATACGAATGAATCGTTCGCCCGATACTCGCTAACTTAAGCAAACCCGATCCACAAAACCCTGGGCGCCTCGCATCGCGCGTCCAAAACCCGGATCGTTGAAGACCACGCGCCTGAGAATTGGGGCGCAGAAGAATGTGCGTCCGACTAACCCGGTACAAGACTAAAAACGAGAACAAACGAGGCCTAGTATCCAATGTACGCGTAACACGCACCCTTAAAGCAAGCAAATAAACAGCGACAAGATAATTACTAATCAAGCACCGCTAAAGCACGCCTATAGACCAACCCCGAACAAAAAACAATAATAGAACAGGCATAGGAACCATGACTAACAAGAATGCTCACGCTCGAACACGTGACAAAAGAAATTAAGCAAAGCCGAGCCAAACAAATTTCGAACAAATCCAAGCGCACAACAAATCAAAGCAAATCCGAACAAGATAAGACAAGTCCATAAAACAAATTCAAACAAGATAAACAAGATGCCATCAAACATTTTTCGAGCCAAACGTGTCTGAGTTATCCGGAAGGCAATTTGAGTTTGAGCGGATACTGACACGCTTAAACATTTTTCGAGCCTAAAGGGCCTGAGTTATCTTGAAGGCAATTTGAGTTTGAGCGGATACTAACATGCTCAAATATTTTTCCAGCCTAACGAGTCTGAGTTATCCGGAAGGCAATTTGAGTTCGAGCGGATACTGACACGTTCGAACATTTTGGAGTCATATACCTCCACAGCAATTTGGGTTTGAGTGGATACTGACATGCTCAAACACCTTTTAGCCTAACGGGTCTTAGTTATCCTGAAGGCAACAGCAATTCAAGTTCGAGCGGATACTGACACGTTCAAACATTTTGGTGTCTTTTACTTCAAAGCAATTTCGGTTTGAGCGGATACTGACACGCTCAATCACATTTTAGCCTAACGGGTCTTAGTTATACTGAAGGCAACAGCAACATCGATTTGAGTCTGAGAGGATACTGACACGCTCAGACATATTTTGTCCGAAGGGTCTTACTTATCCTGAAGGCAACAGCAAATTGAGTTTGGGCGGATACTTACACGCTCAAACATGCTTAGTCCAAGGGGTCATAGGCATCCCAAAGGTCATTGTTCGAGTGGGTACTGACGCACTCGAACATTTTATGTTATTCTCGAGCTCGAGGGGTCATAAGCATCCCAAAAGTCATTCTAGTAAGTTAAAGGGGTCATAAACATCCCGAAGACAGTTGTTCGAATGGAAACGGACACATACGAACTTTTTTTTCGCACATCCACGCTTGACGCATCATAAGTAATCCAAATTCGAACGAATTCTTAAGCAATCCGAAAAGGCAAAACGCATGAGCATGAAGAACTGAGAACAAGACAGCAAGCATGAGCCCGGGCCCCGACAAGCGACTACAGGCAAGAACGTCAGGTATGATTTGTAAGCGTTGGCTGGCGAGCCTCAACATGTAGTCCAACAAACTTAAAATGACCCGACCGGACATCCACCAGGTCATAATCCTCGATTGACCTGGGTGGCTATACTTTGACTTTCACCTTATCCAAGCCTCAGTCAAAGTGAGGGCTTCTGTAGACACCCGGTTTTGAACATGGTGGCTGCAAGAGTACCCAACAAACACCCGATGACGATGGAACTATAACTCGACGCGGGTTCGCAATTTTTTTGATAGTTTTTCTATAGAACGGATCAAATAATTACTCGTAAAAATTAAAATAACACCAAGGCAGCCTTAGTCGTGTCATTACGGTAGCATGGACACTAATTAGAGTCAATTCCGACACCGGGACTCCAAATTGGTCCCGAAACACGAACCAAGTCAGCACCGCGCCAAATGAACCTCGGGATGCGCCCGAGGCCCACAAGGCGCAACGGCGCTAGGTTATGGCGGGGAAGACTTAATCCCCAAGACATGTATAATATGCGCACCTCTCGGTTTTGGAAAGTATCAAAATCGTATCTTCAAAATCCCGAGCGCCTCACCTTGCGTGCCTCAGGCTTCACACGCCTAAACCTAGGCGCCTGAGTTCTGGTGCACCTGGACTCAGGCGTCCATCCGGGTGACGAGAGCCGAAAACAACTATAAATACCCCGCTCCACCCCCTTCATTCGACACACAATAAATTTTCCCTTCTCTCTTTGCTCGTTAAGAGTATCTCGCTTGCACTACTAGAAATACGCAGTTTAGTAACCGGACATTACCGACCGACGGATATATAGTCGGGGGCAGTTATTACCGACCGATTACGGTCGCCGTGTGAGTATGCGGTCGGTATATTACCGACTGATAATTATCGGTCGGTAAATTGGACGGTCAGTCGGTAGTTATAACAATTTCTGACCGCAGATGTAAGTTTACCGACTGCAAGTTGTCGGTCGGTACGTATTTTGGATTAAATACCCCAGCCTACCCATCAGCTCTCATTTACTCACCCCAAACCCTCATTCAAAGAGCGCGACCGTCACATTAAACCCTTACCTGTCTTCCCCACTCCGGACGCCGATAGCCGGAACCGACCGCCGCCCGCTCCTTCTCGCCGGACTTGACACCTGCCGGCTGCCGCCCTCCCTCTCTTTCATCTAGGTTTATTTATTTTCCTAAAAATCCCCAAATTGATTAAACTTTGATTTTTAATTGATTTTGTGGTTTTAATTAGTTTAGATTTTGTATATTACTGTTGTATACATATTGTAGACACCCAGATTTAAACCTGGTGGCTGCAGGAATACCCAACAAACACCCGATGACGATCAGACTGCAACGCGACGCGGGTTCGCGATGTTTTAGATAGTTTTTCTCTAAATTACTCAGGAAAATTAAACTAACATCCTTAGTCGTGTCATTACGGTTGCATAGACACTAATTAGAGTCAATTCTGAAACCGGGACCCCGAGTCGGTCCCGAAACTCGAACCAAGTCAGCACCGCGCGAAGCGAACCTCGGGATGCACACCCGAGGCCAACTAAACCACGGTGCTAGGTCAAAACCGAGGAATAATTAATCCCCACGCTTCGTATTATACACCCGCTTCTCGGTTTTGGAAAGTATCAAAATCATATCTTCAAAACTCCGAGCACCTGCGTCTTCACGCACCTAAACCCAAGCGCCTGAGTTCTGGTGCGCCTGGGCTCAGGCGCCTATCCGGGTGACGAGAACCGAAAAACACCTATAAATACTCCCCTTCACCCCCTCATTTCGACACACAATTTAACTCTCTCTTCCCTCTTCACTCGTAAAGAGTTTCTTGCTAAGGGCTCGCACTCCGACACCCGAGGCAAACGATCCACTCGATCGTAGTTCCGATAAAAGTGACATCGATGCTCTTCCTCACCTTCGAGCACTCCACTCGATCCCGAGGTGCCTGTATTCGACTAGCTATAGTCTAGTAACGAAATTCTGCAGCATTAGCAGCAGAACCAGCCAGTAGTAGCGGATCTCTGCCGGAATAGCCGCAGGAAGGGTCAACGGTAACGGAACTCTGCCGAAATCACCAGGCAAGCTAGGAGGATCCGCCTTTCGAAGTCGAGTGGTCACTAGTTTGTCATCAAACAAAACTTTACATTCTCGCACCTTTATTATTATGCACTACGATAATGTCAAACGTGGACACTAGGTCCACTACACATACTAAAACACGTAACGTCCCTACTTCAACCGCAAACACTAAAATACACTAAATAGACCCGAGTAATTTCGAGATCCGTTCTCAACTATCTATGCATCGTGTCCCGTTTAGTGTATACTCTGAGGGTGCAACTCCTCAAAACGTGATTTACTTATATTCGCATTTACAGTTTTTCGTATGATTTATTGCTTTTATGACCTTATAATCGCATGCTAAATCACTTAACACGGAATTCAAAACGTAAATCAACTAAAATTTAACAAAACGATGATTAGGTTCCGTATTAGCCCCGGTGCTCGCCATGTATGGTTCGACGCATCCTCGTTAATGCCGAACCGACGCATCTTAAGCATAATACCAGGTAAGGTATACCACGAGAACGACTAATATCTGTATTATCGCGTTAAAACTGATTTGCTAATACGTATAATACTAGTACTCTCTACTCTCCTATGTGCATCTTTTCATGGCCTGCTTGTCACGTGAAATCGCATGCAAAGAATTTAAACACAACTACTTCGACGACAAAATTTATTTATCCTTAAACAACCGACATAATGAAAGGTATAGGGTGAAAACAACGACGAATGTTATAGTATTTTCGCCACAACAAAAGAACAAAGTTATTAACCTACTGATTGATTAGTAGAGGCCGCTATAGTGTGGGCGGGATTGGGTGTCGATGTCTATCGGATGTTGGCTTCCCAATACGTACCCTCACCCCTTACTTAGAATCGACGGTTTCTGGATGTCCGAAACCATTGGCAATGAGAGTCATTCCAGGCATGGAGTGCTTAAGGGTACAAGTCTTTATCTTCAGGTCCTTTGCCACTCAGCTTTGAGCCGGCAAAGGATCAAAGTTGACTTCAACGGTTTCCGAGTCCCCATAATTGACTCGGTGGCGACTCCACAAATTGGCAACAAATTTAGTTCACTAAAAAGGTCGCCTTACCAAACATATCGTCCTTTAAACATTTACAACCACGACTCGATCGATTCCGAATGGAAACACGGGTGCCCGCACCCATCTACTACAAGTCCGGATCGTCATCCGAATTGAGGTCCAACACATCGCCCCGTATGCGAGACCGGCCTCTGACCTGGAGGGGGCCGCGTGGGTGGCCGCCGCCATACATTGAAATACCGGGTCGGTCCCGCGCTGGGCGCCTGGGGGTGCAGACGGATGTCCACAGTTTGGCGACTCCGCTGGGTACTTGGAAACAAGTTTCCAGCGGTGGTGTAACTTGAACGAGGTCGGTGAAACTCATTTCCAAGTTCCTAGTTGTGGTCACTACAGGTTTTGGCCTAAAAAGCCCACCCTAACCAATATCAGGACCAATCGACCTCTTCGCAATAAGATCCTTATGGACACGCGGAGAGATCCTCGGTTGACGCTCCGGCCGCCTAAAGCGTAACTCGCGGATATACTAAACGACTAGTTCTGAGAGGACGGTATGACCCTCGTCTCCCCCAGATGATTTGTCAATACCTAGGCAAAGGCTATTCGTGGGCGGTGGCCTACCCTAACCTACCCGTGTCTGCATCCTGCATGACTGTATGCATTCCTAGTTATGTGTAGCATGTTTGAACAACCCAAATAAAACAATAAAAAATCTAGATTCAACCACGACAACATATTCAACCGCACCCAACTCCGTTTTCGAAAAGAAAAAAAAAAGACATCTCCAAAACTGTCATTTTAGCGCAGATACTCCGGCCAACTCAAAATAATTTTCGAAAACCTTTTAAAAGCACCGTCATCATGACGGATTTTTCAAATGACATTTTTTTAAGAGAAAATGCCATCACCCTGGTCAGAGTCAACCCGTACCGTTAATACCATCGGAAATTCTGATTAATGGAATCGAGGTACCACAAACGGTTACATTCTATTTTCGAAAAAAACAAGTTTTTATGCACATACCGTTGAACACGACCGAAGCTTCAATTAATAAAGTCAAGGAATCCGAAAAGGTCAGATTCGCAAAACATCATTTCCAAAACACCATCACCAGACATCGTCCACACCATAAATGTCGAACTGACTAATTAATAGTAGTTTCGATAAAGGCATTACGTCATCATTTTCAAAACCGGTTCCCCTTAGAACTGTGCTTCTTTTTAAAAAAAGGGTTACACTTTTGCTATCATCGAATCCTCGACGCACATATAGCAACACACTTTCACGTCACAAACAATAGATGTCATCGCGCCATCATCACCCCAATTTTACAAATCCTTCTTTCGAAAAGACTCCCTTTGCTAAAGCTTGATCATTTTAAAAAAAAAATCAAAACCCTTTGATCCTGAGCCGGGATCACGATCAACTTCTTACATCATACAATCGCGTGATTAACTGTCTGTGCTAGTTACTAGGGTCACCTCTATCTGAGGTCTTACATTTTGGGCCGTCTCATCTCGAGAAAGTCCTCTTTTAAATCTCACCCCCGAGATTAGTGTCAAATCGTCTCGCTCTAGAGACAGGTCTCCATTAGGCGTTCCGCTGAACACACCAAGAGTCTAAAGCACCTGAGTCCCTAAGCCAATGACCATATACACACGCGAGTCAAGGGCCTCGTTTCTGCGTCGCTCAGTTACGAGTATTCCTCGAGTCCTTAAATCGTCTAACGGACCCGCCCTCATTAATACTACCTTTCCACAGTCATGTCGGGAGATTCAAGCATAGACGCGAGTAATCATGGTGGGGACAATGCTGGACAATCCGCGGATAACACCATAGGAGCCCTAACTAACCTGATCCAGGATTTACAAGCCACCATCATCACGGTGAACGCGTCCGTAAACAGCATAGACTCTCGCCTAGGCCATTTGGAAGATAGGGCCTCAGATGAACAACACAACCGAGTCCTCAACGAGGTCCTTTTAAATTCTACCCCGCTAGGTGGGGCACCCGTCGGCATCATCCCTAGTGATCTCGTCTCCCTACCTAAGGATGACACCCTCCAATCCGCTATGAATCGCATAGATTTCCTCGAAAGTTAGATGCGCCTGAGCCAAGGGAACAATGTCCACCTTGAAAACCATAGAAAATTTGAAATGGTGAATGACCAATTACCCGAAAACTTTTCCCTAGCCGACATACCCAAATTTAAAGGAACCGAGGATCCCCTCAACCACATTCGGGCCTTTAAGGATTACATGGCTATTAAAGGGGTCAAACCCAGCCTCTTCACTAGGATATTCCCTTCATCCCTAGGAGACACACCGCGATCATGGTTTTATTAGCTTGACCATAAAAAGATATCCACCTGGGACGATATCTCCATAAAATTCGTAAAACAGTACGCGGATAACGCCGAAACACAAGTCACCATTAGAAGTCTTGAAGTCCTCTCCCAGAATGAGAAGGAAGGCTTCTCGGAATTCCTGACCAGATGGAGAAAGGTTAGTACCCAACTAATGATAAACCGTCCAGACGAAGCCACTTTGTTAGAAAAGTTCATCAATAACCTTAGACCAGCTTACGTCTCCCACCTTAGGTACCAAAACATCCACACCTTAAAGGAGTTGTCCACTTTAGGAATACGCCTAGAGGACGACATGAAAAAGGGGTTGTTCTCCAAGATAATGGGGAAAGGCTATCAGGGACCGACCACTTCCACAGGAACCCGGTCTTATGGAACCTCGGGAAATAACAAAACCGAGGAAGTGCACCTGGTCGAACCAATCACTAGAGGGAGGACAAACTTCACCCCTAGAACATTTTCCAATCTAGGCATCACATACACTGAAGCCTTAAAATGGTTAACCAAGCAAGGAAAGCTCGAGCTGATAGGTCCTACTGCGGACCCACCCGCGGACAAAAGCCCAAAAACATGGGACGCTAATAAGTATTGCCATTCCCACCGTGGCAAGGGCCACGATACCAAATCATGTTTTCGGCTCAAACAAATCATACAAAACATGATATAAAATGGGACAATCCCTCTCCCTCCACCTAAAAAACCCAACAACACCACGAACCCCTTTAGTGTCCATGCCATCTTCGACAACACCATTGATTGTTCCCACCTTATCCTTCTTGGAGAGGATATCCTAAATATCGAGGATGAACCGGACAGTCATCCAGAGTCCACACCCCTTGACCTCGCAGAACATGTAGTAACTATCGAAAGCCTAGCTCGTCTAGTTTCACAAATACACCCCCTACTATTAAGAATCAAGGCTAGAATAGCTCATATCGAGGAAAGGCTCGAAGAGCCTCCCAGACCCCCCGTCTCCGAATGCAACGGGTTAATCAAAGGGGATGGCGTAGGCTCACCCGAGACTGTCGAACAAAAGAAAAAGCACACCCAAATCGGGGTTAGCTATGCGGCCGCACTCCAAAGCACACCCAATTAGTATCCCTTCGTCTCTTGCGACCTATAGGGCCGATGGCCGCTCCCCCACTAAAACATAGGTCCCGTCATTGGTCTAAAGGAAAATACTGCCACTACCATAGGGGCAACAGTCATGACACGGAATCTTGCACATTGCTAAAAGATAAAATCGAGGGGTTAATAACAAAGAGGGTCGTAAAAATCGCACTACTAACAAAAAAACCCACCCGTTTCTTAACGGATACCTCCGAGGAAAGGGGTCTACGGCTCCTAGAGCACTTAAGGCAATCTCACAATCACGCTCTAACAATGCTAATATCCGACGGGCTCCTATACCCCCGACTCCAACGCCTGACCCGCCCGCCGATAAGAGGTCACTACATTGGAATGGTAACAAATGATGTCGATATATACCACCAACGTCGAGGTCATGACATTAGTGAATGTCGTGAGTTCCGACATCAAGTTCGCCACCTCATCCAAGACGAAAAATTCGGGGCATACCCCGAGTACGAGGACACCAAGACACCTGCCGAGGCCAGCAAGTCCACACCCGAGTCAGAGTCTCGTTCGTCTTAGGGCCTAGACTAAATAATAACAATAAATGTCCTTTTTTACGTGTCAGGGAGGTGTGAAGGGACATGTCCTCCACCTCCCCCGTCAAACAAAATCGCGGGAATCTAGCCCGTTTACTATTTATCAGTAAAACAACTCTTTTTACATGCCTCGACAACCTCTTGACTTCTTTCAATAACTTACTTTATCGCTTAAGACGCGATACTATGCCATTTACCGATAACGACTAACTATAGCGCAAGGGCTAAAACAAACAGCCCACTTAACTTCACCCTAAAAAAGGGATCAGGAACAACAACCCTATGTTCAACCCGTCACTAACCCCTCTAACCAAGTAGCAACCAATAGGTAAACACGTTCATATCGATCAACTAGACTTCCCCGTTACCAACAACGCAGCCGAATACGAAGTCTCCCTAATAGGACTAAAAGCCGCTGTATCTCTAGGAGTCAAAAACCTTAGACTACATGGGGATTCATCCTTAGTAGTCAACCAAGCCACGGGCATCAGGAAGGTTTATAGCGAAAGCCTAACCTTATACCAAACCCAAGTAGAAACACTATCCCGGAAATTCACCAAAATCGTCTTTATACACATACCTCGCGAAGAAAACCAATTCGTCGACTTCCTATCCAAGCTAGCCTCACTAATAAACATGCCCGACCATCTTTTCTTTATGCCTATCTAGGTAGAGAGAAGCGAACAACCGGCCTACATCCATAACCTCGAAACCGACGATACCTCCGAGGAACCCTGGTACAAAGCAATCCTAGACTTTAAAACCAACGGGTCATATCCACCCAAAACAAACACCAAAAACAAAAGAGCCCTACGAATACAATCCGCCCACTACGTCCTAAATCAAGGACTATTATACAAACGAACCCCACAAGGAGTCCTCCATAGATGCATAAACAAACCCAATCCAAGAGAGTCATGGAAGCACATGACGGAGAGTGCGGACCCCACATGAGCGCCGACCTATTAGCCCGAAAAATAATGAGACTGGGCAATTACTGTATTACCTTAGAGGCAGATTGTCGACGTCACATCCGTCACAGCCACAATTGCCAGGTATTTGCCAACATCCAACACCTACCGCTATATCCTCTCCATACTATCGCCACACCTTGGCCTTTCTCTACTTGAGGAATTGATATCATAGGAAAAGTACACCCATCCGGGACCGGCGGACACTGCTTTATACTAGTGGCCGTCGATTATTTCACCGAATGGGTAGAAGCTGCTTCTTACACCGTACTAACCTCAAAACAAGTAGTCAAATTCTTACAAAATAACATCATTTGCCGCTATGGTATACCTCACTTAATCATCAGTGATTAGGGGGCTTATTTCAGGGGCAACACCCAAAAACTCCTCGACAAATACAAAATCCAAAGACACAAATCCTCACCCTATAGACCTCAAACAAACGGGGCCGTAGAAGCAGCCAACAAAACCATCGCCACGATCCTTAAGAAAATGATAGAAAACTACCGGGATTGGCCAAGCAAAATACCCTTTGCGTTATGGTGATACCGAACACCCACCGGAGCCACACCATATTACCTAACCTATGGCTCCGAAGCCGTGTAACCCGTAGAGCTAGAAATACTGTCCCTAAGGATACCAGCCGAGATCGGCATTCGCGAAGAAAATGGGACCAAAAACGATATGACGAGCTACTACTCTTAGACGAGCGTAGGATACATGCCCTATCCAACGTGCAAGCCTAACAACGAATACAACGAGCCTTTAATAAACGAGTGAAATCCTGAAACATACATGAGGGAGACCTAGTAGTCAAATCCATTAGAGCACCTCTTCCCGTCGATCCCAGAGGGAAGTTCAAACCAAACTGGGCAGTCCCCTACCTTGTCAAGAAAATACTCTCGAGGGGCGCCGTGATTCTCATCGACTTAGACGACCAAGAGTTTTCCACCCCGACCAACGTGGACCAACTTAAGCGATACTACCCATAAACACCCAAACAACTTCACCCTGATCTCCAAATTGGGGTAAACCCATGCAAAGCAAAAAAACAAACACAAAGTATTCGCATCGATAATTGGCATAACGAGTCTAAAGGAAAATCACTCATACTTAAAAGAACTACAAACATGATTTGATTCCGTCTAAGCGCGGATACATAGGCAACCCCTCCCCGGGTAAACCCAACCAAATAACGAAATCGATTACTCGATTCACATGCAAGCCGGAACCTCTTCAGAGTTTGGTTAACGAGTTATTCAAATAATGAAGCACAAATGACGAGCCGAGGACGGGGTGAAAACCCGAGAGGGCACCCCGGGAAAAATGAAGAAACGAGTTGCGAGCCATCAAAAAATAAATAAAAACGGTGAGCCGAGGACGGAGTGAAAACCAGAAAGGGTGCTCCGGGCAAAATGAAGAATCGAGTTGCGAGCCACCACAATTTTTTTTTTTTAATAATGTGCTTCTTATTAA
Source organism: Agrostemma githago (assembly GCA_958450325.1). Lineage (NCBI taxonomy): Eukaryota > Viridiplantae > Streptophyta > Magnoliopsida > Caryophyllales > Caryophyllaceae > Agrostemma > Agrostemma githago. The sequence goes on from OY288256.1 coordinate 30,703,705, forward strand.
CAAAAAAACAAATTTTGGTTAAGTCGAGCCTTTGTCGAGGCCTTTACATCAAGATTCTGAAACCCGACCATTCCGGAAAATGACAACGTGTCAAAAGTTCACAAAAACTAGTACTAATATGCTACATAATATCAACTAATAGGACATATTACAAAACGACTGAACTCTATAGGTCCAACTTCCTATTCCCACCGACATCCGGGCGAGCTTGTGCGGGTCTTTCACCATCGACTCCTCATGATACAAGCCTCCACCGCCCTAGCCAAATGCGAGTTCAGCCGACCATGTGCCTTATCATCACTAGCACCTTCAACGTGAGTCTCGTTAGTCTTGGCCCGTATAGATGAACTGACGGTACTAGGATCGGTAACACTGTCTTTGATCAGGCACTCAGTGACATTTTCTCAAGTTACCTCCTCATCCCCTAGTGCCGCTGTCTTCCTAGCTTTCGAGTTGTTTTGTCCTGACGGGTGTTCACAAACCCCCTGACGGATGGAAGCAATGTCGATCGGTCGGACGCTCTCCATGATAACAGGGCGCGAAAACTTCTGTTCCCAAGACACCCTAAACTCCCTAAACGAATTCTCTGTCCATGAATCGAACCTAGAAACACCCATAGCAGTCTCCGAAGTGGAGGGTTTAACGCACATTTGATTCGACAACTCACTCGGATAAATATAAACCGGATCCCTTATGGATAGTATTAACAAAGCCTGGGTCGAAGACGAAAAAGGAAATCCGGTATGCCCACTAATATTCCACCACGGGACAGACCACCTAATGACAAACTGCCCTTTAGCCAAATCGGAAAGCCACTCTTTCTCAGTTTGACCTCCCCTCCACACCTGCACAGTCTTCCGTCACGTGAAACCCTTGTAGTTATAACCTTTGATGCCCCGGGGAGGGTCGACCAGGCCAAGTTGCTCCTGTAGCCAAACCTGCACAAACCACGACAAAACGTCACACCTTCGAGCTAAAACAACCACAAAAACAAAATAAAAAAGACAAAAAAGCAAAGCAACAAGGAAACATGACACCCTAAGCACCTGTAAAATGATCCTGGAATCCCGAGAAGGTGTCTCATGGAACCAGGCACTAGCATCGAGACCTAGAATAAGCTCACCAAAAATAAGCAAAGAGGGTGATCGTCCATGTTCCATTCCCATTACAACATTCAAAACTCGAGGATTACACCAACCCTCGCGCGTCCTCACATCCTCAAAAAGATAATAACAAGCCACCGCAATGTTAAAAGCACACCTACATGCTAGAGCCGAAATATCGTAGGAACCAGCCAGTGAGAATATCCTAAAAAGCAACTCTGGGTCAATGTCATCTCTCCCAAAGAAAACTTTAGCCTCCTCCAATGAAGAAAGGTCCAAAAAATGAGAAAACCGCTCTACATAAGCATCATCTCCCGAAGGCACGCAAGGCCGAACCGAATTCCATCCACCTATAGCATCTAGCTCCTCGGGGAGAGGACAAATTTTACCCCCGGGGAAAGCAAAAACACGACCTTTTGAGTCCCAAAACTTGGAGCATGCTAGTAAAAAGTCATCTTGTATCTTGACTTGACTCAGCGCAACAATCGTTGACAAACCGTCATTCGAACAAACCTCGGGGTCACATTTCTTAAAATAACCCGCCCACTCGATTAGGAGATTCCTGAAACCCAACATGACCATGAGTAGGGATATTCTAGACACTATGGATAATATAGTATGTCTAAAACAAGCACCCACAACCCGTATATATAGCGTAGCCCTAGTCCCACAACAATTAAGGAACAATAAAAAATTCTATAAACAGGGCTTGAACCGCCCAGGCCCAGGCGCCCAAGTCTCCAGCCGCCCGAGCTTAGGCGACCCGGAACCCGAAAGCCTTAGCCCAGGCGCCTATACCCAAGAAAATAACCTTTCACGCGACCCAAAAATAGAAACGTTGATCCCAATTGTCGGCATAACTACCACCTCACATCTCAGACGTCAAGAACGACGTCCCGAAGTTACTAAAACCCTCTTCGGAGACCGAAATACCCATGCAGGAGCTGCAGGAACACCAGCTCACCGGTCGGACAAACCAGACTTAGGCGTCTTTTAATTTTTTTAAGGGGGATAAGCTACCCCACCTAGGCGTGTTGTAGCCTTTAACGATTATTGTCAAGTCGCGTCTGTAGCCCGATACGGCATTGTCATGAATATATAAAAAGTGGTCTAACTTTTTTTTATTAAAAATAGTCTACATCTTGGCTTTGGCCGCGTTATGCAATATCGAAACAACTACACTTTCCTTGTAGTACACTCATTCGGGGCGCACTGACCCCCTTACATCCCGTCCGTCTCGATTCAAAACATTTTAATCGACGTACTATTTGATCCAACTTCCGGCTCAAACCAACGCATTTCAAAAAATCACTTTTGTACTCTCATGCAACCCCAACGCATTTTAAAACATCCTAAACTACGATTAAATCGCAAATAAAACAAACGTAGAGTGATCACTTGTCAATCTAGGTCAATGTTTTGCAAGGCTAATCCAACTGATTCAAATACTAAAAATCTTAAACAAATGTAGAAGACATACAAATTCATACACGAAGCGGGTTCATAAACTAGGGAGGACCCCAAGAAGCTGCACTTATGCCATCACGAACTCACCGATGTTGTCATCCAGACCTAAGTCCTCCAAAACAAAGGTAAGAGACTCACTACCATCCATCTCTGGCAACATGTCTAGAGTAGTTGTCTCGAAAATCCCACCAATATCCTCGGTAGCACCCATGACATGACCCACAGCCTCAGCCTCGGCCTCCCTCTCCACCTCAACCCAACGCCTAGCCTCACCTTGTGCGGAGGTCTCGCCTTGAGACCGAGTCAGCCGCTTCTTAAGCTGGCCAATCTCGTCGGCCCAAGATTGCAGGAGCTGTCGTGCCTCAGCCGCCTCCGCCTCCAGCTCGGTCACCCGAGTCTCTAACTGCCCCACCATATCCTAAGTATCCTGCACATGCACCTAAACCTTAGAAAAATGTACAAATAACCTAGAAGACCACCCTAGGTACACATACTTACCGATCGAGACCCCGAAGTATCACGGTTAGATCAGGCTGATTGGTGTGGTTGACCAGATGGAGACTAGTCATAGCCCTGCTTGGCTAGCCACACGGGAGATCATTACGGGTCTTGATGCCAGGCGACTTGACCCGGACCGACAGATGACGGGAAGTGTTCGCCTTCTGCAGGTATACATCTCACGAATAATTTTTTTTTTGCGCAAATTTTTTGATGTACGTAAGTCACTCGGTCGAGTGGACCTGTCACTCGATCGAGTGACATCTTTGACGAGCTTCTGCGTGTTTTCAGAGGGCTTACTCGATCAAGTCAGCTGGTGTACTCGATCGATTGGGCTCTAGCGAACCTTCTCATTGCTTACGAATCTTGCGTATACTTTTCAGATTTGGTTGTCGAAACGTCTATCGATCATAGAGTCCCCTCCGAGTATTGCCAACTACCGTAGCAGCCAAATTAGCTCGAGGAGGCGACGGATAAGCTCAAGTTATCATATAAACCAAGCTTATTGGGATAAGGCCTTGTGTTTCACGGTGGTCCCTTAATTAGGTGGACCGTCGCCTGGTGGTTCCTTTCCAAACTAACGGCACTGGCCAAGAGGGACCAAGCCCGCTATTTGGTCTCTTGACTGGACGGTTCACATTTAGCCGGACCGCCTCCTGAGGCAGTTCGGTTTGTCTCAGCGCATTCCTGAGACTGAGGCGATCATTAGCGTCTCGCTCCAATTGACGAACGCTATGTGCGACACATGGTTGCAGAGGTTGTTCACTCGTCCCACGTGGACTATACCCAACCCTTGCCAATCCGCTTAGGTTTCACGTGCATATGAGAAGAGGACTTCCGAGGAGTCCGAGGAAGCTCGCAAAGCCTTGAAGGTTGATAAGGCCTTCTGATAAGTGTAGTTTGTAGTGCCTTTTTCACTATGTTTTGGTTCCATTTCCTTGTGGAATCGCTCCTTGGGAGCGATTTATGGGCTTCTTATGCTTCCTTTAGTTCGTTTCAGGTTCCCGAGACCGATTTGGAAGAGTTGGAGCGATTCCGACTCTATACATACACATTAAGGAGCCAAGGGAGTAAAGGAACGATGACTCGATGCCTTGCAATCGACCCCGAGACCTTGGGACCCAATCCTGACCCTCCGAGACCCGATCCCGAGTCTCGAGAATCGGCGAGAAACCCATGAGAGGCAAGGAGGGACCAAAGAGCTCTTAAGTGAGGCCTACAAGACCCATCCCGTTCGGGATGGGGTGCGCTTTTGAGGAAGCCACTGTGAGCCCATCCCGGTCGGGACCAACCCGTCCCGATCGGGATGACAGGGCCGTCCCGGTCGGGACCGTAGACCTGCAGCGAGACTTCTTTTATTTCTTCTCCTTCATTCTTGTACCCATATATATACTCCCTTCTTGTATTAGTAACATATCTTATGATAGTTTAGACTCTTTTAAGCCTCCAAAACCCTAGATTAGTTCTACACACATTAATCTTAATCTAGCTTTAATCTCTCTTTAATTCTTTGTTAATCATTGTAATTAGTTCTTGGATTAAGGGGATACTTGAAGATTGTTCCAAGCTTGACAACCTTGGGATTTTATTTGGGTTTCTTATTAATACAAGATTGCATCTTTTCTTCATCTAGTGTTGGTATAATCTTTCTTCACTTTTGTTCTTTGTTATTCAATCAAGTTTCATCTTTTACATATTGTTAATGTTATTGTTTGTTTATGATGAATGTTTGGATGCTTGTTCTAGTTTCTTTTGTGAATGTTGGTTTTCTCTTAACTATGAGTGAGTAGTTTCTTTGTGGGGTTAGTAGGGGGATTAGGGGTAGATTATGGATGATTAGGGTTGATTAAGGGAAAAGGGTGAGTGTTTATTGTTAGTCACATTGTGGGCACTCTATGTGTTTGTTGATATGCTTGTGTGAGTTGTAGTGGCCATGCTTCCCATACTTGTGCTCATCTTGTCATTGTTTGTCTATGATGCGGAAATGTTGAGAATAGTTTAGTCGCGAGAGCGCGGACTAGGGTCTAAGTTGCGAGAGCCCGGACCCACCTTGACATCGGTCTAAGTTGCGAGAGCCCGGACCGACTCTAGCAACTAGGAGACACCTATACCCTTGATCACCCCAATTACCCTTCTACTCCTATGAACCCGACCTACCCAACTTCCTTCCATATTTGAGTTCATCCTCTTAGTTAGCCATAGTTTACTCTAGTTTACTTGTTAGTTTGATTATTAGCATTGTTTAGCATCATTAGTCTAGTTCTTACTCCTCCTCCATCCTAGTTTTCCAATTATCATTCTCTTGGTATTTGTTTTGGTAGCATAGTCTCGTTTTAGGTAGACATAGTCTAAACTTCGCCTTACCGTCCTCGTGGATACGATCCCGACTTGCCCTAGCTACCCACTAGGTGTAATCGGTAGTTTATTGATCGGTTGGGATACACGACAATCCCCACCATCAATTTGGCGCCGTTGTCGGGGACGGTGCATTGTTTAGACTTAGTTTGCTTATTTCTAGACTTAGTTACCCTTCTTTGTGGTCTTCCATCTTCTCTTGTGAATATTTTCTAGTTTCTCTTCTTTTCTTAGCTTCCTTTTTCTCTTTGTCTCTAATTGTGCTTGTTTATTGTCGTTGCCTAGTGCCCATAAAGCACTAGGTGTTCTCATGTTTGTTCTAGTGTGTAGTGTATGCCTAGGAGGGGAGGCGACTTCTATCTCTTTAATCCAGAGCCGGAGAGACTCTTTCGAGCCTTTCGCCAACGGACGATTAACCGGGTTAGGATCTCTCAACCAAGCGCAAGCAATACTCATCAAGGGCAAGCTCAAGGAGCCGACTTTAGCGAGTGACCTCGAGAGACGGCCGGAGGGACCTTCATCAATCCCTTCGGTAACTCTTCTTCTCCTAGTTCCCCCTCTTCATCTACATCAACACCGTCTACACCGCCATCTTCTCCCTTATATCCAATCATTCCTATGTTTTCTTCTCACTCAACCTTCACAGAAGACGTTTTGCCGGGTCCATCCACTTTACCGGAGGCATATACCGGGAATTTTGTGGCGAAAACGCAATTTATCCAATTGGTCGAGAGAAGTCAATTTAGTGGGTTACCAACCGAAGATCCTCATCAACACATGGAAACCTTTTCAGATTATTGTGACGCTATTTCGCAAACGGGAATAACTCAAGACCAAATCCGGTGGGTATTATTTCCTTTCTCTCTTATTGGTAAAGCGAAGCAATGGTTCAAGGGGTTGGACAAAGCAATACTTGGCATTGACACTTGGAAGAAGCTAGCCTTAGCCTTCTACCAACACTTCTATCCCCCGGAGAAGACAAATCTATTGAGAGCTTCTATCACGGGTTTCAAACAACGTGATGATGAAAGCCTATATGAATCGTGGGAAAGATTCATAGCCTTGATCCGTTCTTGTCCACACCATGGTTTATCACAATGGTTCCTCGTACAACAATTTTTGAATGGGTTATATGAAGACTCAAGGGCCATACTCAACATGGGATCTAACGGTAGGTTTACCGAAGTGGAGGATGACCAAACTTGGGCGAGAATCGAAGAGATGGCGGTGCATAATTCGCAATACTCTAGGCCTAGGAAGGCACATCGAGGAGGCATGCATGAGGTTGATGCTATCACTAGGTTAAGCATTGACCTTGGAGCTCAATTGAAAACACACATGGAGACTATTGACAAGAAGCTCCAAAGCCACCTCAACCAAGTCCAAGGCACTAGTTCCTCCCACCATCAACCGATTCAAGAAGTGAATGTTTTGGGGTTTGCACCTCCTTTGCCTTATTTTGGGATGTGTGATACTTGTGGAATCGTTGGTCATGATCCTGTGAATTGTAGAGGAAGTATTGAGCAAGTGAACGCCTTTCAAGCGTTCAAGCAAGGTGCCTCCTACTCTAATCAATACCAAGCTTCTAATCAAGTCCCTCAACAACAAGCCTTTCAACATCAACAACAACATCGTCCCTATGTTCCACCTCCCTTAAGGGACAACAACCAAGGTTACCAAGGTTATGTGGTTAATCCAAGACCCTTTAACAACTTCAAGCAAAACAACCAAGGTACCTTCCACAACAACAATCAAGGGTTCCAACAAGGGAACTTCAATCATGGTGGTTTCCAAGGAAACCAAAATTTCCAAGGAAACCAAAACCACAACCAAGGCTATCAAAATCACAATCAAGGCAATTCTCATGGGTTCCAAGGGAACCATCAACAACAAGGTAATTCTCAAGGGAACCGTCAACAAGCAACTCAAAATCAACAACAACAAAGCAAGCCAAGGAGCCGGTCTCCTATTCATGACCATGGTACTCCGTTAGCCCTCACCGATACTCCTCATAATCCACAATCTCCACCTCGGGATTTGGATATACAAAAGCAAATGTTGGATATGCAAAGGAGTACTCAAGAAATGCAAAGGAGCCAATTGGAGACACAAAGGTCACAACAAGAGATCATTGCTCAAATTCTAATGGATAACAAGGAAATGAAAACTCACATGAAGATGATTGAGAATCAAGTAGCACAACTTGCATCGGGAAGTTCTTCAAGACAAAGAGGGCAATTACCTTCTCAAGGGGTAACTCTGAATTTTGAGCATGTCAATTCCATCACCTTAAGGAGTGGTGCCACCTATAATCCTCCCGTGTTTCCTAGTGAGCAAGAAGCAATGAAGGATGTTGTGTCTCCAAATCAAGAAGAATCAAGCTTTGATAATCCAATTGAGGAGCAAGTACTATGGGAAATTGAGAAACCCCAAGAAGACAACCCTCCCCCACTTCAAGAGAAAGACAAGGGAAAAGGGAAAGTGTTATTTGAGGAATCTACCCCGATTGAGCAAAATAAATACCAAATCAAGTTGCCTTTCCCATCAAGGCAAATGAAGACTAAGGTGGACACTCAATACAACAAGTTCCTTAACATCGTGAAGAAGTTGGATGTTAGTGTCCCGTTCACCGAATTACTTACCCAAATCTCGGCATATGGAAGATTTATGAGAGAAATCTTAGCTAAGAAGAGATCCGTCGACAAGGAAGAGACCGTAGCGTTCACAAGGGTGGTGAGCGAGCTTATCCAAGGTTCCACGCTTCCGAAGTTGAAGGATCCGGGTATTTTCTCGATCCCTTGCACCATAGGCAATTTCATGATCAAAAATGCATTATGTGACTTGGGCGCGAGTGTGAGCATCATTCCCTACTCTATTTGTTGCCGACTCGGGATGAAGGAGTTGAAATGTACGTCCATTACACTCCAAATGGCCGATAAATCTCTTAACCGACCATTAGGGATACTAGAGGATGTGCCGGTAAGAATTGGGAAGTTCTTCATTCCGGTCGACTTCATCGTGCTCGATATGCCAGAAGATGCCAACACTCCCATCATCCTTGGGCGCCCATTTCTACACACCGCCGGTGCTATGATCGACATGAAGAACGGTAGGATCACCTTCGAGTTGGGGGAAGAAAGGTTAGTGTTTGACCTCCAAGGTAACACTTCGCCCACCAACGATGAGTCTTGCAATATGATCCAAGCCACGAAAGACGTCGGTCTAGGGAGTGAGCTGGGACAAAGCTTGAAGAAGTACTCTTATTTATTTGAGGATGGCGACTCCGAGAGTGAGGAGGATGAGAGCCCATATCATGGGTTAGGTGACAAATGCAATGGCAAGGAGCAAGATGAGCCTCCCTTGGGGCCACATGAGGATCGTTGGACGTTTGGGTATATCCCGAAGGATCGCAAGTACAAGTTCAAGCCATTGAACTTAGTAGATCGGGATGCCCCGGGAACGTCGAGGCAAGGTCATGAGGAACCTTGGTATGTGGACGGTTATATCTCGAGCTTGATTGAAGACTTTGCGAAGATCTTCGATTTGTTTCTCCGTGCCCTTGATGGAGATGGGATCGAGTATTGTTGTTGATGAAAAAGATTGAAGAAAGCACCATCATGGTTTGACGGAGTTCCACAAGAACCGTCTCATTGTATATATTTCTTACTTGTAGTTAGTTGAATTTTTGTGAATTCTTGTTATTTGGATTGATTGATGAGCGATGCAAGGGAGAGAGTTTGATGTTGAGTTTGAGTTTGTTTGATAGGTATGAAGTGAGAATGCTTCCTAGAGAAGAATGGCCATGATAGAGCTTGGGTTGTAAGTACGAGGATCGGGTTTTTGAAGCTTGGAGCAAGCTTTTGGGATTGTGGAGGTTGAAGAAGGCCCATCCCGACCGGGATGAGGCGTCCCGACCGGGAAAGGTGAGGCATCCCGACCGGGAAGGGTGCCGTCCCGATCAGGATGGGTGTACCAAATTTCGAGCATGCTGTGGGTCCGTCCCGACCGGGATGAGGGTGTCCCGACCGGGACGAGTGAGGTAACCCGACCGGGACCAACCATCCCGACCGGGATGGTCCTCTACTCCCCCTTTGTGTTTCTTCTTCGACAATTAACTCCACCCAACCGTTTTATGCCTCCTCCCAACCTCCCTAGCTATCCTAGCCTTATCATATGGCTCATTTATGTCAATGACATGCCCTCACTCCATTTCCTATCCACTTTACACCGACTCTCACATCAAATCCCACCCCCTACCATTACTACCCCGACCGTGAGTTCTTCTTGAGTGTGAAGCGAGATGGCAACCGAGAAGACAAGCGACGAGCCTCTAATGATCATCGAGACGATGGAGCAAGTCATTTACTAACTGCTCGGTTTGGGTAACTATCCTTACTTTTCCGTCTTTTTATCGCTTGTATTCTCTTATTTGCCCCCTTCACCTTGAGTCATGGTATCGTAGTGGCCTTCGAGGCCGTAGTATGGTTGCTCCCGACTCCCGATGACGTGATTACGTCGAGAGTCGATCGATTAATCCAATTGTACAAGATTTCACCCCTTTTTTTAGTAGTTAGTCGGATTTGGACGGAATCCGGGCAAGGTGACTTGATTACACCTAGCCCTCCCCTCCCATTTCCTTTTATTTCTTTCTTTTTATTTTCTTCCCCCTTCCATATCTTTTCTTGTCTCGGCCCATGGTGACTTGACTACACCCCGGCCGGACGCCTTCTACCCTTTTCTCCACTTTTCTTTTTGATTTTTAGCTTTATTTTCGTAGTTTTTCTTCTTTTTGTTTTGTCTCTCCGCACACTAAGATCGAGCATGAGGACATTGCTCGGTTTAAGTGTGGGGGAGCGATATTCTAGTGTAGTTAGCTTTATTTTCGTAGTTCTTCGAAAAATCTTAAAAATCCCTAAAAATCCGAAACTTTTTCACAAAAATCAAAAAAATTTTCTTTTGTGTGTTTTCCTTTTTTGTCTTTGTGTCGTATATTTGTTTTGTATTGTGTGTGTTTTGCCCCCCTCTTCCTTATAGGTTGCTTAATCACCGTTGTTTGAAAAGCTTTGAAGACATCCGGTAACATCTTCTAACCCTCTTTCCCTCTTTATTCCTTGTGATGTTTGGAGAAGGTTGTGTTGAGGTGTGCTCGAGTGGAGCTTGTACATACTTGTGGTGGATTTGATGACTTGTTTGGAAATTCAGGGTGGTGTTTGCTTTGTTTATGTGTTTGTCTTGTTTTGTGTTATTTTGTTCCCTTTTTTGTTTCTTTTTCTTTCGTTCTCGTTGAGTCTCTATTTTGTGTTATGTTTGTTGAGTCTTGTGTGTAAAAGGTTTTCGAAAACCCGGTTTAGAGGCCAGAGTGCGAGTGTTTACTTTCCATTCCTAATTGTATAAATCGAGTCTTGGACTTTAGCCTAGTAGAATGACCCTAAATCAATGATTTCGTTGGTCCTTTACCTTGAGTCCACCTAGCTTACTAGGGATTTACTACGGGATTTGCACTTTTGACCATTATGACCACCCACGGTGTGAAAAGGCCTTGGTTACCGAGTCTCGTCCCTTAGGTGACCGTGTTTAGGATCGTTTGATTAGTCCAAGTTCTTCCCTTTTTGTGGGTTTGAAGGGAAAGCGCGTTCCCAACTTACCCATTTCCCTACCTCCTACACATATCACACAATAAATTGCAATTTGTTGATTCTCTCTTTCTTAATTGTCAAGAAATGCCAACAAGCCAAATCTTGCCAAAAAAAGGGCAAAGAAAAGAAAAGATAGAAAAATGAAAGATAGAAAAGAATGAAGAAAAAGAAAAGGCACAAAAGCCAAAAAGAAAATAGAAAAGAAGAAAAAGAAATGGCATGGCAACAAACAAATCAAAATGTCAAAAAGAAAGAAAATGCTAAAAGAAAACCCGTCTCACAAAAAGAAATCCCCACAAAAATAAGCCTTTTTCCGACTTTTGCCGTGAAGAGCCTACCAAAGGACCGAGTCCCGAGGAAAGATGATAGCGGCATTAGTCGGTCTTCCCTCATTTTGCATGTTTTCCACATTTTTACTTGGACTAGTTAGGCGGTTTCGGACACGGGACGACCCTCTTGGCTCACGCTAAAGGGGGCGGGGTCTCACTTACCTACAGTGTCGACTAACACCGTGGTTCTTCACTTTTCCAATCCGCCGATCGTCCCGTAGTACGTTTTTAGAATGTTAGAAGGACCTAGGTAAGTTACCAACGTTTTTGTTGCTTTATCGTCATACTATTAGGGTTTAATTCACCTTGGTTTGTATGTCTAGCTTGGGAACGTTGTCAATTTCCTCGAGTCCTAAACCGGTGCTTCTTTCACCGCTTGTTTGAGGGAAGCGGTATTTGTTTTTTTTGGGTGCAACCGATTGTGTGTTTGTTTGTGTGTTTGTTTGTTTGTGTGTTTTGTGTCCGGTTGCATCCACAGTTTTGTCGCAGGACCCCACTTGCCTTGAGGAGTGCACTTTTCCTCAAAGTGCATTTGCGTGAGTTGAAAGGGCGTAGGGTGCGCTAATACCCATTCGGCTAGTATAGTAGTTAGTATGTGCTTACTCGAGGGCGAGTAAGGGTTAAGTGTGGGGGAGTTGATAAGTGTAGTTTGTAGTGCCTTTTCACTATGTTTTGGTCCCATTTCCTTGTTGAATCGCTCCTTGGGAGCGATTTATGGGCTTCTTATGCTTCCTTTAGTTCGTTTCAGGTTCCCGAGACCGATTTGGAAGAGTTGGAGCGATTCCGACTCTATACATACACATTTTGGAGCCAACGGAGTAAAGGAACGATGACTCGATGCCTTGGAATCGACCCCGAGACCTTGGGACCCAATCCCGAGCCTCCGAGACCCGATCCCGAGTCCCGAGAATCGGCGAGAAACCCATGAGAGGCAAGGAGGGACCAAAGAGCTCTTAAGGGAGGCCTACAAGACCCATCCCGTTCGGGATGGGGTGCGCTTTGAGGAAGCCACTGTGAGCCCATCCCGGTCGGGACCAACCCGTCCCGATCGGGATGACAGGACCGTCCCGATCGGGACCAACCCGTCCCGGTCGGGACCGTAGACCTGCAGCGCGACTTCCTTTATTTCTTATCCTTCATTCTTGTACCCATATATATATACTCCCTTCTTGTATTAGTAACATATCTTATGATAGTTTAGACTCTTTTAAGCCTCCAAAACCCTAGATTAGTTCTACACACATTAATCTTAATCTAGCTTTAATCTCTCTTTAATTCTTAGTTAATCATTGTAATTAGTTCTTGGATTAAGGGGATACTTGAAGATTGTTCCAAGCTTGACAACCTTGGGATTTTATTTGGGTTTCTTATTAATACAAGATTGCATCTTTTCTTCATCTAGTGTTGGTATAATATTTCTTCACTTTTGTTCTTTGTTATTCAATCAAGTTTCATCTTTTACATATTGTTATTGTTATTGTTTGTTTATGATGAATGTTTGGATGCTTGTTCTAGTTTCTTTTGTGAATGTTGGTTTTCTCTTAACTATGAGTGAGTAGTTTCTTTGTGGGGTTAGTAGGGGGATTAGGGGTAGATTATGGATGATTAGGGTTGATTAAGGGAAAAGGGTGAGTGTTTGTTGTTAGTCACATTGTGGGCACTCTATGTGTTTGTTGATATGCTTGTGTGAGTTGTAGTGGCCATGCTTCCCATACTTGTGCTCATCTTCTCATTGTTTGTCTATGATGCGGAAATGTTGAGAAAGTTTAGTCGCGAGAGCGCGGACTAGAGTCTAAGTTGCGACAGCCCGGACCCACCTTGACATCGGTCTAAGTTGCGAGAGCCCGGACCGACTCTAGCAACTAGGAGACACCTATACCCTTGATCACCCCAATTACCCTTCTACTCCTATGAACCCGACCTACCCAACTTCCTTCCATATTTGAGTTCATCCTCTTAGTTAGCCATAGTTTACTCTAGTTTACTTGTTAGTTTGATTATTAGCATTGTTTAGCATCATTAGTCTAGTTCTTACTCCTTCTCCATCCTTGTTTTCCAATTATCATTCTCTTGGTGTTTGTTTTGGTAGCATAGTCTCGTTTTAGGTAGACATAGTCTAAACATCGCCTTACCGTCCTCGTGGATACGATCCCGACTTGCCCTAGCTACCCACTAGGTGTAATCGGTAGTTTATTGATCGGTTGGGATACACGACAATCCCCACCATCACCTTCGAACTGGTTCGCCGGGAGACGGCGAAGAACAACAGGGGTTTCTTCGACGAGGGAGACACTCCTACTACTTTAGTCCAATTAGAATCGGGTCTTAAGTCACATACTAAGACTCGATCTAAGGATGCCGGTGCTAGCAGTACGCGGGGGCAGCCAAGCCCCCAGACTGATTTGGAGAGACGACTTGGGCCAAGACTGGCGGTCAGGGACCGACTAGGCCCACGTGACCGGCTTTCTGAGCCCGTGAGGGCCCGACTTGGGCCCATCAAAGTGATAGAGGACTCATGTTCAAAGAAACGAGTCCGAGCTAAAGAGGTTCCTGTGGTGATTCGGGCACGCTCCCCTCCGCGTCGTCGCTAGTGGACAGCTAAGGAGGCCAAGGACAAGGGGAAGGGCAAGATGCCCTGAATACCGAGTCCTTAGTTTTTATTATTTAAATATTATTACTATTTTTTGTTGTGTGCTTTTTTTTCGCAGCTTTTTGTTTTTTGTAATTTTGAATTCCTGCATTTGTAATTTCCCGAGTTTATCGGGGTTTTAGTAACTAATAAAGGAAATTTATTATTAAACCGTTCCTGTCTTTTCTTGATTGCACCGGTTGTGCCCTTTTGAGGGGCTGCCTATCCGCAATTAGCGAAATCAAACCAAACGTAGTTCAAGCTCAGTAAATTTGCAATCTCGAATTACACCAAGACTATTAGTTCAAGATGTTTGCGACAGTAGAATAAATAATGGGTTTTTCTATGGGCTACCCCTCAACTATCGGCTTTTCCAAGTGATACTCATGCCTTTTTCGAACTACAAGGTGTACCCCTAAACCTTGTAAATTACTCCATATTGTAACCAAAGTTTAAATTTTCCAACGAAAATTTATCAATTGATGATATAAATAGTGATTATTCCCTATTTTACTTTCATAAACCGTGATATATTTCTTCAATTTGCTTCCTTTACTCGAAAAACTTCCTTCTACTACACTACGCCATAGGAGTGACGATGAGTTTGAAGTTGAAGGATTTAAAAGAGTAAGGGAGATAGGTCGACGTCGGCCGACTACAGAGGTGCGTTGTGATGAGCATTTGGTGGCTTGGTGAATGGTAAAGAAAAAAAGATGGTTTGAAGCATCAAATTGGATTATTAATATGTTAATTATTTATTTTTCAAAAAATAATTGTAATACACTTATCACTTTGCTTATGATACGGAGTGATAAGTCAAGTTTAGGGGTACACCTTATAGTTCGAAAAAGGCGGGGGTACCACTTGAAAAAGTCAATAGTTGAGGGGCACGCCATAGAAAAACCCATAAATAATTCTAGCTCATTTACTTGCTTTTTGTAAAAATGATTTTGATAAATTTTCCCAATGACATTGAGAAAAGGCTAAGGGTAGTAACGCTTCAGCTGGTCGAGGTTGGTCGGGTTGACGAACTCATTCCCGTCCAGGTCCGTCAGCATCACTGCTCCTCCTGATAGGATCTTCTTTACTAAATATGGCCCAGCCCAATTAGGTTTGAATTTTCCCCTTGGGTCAACTGGTAGTAAAGCTCGGACAGACTTAAGAACCAGATCCCCTTCTTTAATGTTCCTGGGCCTTACTCTTTTGTTGAAGGCTCGTTGGATCCTTTTCTGGTAGATTTGGATATTGTTGAGGACACGAGATCGCCGTTCGTATAGTAGGACTAACGAGTCATACCGTGCTCGAACCCAACTAGCTTCGGGTACTTGACTTTCCAGCAGAATTCTTAGGGACGGTACCTCCAATTCAACTAGTTGGACAGCCTCCATCCCATAAGTTAGGTAATACGTCGTCGCCCCAGTGTTGCGAATTGACGTCCGGTATCCCCATAGGGCAAAAGGTATTTTGTCAAGTCAGTCCCGGTAATTATCAGCCATCTTTTTGAGTATGGTGATAATTGTTTTATTGGCCGCCTCTACTGCTCCATTTGTTTGGGGACGATAGGGCGATAACGTATGCCTTCGAATTTATACTTGGTCAGGAGGGCCGCAGTCTCGGCTTGAAAATGAGTCCCGTGATCACTGATAAATTCGTACGGGATACCATACCGACATATTATCTTGTTCTGGATAAACTTGGCGACATGCTTAGCATTGAGAATGCGATAGGATTCAGCTTCGATCCATTTGGTGAAATAATCGATAGCTACTAAAATGAAACAGTGTCCGCCCGTACCGGAGGGATATATTTTCCTGATTATGTCGATACCCCATGTCGAGAATGGCCAAGGTGACGTCATAGTATAAAGCAGAGATGACGACATATGTTGCACATTGGCGAAGATTTGACAGTTATGACAATGTTTGACATATAACTGGCAGTCGGCTTCCATAGTATTCCAGTAATACCCGAGCCTCATGATTTTCCGGACCATCATGTGGGCATTCATATGTGAGCCGCATTCACCATCATGTACTTCGGCCATAACCTTTTCGGCTTTATATTTATCAACACAAAGGAGAAGAGCCCCCTGTGCCGTCTTTTTGTACAGTTGTCCGTCATCGGTACGGACGAACTGGGTGGCTAGCCTTCGTAAGGATTTCTTGGCTCGGCCTTCAGTCCTGGGAGGATATTCTCCGTTTGTCAGGTACGTTAATACAGCCTGATACCATGGTTCGAGATCAGTTATCTCAATGTCTTCAATGTCGTGAATGTACGCCGGCTCGAACCGTCTTTCGACACAAATTGGCATACTAGTCACGTGGTCGGGGATATTCAGCAAAGATGCCAATTTCGAGAGTGCATCTGCAAACTGATTCTCTTCCCGAGGCAAGTATATGTACTCTACCCTTTGGAATTGTTTCTCGAGATCCCTTACTCGTGCTTGATAGGCCACGAGATTAGCGTTCCGAGTTTTCCATTTTTGAAGTGCTTGGTTAATGACCAAGGATGAGTCACCGTGTACCCGGAGATTTGTGATCCCCAGATTGGCAGCGGCTTGTAGCCCGTAAATGCATGCTTCGTACTCGGCTGCATTATTGCTAACATGAAAGTCCAGTTTGATGGACACGTGACGGTAGTGTTTGTCGTCTATCCTACCGGTCAAATAATAACCAACGAACCTAAGCTGGGTAGTTAGGGTAAGTCGGGTCGATCCACAGGGACGGGGTGTCGGACTAAGGTGTGCTACGGTCTAAGACTAGGTTCAAGACAAGCTAATCTAAGGGATAGACTAATGACTAAACTAAGGTCTAAAACACGAACTAACAAAGCTAAACAAGTAACTAATGACAAAAGGAAACAAATAAATCAATAAGAAGAAGCTAGGGTTAGGTCGGGTTCATGGATGTCAAGGAGATAAGAAGAGGGAAGCGGGGTTACTAGCATGCTTTCGTGGCCTAGGTTCCGATCGGGCTCTCGCTACTTAAACATCCTAGGGGTCATCCTCACCACGCTCTCGCTACTATTGAGGGAACCAAACCAACCAACCAAACACACACATGCAAGAGAAGAGGCAAGAAAAACAAGGATTGATCGTCTCTAGTCTCACAAGCATTTCATCAAACATGTGGAGTGCAAGGTAAATGGGAAACAATAAAAAACAACATCTAATACCACCCATCTCACCCTAATCATCCCTAATCACATCCAATCCCCCTAATAACCCTAGCAAGAGTCTACTCAAACGTATCTAATGGAAAACTAACAAGAACAAGAGAAACTAACACAAAAACAAGAACATCCATAATGGGAACTAACAAGGATGAACAATGAACAAAAACAATGAACAATGAACAATGAACAAAGAATGAAACTTTAATGATAAAACAAGATTAAGAGAAGGGAAAAGAGAGATTATAACAAACAAGAGAAGATGAAAAGAAGAAATCTTGCATAAATATATAGAAGAAAACCCAAATACATCAACCAAGGTTGTCAATCTTGGTGGAGATCTTCAAGAATTCCCATAATACAAGAGTTAAACTAAGATTAAGGACTAATTAAAGACTAATCTACACAAATCTAAGCTAATCTAACCTAAAGTAGTCTAGGGTTTAGTGGGTAATGAAGAACATAACATAAGATTACAAGAGGGGGGGGGGGTATATATAGGGTTACAATGAATATGGAGAAGAAACGATGCGAAGCGGAGCTGCAGGTGGCCAATCTTGGCCGAGAAGAGATGGTCTCAGTCGAGATGAGACCCATCTCGGCCGAGAAGACCCCCTTCTCGCCCGAGATGAGACCCATCTCGGCCGAGAAGACCCCCTTCTCGCCTGAGATGGCCCATCAGTGGCTCGTCTTTGCTTGCACTCCTTCCCAACCGAGAAGGATACTCTTCCCACCCGGGAAGGGTCTTGTAGGCCTCAAATATGATCTCAAAGGTCCCTCTTTGCGCTTCTCATCGATTATCGGTGCTCGGGAATGGGTCTCGAGGTCTCGGGAATGGGTCCCAAGGTCTCGGGATTTGAATCTAAGGCACCGAGTGATCGTTCCTTCTCTTCGTTGGCTCCAAATGTGTAGGAAACGAGTCAGAATCGTTCCAATTCTCCATGATTGGTCTTGGGAACCTAAAACGAACTAGAAGAAGCGTAAGTAGCCTAGAAAACCGCTCCAAAGAGCGATTCCACAAGAGAAACCGGGACCAAACACAACAAATAGGCACTACAAACTACACTTATCAACTCCCCCACACTTAACCCTTACTCGCCCTCGAGTAAGCACGAACTAACTACTAAACTAATAAGAACTAAAATATTAGCCGAGTGGGTATTAGCGCACCCTACGCCCTTTCAACTCACCGAACACACTTAGAGGAAAAGTGCTCTCCGCAAGGCAAGTAAGGTCTTGCGACAAAACTGTGGATGCGACCGGACACGAAAACACACAAACAAACAATCGGTTGCACCCAAAAAGAAACAAACGCCGCTTCCCTCCACAAAGCGGTGAAGAAACACCGGTTAAGGACTCAAGGCAAGTGACAACGTTCCCAAGCTAATGACGCAAATCTATATGGACAAAACCCTAATAGTATGACAACAAAGCAATCAAAACGTTGGTAACTTACCTAGGTTCCTCCTAACCTTCTAAGAACGTACTACGGGACGATAGGCGGGATGGAAAAAGGATGAACCACGGAGTTAGTCGACATTGTAGGTAAGTGAGACCCCGCCCCCTTTAACGATAAGCCAAGAGGGTCGTCCCATGTCCAAAATCGCCTAACTAGTCCAAGTAAAAAGATGGATAAGGTTGCAAAACGAGGGAAGACCGACTATTTACCGCTATAATCCTTCCTAGGGACTCGGTCCTTTGGTAGGCTCTTCACGGTAATAGTCTGCAAAAGGCTTATTTTGAGGGGTGAGAAATATTTTGTGAGATGATTTTCTTTGGCATTTTTCTTTTGCATTTGGCTTTTGAGTTTCTATGCCATTTCTTTTTCTTCTTTTGTATTTTGTTTTTCATTTGTTGTGCCTTTTTCTTTTTCTCATTTCTTTTCTTTCTTTCTTTTTTCATTCTTTTTCTTTTTTTTTCTTGGTTTGCCCTTTTGGCCAAATTTTTGTTTTGTAGGCATTCATCGCAACCAAGTAAGAAGTTTGACAATTTGAAACTTATTTGTGGAAATCTGTAGGAGGTAGGGGAATGGGTAAGTAGGGGGTCGCGATTTCCCTTCAAACCCACAAAAAGGTGGAAAACATGGACTAATCAAACAATTCCGAACACGGTCACCTAAGGAACGGGACTCGGCAACCAAGGCCTTTTCACACCGTGGGTGGTCATAATGGTCTAAATGCAAATGCCGTAGTAAATCCCTAGTAGACTAGGTGGCCTCAAGGTAAAGGACCAACGAAACTATTGATTTAGGGTCATTCTACTAGACTAAAGTCCAAGACTCGATTCATACTACTAGAAAGGGAAAGTAAACACTTGCACACTAGCCTCAAAACCGGGTTTTCGAAAACCTTTTTACACACTAGACACAACTACACATCACAAAACAAAGACGCGACAAAAAACGAAAGAAAATGAGACAAAGACAACAAAACAAAACAAAACAAACATACAAAGAGAACAAACACCACCCCGAACCTCCAAACAAGCCACCAAATCAACCTCAAACTTTACAAAGCTCCACCCGAGCACACAACATCACAAATATCCTCCAAACTCCACAAGAGACAAAGAGGAAAAAGGGATAAAAAGATGTTACCGGTTGTCTTGAAAGCCCTCCAAAGTTAACGGTGATTAAGCGACCTACAAGGAAAAAGGGAGGAAAAACACGCACAACACAACAAATATACGACACAACGACACAAAAGGAAAACACACAAAAGAAACTCTTTTTGATTTTTGTGAATTTTTTTTTTCAAATTTTTAGGGTTTTTAAAGATTTTTCGAAGAAACTACGAAAATAAAACTAAACTATGCTAGGATATCGCTCCCCCCCACTTAAACCGAGCAATGTCCTCATGCTCGATCGGTAGTGTGTGCGGAGACACTAAAAAGAAAAGAAACTACGAAAATAAAGCTAAAAATCAAAAATAAAGGTGAAGCAGAGAGAATGTGTCCGGCCGGGGTGTAGTCAACTCACCATGGGCCGAGACGAGAAAAGATATGGATGGGGGAAGAAATAAAAAGATTGAAATAAAAGGGAATGGGAAGGGTGGACTAGGTGTAATCAAGTCACCTAGCCAGGATTCCGCCCAAATCCGACTAAATTCTACCAAAAGAAGAAATAAAACTAAGGAAAGAGTGAAATGACTTCCAAATTTGGATTTTTCAAAGGACTCTCGATGTAGTCACGTCATCGAGAATCGGGAGCAATTACCACCAAGGCCTCGAGGGCCACCATGACACAAAAAAGTGGAAGGGAATAAACAAAGGGAGACAAGAATTAAAAGACAAAAAAGAAAGGATAGTTGCCGTACCAATCGGTTAGCAACTCACTCACTCCATCGTCTCAATGTTCGATATCGGCACATTACTTGTCCTCGTCATTGTTATTCCTCTTCATTCTCAATATGATCGCATGGTTGATGTACTAGGCTTGCAACGGTATAATGAGGGTAGGATTTGATGTGAAACTCGGTGTGTAGTGAAGAGAAGATGAGGTGAAGGTGCAAGGGTAGGTTGGGAGGTTGGGAGGGGGTACAATGTGTTTGGGTGGGCTCAAATGTCGAAGAAGAGGCAAAAGGGGGAGCTGGGTACCATCCCGGTCGGGATGGACTTCTTCCCGGTCGGGACGGTTCCTTCCCGGTCAGGACGAACTTGATCCCGGTTGGGATGGCACATCAGTGAACCCACTTTTCGGCACACTCATCCCGATCGGGATGACATCCTTCCCGGTCGGGATGACATCCTTCCCGGTCGGGATGAGTCTTCTACCCCTTCAATCTCTTGATAGAATCACCCACAAGTCATCCAATACATCGAGATCTAAAATCTCATCCCCAAAAGCTTGTCAAAAGCTCAAAAACCGACTTCCTCCACCAAACTCCAAGCTTCTATCATCAACAACTCCTCTCAAAACTACATCTTCACTATCAACCTATCAAGTGAACTCAATAAACACCATCAACCCTCCCTCACATCACTCAAGAAAATTCCAAATTACAAGAATTCCACAAAAACTAACAAATCCTAGAAACCAAACGATCCAAACAAACATATACAAATAAACAAGCCCAAAAGAAAAGGAAAAAGACATTTACACTAAGATACTCTCACCATCTACGCCTCCATAGCCATCAAGAGCTCGAAGGAGTGAGTCAAATGCCCTAGCAACATCTTCATTAACGCTCGTGTGGCCTATCATAGCCATCAACAAGAGTTTCCAAGTCGGAGTCAAGAAGCAATCATCTAATTCATTACGCTCGGGTTTCTTGTGATCTTCCGGGTCTTCCGAACCAACATAGCAACGACTCTTATGACCATCCAGTGGGTATAGTGGTCTAGAGTCATGCTCGGCGTTATGATGTGGGAGATCACACCCTAGGGGTGTTGCTTCTTCTACGGGGTCGGGAGTGGAACTCTTTTCCGCCGCCCGACAAGGATCCACTTCATCTGCCGTCTCACAAGACAAGGGACTAGAAATCGAGTGCGATAGAAGAGGAGAAGGCATCAAGTTTTCTTCATTGGAGGCAATTGTCTCCTCCAATTTCCCATTCAAGGCAAGTTCCTAGGCATCTACTTCTTTCTCCCAAGTATTACGTTCCTTTTCACTCACCTTGTCTAATTGGCCTAGAGGAGTCTTGTCTTCACTTGGCTTTGGATTGTCAAGATCTAGTTCATCACGAAAAAATTCATACAAATCCAATTTGATAGCCAATACATTGGCTCCCCAAGAGTTACCTTGAGAATCATGTTCAATTCTCTCCTCATTGTTGACCCTTGAAGCTCCAACTTCCTCTATTCTTCCCATATCTTCACCATCCAAGCAACACTCGACAATGATCTCTTGATTGACCCTCTCTTCTTCATTCGTGGCTCCATGATCGGGTTGACCTTCTTGTGGAGATACCCGACCTTCTTGCCCAAATGAACATTCCCCAACAAGTTGTGGAGCTCGAGTGGCCAACATCGTGATACGAGCCATGAGTGCATTGATTCGAGTATCTTGCACCTCTATTTGGGCCTTGAGCTCCTCTTTATCCCTTTGCATTTTGATCATCATCTCTTGTTGACTCTTTTGCAATTGAATCATCATCGATCTCTTGTTGAATCTTTTGCATTTGAATCATCATTTGACAAAGGTCAAAGTTGGGGATTTTTGGTTGTGGATTGTGTAAGGGTATTTGGTAGTTGTTAGGATCTTGGAATGATCCTTGACAACTTTCATGATAACCATATGGGAGGCGGATCATAAGATTGTTGATGAGATTGATATGGTTGGTAAAATTGTGGGTCTTGGTAACTTGCCCCATGATTGTCCCATGACGATTGATGGAAGCTAGGACGTGCCATTTCCATAACGTTGCCTTGATACATTGGATGAACTAGAAGCACTTGAGCAAACGTTAGTAGCCTAGTACTTTTGAGGCACTAGGAAGAGAGAAATAGGCACACAAGAGGAAAAACGGAGATACACAACGAGAGAAAACACAAAAATCAAAAACAAAGTCTAAAACTAAGCAAGCAAAAGTCTAAACTACGCCGTCCCCGACAACGGCGCCAATTTGACGGTAGTGTTTGTCATCTATCCTACCGGTCAAATAACAACCAACAAACCTAAGCTGGGTAGCTAGGGTAAGTCGGGTCGATCCACAGGGACGGGGTGTCGGACTAAGGTGTGCTACGGTCTAAGCCTAGGTTCAAGACAAGCTAATCTAAGGGATATAATAATGACTAAACTAAGTTCTAAAACACGAATTAACAAAGCTAAACAAGTAACTAATGACAAAAGGAAACAAATAAATCAATAAGAAGAAACTAGGGTTAGGTCGGGTTCATGGATGTCAAGGAGATAAGAAGAGGGAAGCGGGGTTACTAGCATGCATTCGTGGCCTTGGTTCCGATCGGGTTCTCGCTACTTAAACGGCCTAGAGGTCATCCTCACCACGCTCTCGCTACTAGTGAGGGAACCAAAACAACCAACCAAACACACACATGCAAGAGAAGAGGCAAGAAAAACAAGGATTGATCGTCTCTAGTCTCACAAGCCTTTCATCAAACATGTGGAGTGCAAGGTAAATGGGAAACAACAAAAACAACATCTAATACCACCCATCTTACCCTAATCATCCCTAATCACTTCCTATCCCCCTAATAACCCTAGCAAGAGTCTACTCAAACATATCTAATGGAAAACTAACAAGAACAAGAGAAACTAACACAAAAACAAGAACATCCATAATGGGAACTAACAAGGATGAACAATGAACAAAAACAATGAACAAAGAATGAAACTTTAATGATAAAACAAGATTAAGAGAAGGTAAAAGAGAGATTATACCAAACAAGAGAAGATGAAAAGAAGAAATCTTGCATATATATCTAGAAGAAAACCCAAATACATCAACCAAGGTTATCATTCTTGGTGGAGATCTTCAAGAATTCCCATAATACAAGAGTTAAACTAAGATTAAGGACTAATTAAAGACTAATCTACACTAATCTAAGCTAATCTAACCTAAAGTAGTCTAGGGTTTAGTGAGTAATGAAGAACATAACATAAGATTACAAAAGGGGGGGGGGGTATATATAGGGTTCCAATGAATAAGGAGAAGAAAAGATGCGAAGCGGAGCTGCAGGTGGCCCATCTCGGCCGAGAAGAGATGGTCTCGGTCGAGATGAGACCCATCTCGGCCGAGAAGACCCCCTTCTCGCCCGAGATGGCCCATCAGTGGCTCGTCTTTGCTTGCACTCCTTCCCGACCCTGAAGGATACTCTTCCCGCCCGGAAAAGGGTCTTATTTGCCTCAAATATGATCTCAAAGATCCCTCCTTGATTCTCATGGTCTTCTCATCGATTCTCGGTGCTCAGGAATGGGTCTCGAGGGCTCGGGAATGGGTCCCAAGGACTCGGGATCGAATCTAAGGCACCGAGTGATCGTTCCTTCTCTTTGTTGGCTCCAAACGTGTAGGAAACGAGTCAGAATCGTTCCAATTATCCTTGATTGGTCTTGGGAACCTAAAACAAACTAGAAGAATCGTAAGTAGCCTAGAAAACTGCTCCAAAGAGCGATTCCACAAGAGAAACCGGGACCAAACACAACAAATAGGCACTACAAACTACACTTATCAACACGGGAGTATGCTCTCCTTTTGGTAAGATTAGGAGGATCCCGACTCCGAACCCTCGAAAATTGGATGCTCCATCGAAGTATAAATCCCATGTTTCGGTATCGATATGGAAGATATCTTCATCTGGGAAGGACCAGGTGTCGGTGTGTCCTTCTTCGGTTACCGGTCTATCGACGAGAAATTCATCTACTACTCGCCCCTTAATGGCCTTTAACGGCACAAATTTTAGGTCAAACTCTGCCAGCATTAGTGTCCATCTAGAAATTCGGCCATTAAGAACAGGCTTTTCGAAGAGGTATTTGATTGGGTCCATATTGGATAGTACATGGACCTCGTAGCTGAGCATATAGTGTCGGAGCTTCTTAGTTGCCCAAACCAGAGCTAAGCACGTCTTTTCCATCATGGTATACTTGCACTCATACTCTAAAAACTTCTTGCTGACGTAGTAGATAGCTCGCTCTTCGGAGTCAACTGTCTGAGCCAGCATAGCCCCCATGGCTGTCTTGGTCGTCGTTAGCTATAACGACAGAGGCAAACCGGGTTGAGGTGGCATTAGGACTGGCGGAGCAGACAGGATTTCCTTGATCTTGTCGAAAGCAGCTTGGTACTTGTCATCCCATAGTACCCGTTCCCCTACTTTCAGCTTCTTAAAAATTGATTCAAACACCATGGTTAGTTTGGAAATGAACCGACTGATGTACTGGACTTTCCCGAGAAATCCCCTTATGTCTTTTTCGGTTTTAGGAGGTTGCATCTCGGTAATGGCTTTAATTTTAGCTGGGTCGACCTCGATACCTCGTTGGCTGACGTTATGACCCAGTAATTTGCCTAATGTTACCCCGAAACTGCACTTTTGAGGGTTTAGTCTCATGTTGTACTTGCGCAATCGGGTGAAGAATTTCCTTAGGGCGGTGATGTGACCGTCCGATCATGTCGTCTACATAAACTTCTACTTCTTTATGCATCATGTCATGCAATAAAGTGGTAGCGGTCCTTTGGTATGTGGCCCCAGCATTAATGAGACCGAATGGCATGACGGTATAGCAGTAAGTACCCCAAGGTGTAGTGAAGGTAGTCTTACTCATATCTTCTTCCGCCATCTTGATCTGATTATATCCGGCATACCCGTCCATGAATGATAGAAGGGAATGATCGGTTGTGTTATCCACCAGTATGTCGATGTGTGGTAACGGAAAATCATCCTTCGGGCTCGCCTTGTTAAGATCGCCTTGTTAAGTTCCGTCCTTTTTAGGAACCGGCACGATGTTTGCAACCCAGTCCGTATATTCGGACACTTGTATGAAGCCGGCTTTGAACTGTTTATCGACTTCTTCTTTTACCTTGAGAGACCACTCGGGCCTCATTCGGTGGAGCTTCTGCTTGACCGGTTTGCACCCGTCTTTGATCGGTATGTGGTGCTCGGCTATTCCCCGGTCTATCCCCGGCATGTCCTTGTAGGACCATGCGAAGACATCCTTGAATTCTTGGAGGAGGTTCGTGAATTGCTGTTTCTCCTCGGGACTTAAGGATAACCCTTTTCTAAGTATCTGAGACTCTAAGATTGTTCCCACATTTATGGACTCGGTCTTTTCGATCACCAGATTCCGGGATTCCCTTTGCTCTAGTTGCTCGATCAGATGCGGAGGTAAGGGTACCTGTTTGTCGGGTTTCTCAATGTCATTGCATAAAATATTTTTGAAAGAAGAATTTAAAAGAGACAAGTCGTAAGCAGAATGATTGGTATTATTGACTGAGAATTTTGAAAACAGCTCGAAAAGAGCAGCCATCTGATCATTGGTCAGTGGAGGAATTGGTAAGGCACTCGGGACAGACCCCGAAGTGCCTGCAGCAGGAATGGCAAAAGGGAGAGGGGTTACAGGAGTGACTCTAGCACCGGACTCCCTAGACTCGACCTCAGACTCAGACTCAGACTCCGACTCAGACTCGGACTCAAACTCAGGCATGTCTCCCTCTCCAGTGACCAGCTTGTATATCTATCCTTGACTGTCAGTCCATTTGACAGTCTTTCTCCAGGCCCTGTTTCCCGTCTCGGAACCAACATCTGAGATCAGCTTGGTCTTGTCAAACCTGTTGCTGCAGAGAATCAGGTTGACCAGGTCTTCCTTTGGAGTCGGGACTATGGTGTTTTTCCCGAAGAGTAGCCCCAGCGCGGGCTCAGCATTGTCAGCTTCATCAGACTGGATGAGGGCGAACACATCATGCGGGATGAAGTTGCAGTCCCAGGCCGATTGGGTCCCGAGGTGCACAATATTGGGTTGGTACAGACCAACCTGAATAGCCCCAAACACTGGTGTGACAAAGTAGTCAGTCAACCGTGGGCTGTAAGGGCTCAAGTGGATACCCTTAATGATGTTGCAGGCTTTTTCGATTCCGGCTCGGACAACGTTGCCCGGAGTGGTGGCATAACCAAGGCCAAAGTGAGAGTCTTCGTCCTTAAGGACCTCGATAATCTTCCCAGCTGGAAGATTGGGTCGAGATGTAACCACCGGAAAGTACCCTAGGTTTTGGAGCATCGTGTCAATGCTCGTTGTGAAGTAGGGCTTGAAAAGGTACTCTTCCTCGATCATCCCCACAAAGTCAAACCCCCAGAGGTCCGTGCGGCCCGTGGCGTTACATTTAGCCACAGCCATTGGGGTTGCCTCCAAAGTAATAACATTGTCAAGCAAAGGCATCTTGATCTTTCGGTGGAGGGTGGTGGATACCGCTTTGACCGCGTGAATCCATGGCCTTCCTAAGAGCAAATTGAAGGATGAGGTGACATCAATCACCTGGAATTCTTTTAACCCTATAAATAGGCGCTTCCTTTTTTCTTCTCCTTTGCTCTTGTAACCCTATAAATACCCCCCTCTTTTAATCTTATGTAATGTTAGACATTACTCACTAAACCCTAGACTACTTTAGACTAGATTAGCTTAGATTAGTATAGATTAGTCTTACTCCTTAATCCTAGTTTAATCCTAGTTTCATCTTTGTAATATTGAAGACTTTTTGGGTTGATCTACTCTAGTGACAACATTGGAGATCTTCCTTTGGGTTTATTTATGCAAAGATTCAATCTTTTTCCTTTCTTCAAGTGTTGGTATAATTCCTCTTCTCTCTAATCTCTTCTATTTAGTTTTCATTTGTGTTTATGTTTAGTAATCTTCAATAATCCATTATGAATGTTCATGTTTATGTTTGTTTCTTTATGGGTGTTGGGTTTACTATCTTGAACATGAGTGAGTAGTCTCTAGCTAGGATTAGTAGGGGAATTTGGTGTCTTAGTGGGTGATTAAGGGTTTGTTTAAGATGTTGGTGGAAGTTTTGGTTGCTTCTTGGTTATATGCATAGAACATGTTTGATGAAATGCTTGAATGACTTGTAGTTGCAAATGCTTGTTTTTCTTGCCTTCTTCTTGCGGTCTTGTATGTCGCTAAGATGGGTTCTTGCGCGAGAGCGAGGAACCTCTAGGTCGGTTTAAGTAGCGAGAGCCCGGACTATACCTAGATAACCCGACTACCCCTTCACCTTTGCTCTTCCATGATCATTCCATCACCCTTGAACCCAACCTAATCCTAGTTCTTTTCTTATTTTTTTTCTTCTTCTTCTTAGGCATTATTACTCTAGTTAGTTGGTTGAATTTAGCTCTAGTTGTCACATTTAGCCTAGTTCTAGTCATAGTCTCCTCCCCTTGTAATTGTTTTAGTTAGTTTAGCCTTGTCGACCTAGTCTTGTTTTTGGGCAACCTTAGTCTAGACACCTCATAACCGTCCCCGTGGACTCGACCCGACTAACCCTATCTATGTGTTAGGTGTAGTTGGTTATTATTTGGTGGCGGGATCCATGGTAAATCCTTCCCATCAATTTGGCGCCGTTCCCGGGGACGATGCTAGTTTAGACCTTGTTTGCCTATTTACATGACTTTGTCTTTGTCTTTGTGTTTTTCTTTTTGTTCCTTTGCTTCTTGTGTGTGTGAAGTTTATTTCTCTCTTGTCTAGTACCCAAAAAGCACTAGACTTCTCACGTTTGCTCCTAGTCTACAGTTTGAGCCTAGAGGTGGTGACCATCCTCTTCTTTACAACTTATAGACGCTTTAATGAACGGTTGCTAGATTGAGAGGTCTTCAACCAGGTACGAGCCACGATTTTTGAGTATAGCATGAGGTTTGATCTAAAGTCCCCACCCATAGAAGCCACCATGAGCTACTCGTCTTCCTCTATGAATCAAGAATGTGATATGATGTCCCCCTACTGCTGCCAAGCTTCATCGGGTAATCAAGAAACCCGTGGGTATGAGCTTCAAGGATATGGAAATGGCTTCCATCGAGTGAGTGCTTATCAACCTTGTGATCGTGGTGGTTATTACTCCAATTACCATCGTGAACCCACCATGCCTCGTCATATTTCTCCTATGGAAGCCAATTTCCCCAAAACCCATCATATTACCAATCACCTCAACCTCACTACCGACAATATGATGCCCCACCCCTTGGGCATCACCAAGGTTTACAAGTAGCACTCAAAAACCCCAATAACCACCAATTGCCCAACTTGGAGTTATATCAATCGTTTCTTCAATTGCAAAGGAGCCAACAAGAAATGGCCATCCAAATGCAAAAGAACCAAGATGAATTCATGGCCCAATATCAAAGGGAAAACGTGGCGATGGATGCTCGATTAAATGAGTTATCGGTTAAAACCGTAATGTTTTTAACTCGAACGTCACAACTAGATGAAGGGTACTCACTTGAGAAAGGGGAGCAACCTAATCACGAAGCCGCCGATGAAGTTCCTTTTGGAAGCGAAACTTGCTTTCAAGAACCTCAATCGTCTGTCCAAGAAGAGACGAATGAGGAGATAATCCTTGATGAAGGTGCTTTTGGTGAAGAATTGGGTGAGGATAGTTGGAATTTGAAGAGTTTCATGGATGAAAACACGGATATAATAGAAGAAATTCAAGAGTCTACCCCCTCTATACTTGTTGAACCTTCAATCGCTTCCGCTTTCCCTTCTCTTGAGCTTCATGCCGCTTCTTATGAGCCTATTGTAGAGGATATAGAACTTTGGGATGAGTTGAGTGAAGTGATAGGTGTTGTGAAGTCATGGGACATGAATGACGAAATCAAGTCGCCCATATGTGATAATCCAATAAAATATTGTGAACCCCTTTTGTGCAATTTGGATCTTGGTTTAGAGGAGGTTGAAACCGCTTGTATGAGTTTTAAATCTCTTCTTATAGATGATGTGGGGAAGAACGATGTTTTAGGATTTGGAGATATTGGGCCGGAACTTGTTGATGACTTGGGTTTGCTTGAAGAAAGGACGAGGGTTAAACTCCCTTTTGACCCTTGTGTTAGAAATTCAAGCCTTGGTTGTGCTAGGAGACGGCGCTTAGGGAGGAAGAAGTCGGTAAAGCTTGTAGGATGGATAGACCCGGACACAACATGAAAGATGACGTTGGGTCTTTGGATTACTACTTCTTCCCTCCACCTTGGAGGCTTTGGAGGATAGCTTGGCTCGGGCACTCTTTGAGCCTTCATTACGATTTAGTTCGTGCGTTTGACTTGCTCCTCCGAGCCCTTGATGGCTACGGTTAGGAAGGAAGACTCCACCATCCTCGGTTTGACGGAGTTCCTAATGAACAGTCATGTTGTAAATTCCTCTTTCCTCTTCTTTAAAGTTCTTGTGTTTGTATTTGTGTGGTTTATTTCTAGGTTTTGTGTTTTTTGTGGAACTCTTGTCATTTGGTATTTGATGAGCGATGTGAAGGAGGGAGTTCGATGTGTTTATTCAGCATATTTGATAGGTTGATAGTGAAGATGACACGGTGGAGGTTCAGAGGAGTAGTTGATGATAAAAGCTTGGATCTTGGGCATGGAAGTCGGTTTTTGAAGCTTCTAACAAGCTTTTGGGGACGGGATTCGACATCCCGAGGTATCAGTTGACTTGTGGGTGGAGCTATCAAGAGGATTAAAGGCCTAGAAGAGTCATCCCGGCCGGGATGGGTTTCATCTCGACCGAGATGAAGTGTGCGTGGAATCTGGAGCTACTGACTACCCATCCCGACCGAGAAGAGGACCATCTCGGCCGGGAAGGGACCATCCCGACCGAGATGGGGCCATATCAACCGGGATGGGTTTCAGCCTCCCCTTTTTGCCTTCTCTTCGTCATTTGAGCCCACCCAACCACTTTATACCCCCTCCCAACCTCCCTACTCACCCTTGCAACTATCATATGATCCCCACACTTCATTTATGCACCTTTATCTTCACTACGTACCGAGTTTCACATCAAATCCCACCTTCTTATACCATTGCAAGCCTAGCACTTCAACCATGCAACCATATTGAGAATGAAGAGGAATAACAACGATGAAGACAAGTGAGGTGCTGATATCGAACATTTAGACGATGGAGTTAGTGAGTTGCTAACCGATTGGTACGACGACTATCCTTTCTTTTCCGTCTTTTATGACTTGTCTCCCTTTGTGTGTTCCCCTTCCCTTTATACATTTTTGAGTCATGGTGGCCCTCGGGGCCTTGGTAGTCATTGCTCCCGATTCTCGATGACGTGACTACATCGAGAGTCATTTCAAAATCCAAATTTGCAAGTATTTTCACTTTTTCATCGATTTCTCTTTCTTTTATTAGGATTTAGTCGAATTCGGACGGAATCCGGGCTAGGTGACTTGATTACACCTAGTCTTCCCCTCCCATTTCCTTTTATTTCCTTCTTTTTATTTCTTCCCCCATCATGTTTTTTCTCATCTCGGCCCATGGTGACTTGACTACACCCCGCCCGGACACATTCCCTCTTTTCACCTTTATTTTTGATTTTTAGCTTTATTTTCGTAGTTTCTCTTCTTTTTAGTGTCTCCACACACTACCGATCGAGCATGAGGACATTGCTCGGTTTAAGTGTGGGGGAGCGATATCGTAGTCTAGTTTAGTTTTATTTTCGTCTTTTTTTCGAAAAAAATCTTTAAAATCCCTAAAAATTTGAAAATATTCATAAAAATCAAAAAGAGTTTTCCTTTGTGTCTTTTCCTTTTGTGTCGTTGTGTCGTATATTTGTTGTGTTGTGCGTGTTTTGCCTCCCTTTTCCTTGTAGATCGCTTAATTACCGTTAACTTTGGAAGGCTTTCAAGACATCCGGTAACATCTTTTTATCCCTTTTTCCTCTTTATCTCTTGTGGAGTTTGGAGGATATTTTGTGATGATGTGTGCTCGGGTGGAGCTTTGTAGAGTTTGAGGTTGATTTGGTGGCTTGTTTGGAAGTTCGGGGTGGTGTTTGTTCTCTTTATGTGTTTATTTTGTTTTGTTTTGTTTTGTTGTCTTTGTCTCATTTTCTTTCGTTTTTGTCGCGTCTTTGTTTTGTGATGTGTAGTTGTGTCTAGTGTGTAAAAAGATTTTCGAAAACCCGATTTTGAGGCTAGTGTGCAAGAGTTTACTTTCCCTTCCTAGTGATGTGAATCGAGTCTTGGACTTTAGTCTAGTAGAATGACCCTAAATCAATAGTTTCGTTGGTCCTTTACCTTGAGTCCACCTAGTCTACTAGGGATTTACTATGGGATTTGCATTTTGACCACTATGACCACCCACGGTGTGAAAAGGCCTTGGTTCTCGAGTCCCGTTACTTAGGTGACCGTGTTCAAAATTGTTTTGATTAGTCTAAGTATTCCACCTTTTTGTGGGTCTGAAGGGAAATCGCGACCCCCGACTTACCCATTTTCCTACCTCCTACACATCTCCACAAATAATTTGCAAAATTGTTGAAGTTCTTACTTGGCTACAACAAATGCCTACAAAAACAAAATCATCTAATAGGCAAGCCAAGTAAAAAAAAAACAAAGAAATGAAAGAAGAAAAAGAAAAGGCACAACGAGTCAAAAAAAATACAAAAGAAGAAAAAAAGAAGTGGCATAGCAAATCAAAAGCCAAATGCAAAAGAAAAAAAATATGCCAAAAGAAAATCGTCTCACAAAAAGATTCTCACCATCTCAAAAATAAGCCTTTTTCCGAATCGTTACCGTGAAGAGCCTACCAAAGGACCGAGTCCCTAGGAAGGATGATAGCGGTAATGATCGGTCTTCCCTCATTTTGCAACCCTTTTCCACCTTTTTACTTGGACTAGTTGGGCGATTTTTGAGCATGGGACGACCCTCTTGGCTCGTCGCTAAAGGGGGCGGGGCCTCAGTTACCTACAGTGTCGACTAACACCGTGGTTCATCCTTTTTCCATCCCGCCGATCGTCCCGTAGTACGTTCTTAGAAGGTTAGAAGAACCTAGGTAAGTTACCAACGTTTTTATTGCTTTGTTGTCATACTATTAGGGTTTAGTTCATATCGGTTTGTATTATTAATTCGGGAACGTTGTCACTTGCCTTAAGTCCTTAACTGGTGCTTCTTTCACCGCTTTGTAGAGGAAAGCGGTATTTATTTCTTCTTGGGTGCAACCGATTGCTTGTTTGTTTGTATGTTTGCTTGTTTGTGTGTTTTTTGTGTCCGGTTGCATCCACAGTTTTGTCGCAAGACCTTACTTGCCTTGCGGAGTGCACTTTTCCTCTAAGTGTACTCGCATGAGTTTAAAGGGCATAGGGTGCGCTAATACCCGCTCGGTTATTAGTCTAGCTTCTTTAGTTTTTAGTTAGTTTGTGCTTACTCGAGGGCGAGTAAGGGTTAAGTGTGGGGGAGTTGATAAGTGTGTTTTGTAGTGCCTATTTGTTGTGTTTGGTCCCGGTTTCTCTTGTGAAATCGCTCTTTGGAGCGGTTTCTAGGCTACTTATGCTTCTTCTAGTTCGTTTTAGGTTCCTAAGACCGATCATGGAAAAGGGAACGATTCCAACTCGTTTCCTCCACATTTGGAGCCAACAAAGAGAAGCAACGATCACTCGGTGGCTTAGACTTGATCCCGAGACCTTGGGACCCATTCCCGAGCCCCTTAGACTCGATCCCGAGCACCAAGAATCGATGAGAAGCCTATGAAGAGCAAATAGGGACCTTTATTATCATATTGGAGGCCTACAAGATCCTTCCCGGGCGGGAAGAGTAGCCTTCCCAGCCGGGAAGAAGTGAAAGAACGAAGCATGTTCTGATGGGCCATCCCGGTAGGGATCATCACCCTTCCCGACCGGGAATAGCAATAACACCGCCTGGTGTTATGCATAACACAAACCGGTGTTATGCATGATCCCGGTCAGGACCATCTCGTCCCGGTCGGGACCACCACCATCCCGACCGGGATGGAGCAGCTGTAACCCGCGCTTCCTTTTTTCTTCTCCTTTGCTCTTGTAACTGATAAGTGTAGTTTGTAGTGCCTAATTTGTGTTTGGTCCCGTTTTATCTTGTGAAATCGCTCTTTGGAGCGGTTTCTGGGCTACTTATGCTTCCTCTAGTTCGTTTCTGGTTCCCAAGACCATCCATGGAGAATTGGAACGATTCCGACTCGTTTCCTACACTTTTGGAGGCAACGAAGAGAATGAACGATCACTCGGTGCCTTAGATTCGATCCCGAGACCTTGAGACCCATTCCCGAGACCCATAGACTCGATCCCGACCCCCGAGAATCGCTGAGCAGCCAATGAGAAGCAAGGAGGGACCTTAGAGATCATATTGGAGGCCTACAAGACCCTTCCCGGGCGGGAAGAGTAGCCTTCCCGGTCGGGAAGGAATGCATGAATCAAGAGGCTACTGTTTGAGCCTTCACGGCCGAGACCAAGAGTCATCTCGGTCGGGACCAGCCTTCTCGGCCGGGACCAAATGTCTTCCCGGTCAGGAAGAGAGTGTTGTAGCCGCGTGACTTCTTTTCATCCTCCTTCACTCTTGTAACCTTATAAATACTCCTCCCTTGTATTGTTTAAGCATCTTAGACCCCTCTACATTATTCTAAACCCTAGTTAGACTTCCTCCTCTCATTAGACGAATCTCTCCTTAAACTTTCGTTAATCTTAGATTAATCCTAGTAATTAGTCTTGTATTAAGGAGATTCTTGAAGACTCATCCAAGATTGACAACCTTGGGAGATTTATTTGGGTTTTTCTTATTAATGCAAGTTCTCATCTTTTTATCCTCTTGTAAGTTGGTATAATCTCTTTTCTCTTAATCTTTGTTAATCTTTCAAGTTTTAATCTTTACATATTGTTCATTGTTCTTGTTAGTTCATAATGAATGTTTTGTTGTTTATGTTGATTTCTCTTATCATTGTTATTGTTAGTTTGATTATGAGTGAGTAGACTCTTTGTGGGGTTAGTAGGGGGATTAAGTGTGGATTATGGGTAATTAGGGTTTCATTAAGGGAAAAGGTGGAATCTTTGTTACTAGTCACTTGTTGAGCACTCTATGTGTTTGTTGAATTGCTTGTTTGAGTTGTAGTGGTCATGCTTCTCATGCTTGTTTTCATCTTCTCATTTGTGTGATCAATTTGTGGTTGAATACTTATGTTTTGGGTAATACTTTGCATGAGTATTCAGGTCTATTCTTTGACACGAGAGTGCGGACTTAGGCTTTGACGCGAGAGCGCGGACCGACCTTAGTAACTAGGAGAAACCTACACCCTTGACCTCCCAATCATCCTACTACACTTATGAACCCAAACTAACCCTACTCTTTCCCATATTTGATTTCTCTATCTCTTTAGTCGATCATTTTCTCCAGTTTATTTGTTTAGTTAATCTTACTTGTTTCAATTAGTATATGTGGTGGTAAGGGATTCGTCACGTCCCTAGACGATCAATATAACACCAACTAACCTAGTGAGTAGCTAGGGTAAGTCGGGATCGTATCCACGAGGACGGTAAATCTAGGTTTAGACTAGGTCGGCTTACAACGAGACTAGATTACCAAACAAACACAAAGGAACAATAAATGGAAAACTATGATAAAGGAGAAGTATGACTAAGCTAATGATGGAACTAATGAATAAACTAAAAGAACGATGGCTAACTAAGAGGATTAACACAAATATGGAAAGAAGTGGGGTAGGTCGGGTTCATAGAGGTAGAAGGGTAGTTGGGGTGATCAAGGATATAGGTGTCTCCTAATCGCTAGAGTCGGTCCGGGCTCTCGCAACTTAGGCCGATGTCAAGGTGGGTCCGGGCTCTCGCAACTTAGACCCTAGTCCGCGCTCTCGCGACTAAACTATTCTCAACATTTCCGCAACATAAACAATCAATGAGAAGATGAACACAAGTATGGGAAGCATGGCCACTACAACTCACACAAGCATATCAACAAACACATAGAATGCCTACAATGTGACTAACAACAAAGATATAACCTTTTCCCCTTAATCAACCCTAATCATCCATAATCTACCCCTAATCCCCCTACTAACCCCACAAAGAAACTACTCACTCATTGTCATGGTCAAACTAACAATCATAAGAGAAAACAAACTCACAATCCAAACATTCATTATGGATAACAAGAAAAACTACAATAACAATGTAACAAGATTTAAACAAGACTTAATAAACAAGATTAAGAGTAAGAAAGATTATACCAACACTATGAAGATGAAAAGATGCAATCTTGTATAAATAAGAACCCAAATAAAACCCAAGGTTGTCAA
Source organism: Agrostemma githago (assembly GCA_958450325.1). Lineage (NCBI taxonomy): Eukaryota > Viridiplantae > Streptophyta > Magnoliopsida > Caryophyllales > Caryophyllaceae > Agrostemma > Agrostemma githago. The sequence continues at coordinate 30,739,586 of OY288256.1, forward strand.
GCTTGGAGAATTCTTCAAGTATCCTCTTAATACAAGAACTAATTACAATGATTAACTAATAATTAAAGAGAGATTAAAACTAATGAGTGAGAGTAAATCTAGGGTTTTAGATGCTAATGGAGGCTTAAACTAATCTAGGGTAAGATAAGATGTCTTAAAATTACAAGAAGGGAGTATATATATGGGTACAAGAATGAAGGAGAAGAAAAGAAGAAGCCCGTGCTGCCTCTGTAGCTTCCCGACCGGGATGGATCATCCCGATCGGGACGGCTCTGTCATCCCGATCAGGACGGGTTGGTCCCGACCGGGATGGGCTCACAGCAGCCATCCTAATGTAGCACCCCATCCCGAACGGGATGAGGCCATCCCGAACGGGATGGGCCTTGTATGCCTTCCTTAAACGCTCTTTGGTCCTTCCTTGCCTCTCATGGGCTTCCCACCGATTCTCAGGACTCGGGATCGGGTCTTGGAGGCTCGAGATTGGGTCCCAAGGTCTCGGGGTCGATTCCAAGGTCTCGAGTCATCGTTCCTTTATCTCGTTGGCTCCAAAATGTGTATGTATTGAGTCGGAATCGCTCCAACTCTTCCAAGTCGGTCTCGGGAACCTGAAACGAACTAAAGGAAGCATAAGAAGCCCATGAATCGCTCCAGAAGGAAAAAGGGACCAAAACACAACAAATAGGCACTACAAACTACACTTATCAACTCCCCCACACTTAACCCTTACTCGCCCTCGAGTAAGCACACCCTAACTACTAAACTAGCCGAATGGGTATTAGCGCACCCTACGCCCCTTCAACTCACGCGAGTGCACTTAGAGGAAAAGTGCACTCCGCAAGGCAAGTCGGGTCTTGTGACAAAACTGTGGATGCAACCGGACACAAAACACATAAACAAACAAACACACAAACAAACACATAGACGGTTGCACCCAAAACAAAAGAAATACCGCTTCCCTCTAAAAGCGGTGAATGAAACACCGGTTTAGGACTCGAGGTAAGTGACAACGTTCCCAAGCTAGACATACAAACCAAGGTGAGCTAAACCCTAATAGTATGACGATCAAGCAATAAAAACGTTGGTAACTTACCTAGGTCCTCCTAACTTTCTAAAAACGTACTACGGGACGATCGGCGGAGTGGGAAGTGATGATCCACGGTGTTAGTCGACACTGTAGGTAAGTGAGACCCCGCCCTCTTTAGCGTGAGCCAAGAGGGTCGTCCCGTGTCCAAAACCGCCTAACTAGTCCAAGTAAAAAGGTGGAAATACGCAAAATGAGGGAAGACCGACTAATGCCGCTATCGTCCTTCCTCGGGACTCGGTCCTTTGGTAGGCTCTTTACGGCAAAAGTCGGAAAAAGGCTTATTTTTGTGGGGATTTCTTTTTGTGAGATGGGTTTTCTTTTGGCATTTTCTTTCTTTTCGACGTTTTTGCTTTGTTTGTTGCCATGCCATTTCTTTTTCTTCTTTTCTATTCTCTTTTTGGCTTTTGTGCCTTTTCTTTTTCTTCATTCTTTTCTTTCTTTCATTTTTTTCTTTCTTTTCTTTTTCTTTGCCTTTTTTGGCAAGATTTGGCTTTGTTGGCATTTTCATTGTATAACAAGAAAGAGAGAATCAACAATTTGCATTTTATTTGTGTGGGTATGTGTAGGAGGTAGGGTAATGGGTGACTCGGGACGGCGCCTTCCCTTCAAACCCACAAATAGTGGAGAACTTGGACTAATCAAACAATCCTAAACACGGTCACCTAGGGGACGAGACTCGGTAACCAAGGCCTTTTCACACCGTGGGTGGTCATAATGGTCAAAAGTGCAAATCCCGTAGTAAATTCCTAGTAAGCTAGGTGGACTCAAGGTAAAGGACCAACGAATTCATTGATTTAAGGTCATTCTACTAGACTAAAGCCCAAGACTCGATTTATACTACTAGGAAGGGAAAGTAAGCACTCACACACTAGCCTCTAAACCGGGTTTTCGAAAATGGTTTACACACAAGACACAAATACACACACAAAACAAAGACTCAACGAAAACGAACGAAAGGAAAAGAAACAAAAAGGCAACAAAATAAAACAAAACAAAACAAACAAATAACAAGCACCACCCCGATAATCTATACAAGTCACCAAATCCACCACAAGAATGTACAAGCTCCACCCGAGCACACCTCAACACAACCTTCACCAAACATCACAAGGAATAAAGAGGGAAAGGGGGTTAGAGGATGTTAACGGATGTCTTCAAAGCTTTCCAAACAACGGAGATTAGGCAACCTATACGGAAAAAGGGAGGCAAAACACGCACACAAGACAGAAATACGACATAACGACACAAAAGGAAAACACACAAAAGAAAATCTTTTTGATTTTTGTGAAAAAAATTCAAATTTTTAGGGTTTTTAAAGGTTTTTTCGAAAAAAAGAAAAATAAAACTAACTACGATAGAATATCGCTCCCCCACACTTAAATCGAGCAATGTCCTCATATGCTCAATCGTAGTGTGCGGAGAGACAAAAGAAGAAGAAAAGAAACTACGAAAATAAGGCTAAAAATCAAAAAGAAAAGATGGAGAAAAAGTAGAAGGTGCCCGGCCGGGGTGTAGTCAATCACCGTGGGCCGAGGCAAGAAAAGATATGGATGGGGGAAAGAAAATAAAAAGAAGGAAATAAAAGGAAATGGGAGGGAAGGGCTAGGTGTAATCAAGTCACCTAGCCCGGATTCCGTCCAAATCCGACTAACTCCTAAAAAAGGGGTGAAAATCTTGTAACTTGGACTAATCGATTGACTCTCGACGTAATCACGTCGTCGGGAGTCGGGAGCAACCATACTACGGCCTCGAAGGCCACCGTGACATCAAGACACGAAAGTGTACAAGGGGAAGGGAATAAACAAAGGAAAACAAGCAACAACAAAAACGGAAAAGAAAGGATAGTTGCCGTACCATAGGTTAGCAACTCACTCTCTCCATCGTCTCATAGATCGATAAAGGCGCTTGCTTGTCTTCATCGTTGCTTTTCCGCTCAAGAAGGACTCACGGTCGGGGTAGTAATGGTGTGAGGGGATGGGATTTGATGCGAGAGTCGGTGTAAAGTGGATAGGGAATGGAGTGAGGGCACGATAATGAAGTACATGGGGCATATGATAAGGCTAGGGTAGCTAGGGAGGTTGGGAGGGGGCATAAAACGGTTGGGTGGACTCGATTTGTGAAGAAGAAGCACAAAGGGGGAGCAGATGACCATCCCGGTCGGGAAGGTTGATCCCGATCGGGTTACCTCACCCGTCCCGGTCGGGACGCCCTCATCCCGAACGGGACGGACCCACAGTGAGCTCAAACCTTGGTACACCCATCCCGATCGGGACGGCTCCTTCCCGGTCGGGATTCCACACCCGTCTCGGTCGGGACGCCCTCATCCTGGTCGGGACGGACTCACAGGAAGCTCCAAATATGGCGCACCCATCCCGATCGGGACAGCTCCTTCCCGGTCGGGATGCCTTACCCTTCCCGGTCGGGACGCCTCATCCCGGCCGAGATGGGTCTTCTTCAACTTCCACAATCCCCAAAAGCTTGCTCCAAGCTTCAAAAACCCGATCCTCGTGTCTACAACCCAAAGTATATCATAGCCAATCATCTCTAGGAGCGTTCTCACTTCACCTATCAAGCAATACTCAAACACACATCAAACTCTCTCCCTCGCTGCGCTCATCAATAATCCAAACAACAAGAATTCACAAAAATCCAAAGCAAATATAATACAAGGATATATACAAGGAGACGGTTCTTGTGGGACTTCGTCAAACCAAGGTGGTGCTTTCTTCAATCTTTTTCAACAACCTTGAACAATTCCATCTCCATCAAGGGCACGTAAGAACAAGTCGAAGGCCCTAGAGAAGTCTTCAATCAAGATCGAGATATAACCGACCACATCCCGAGGCTCTTCAAGGCCTTGCCTCGACGTTCCCGGGGCATCCCGATCTACTAAGTTCAATGGCTTGAACTTGTACTTGCGATCCTTCGGGATATACCCAAACGTCCACCGGTCCTCATGCGGCCCCAAGGGAGGCTCATCTTTTTCCTTGTCATTGCACTTCAACTTGTCATCAAGCCCATGAATTGGGCACTCATCTTCCTCCATATCGGAGTCATCATCATCAAGTACATGAGAGTACTTCTTCAAGCTTTGTCCCGAATCATCCCCTCGATCGACGTCTTCCGTGGCATGGATCACATTACACATCTCGGTCATAGGCGAAGAGTTGCCTTGGAGGTCGAACACTAACTCTTCGTCGCCTAGTTGAAAGGTGATCCTACCCTTCTTCACATCGATCACGGCACCAGCGGTGTGTAAAAATGGGCGTCCAAGGATGATGGGAGTGTTAGCATCCTCCGGCATGTCAACCACAATGAAGTCGACCGGAATGAAGAACTTCCCTATTTGTACCGGCACATCCTCTAACATTCCCAATGGTCGGTTAAGAGACTTATCGGCCATTTGGAGTGTAATGGACGTACACTTCAACTCCGTCATCCCTAATCGCTCACAAATGGTGTAGGGAATAATGCTCACACTCGCACCCAAATCACACATAGCTCTCTCGATCTTGTAGTTGCCGATGGTGCATGGGATAGAGAAACTACCCGGGTCCTTCAACTTCGGAAGCGTGGAACCTTGAATAAGCTCGCTCACTACCCTAGTGAACGCTACCGTCTCTTCCTTGTCGATGGACCTCTTCCTAGCCAAGATTTCTTTCATGAATTTACCATATGTCGGGATTTGGGTAAGTAACTCGGTAAACGGGACACTAACATCCAATTTCTTCACGATATTAAGGAACTTGTCGAATTGAGTGTCCACCTTAGTCTTCAATTGCCTTGATGGGTAGGGCAACTTGATTTGAACCTTGTTTTGCTCGATATTGGTGGACTCCTCACTTGACACTTTCCCTTTACCTTTTTCTTGTGCTTGAAGTGGGGGAGGTTTGCCTTCTTGGGGGTTTTCGACCACCCAAAGGACTTGCTCCTCAATTGAATTATCAAAGCTCGATTCTTCTTGAGTTGGAGACGCCATCTCCATTGTCAGTTCTTGCATTGGCTCTTGCTCGATAGGATACGGAGGGGGATTGTAGGATGTACCTCTCCTTGTGGTGATAGCATTTACATGCTCAAATATCGGTGATTCACCTTGAGAAGGTAGTTGCCCCTTTTGTCTTGAGGAGCTCCCCGAAGCAAGTTGAGATACTTGAGTTTCAAGCACCTTCATACGAGCATCTCTTACCGCATTCTCTCCTTGAACGTAAGCAAAGAGCTCTTGTTGGGTTTTCGACATATCCATTTGACATTTTTGTACATCTTGAGTATTCTTTTGCATATCCATCAAAGTCTTTTGAATGTCAAAATCCCGAGGTGGGGATGATGGATTATGTGGAGTGTCGGTGATGGCGAGAGGAATGCCATAATCATGAGTAGGAGACCGGCTCCTAGGCTTGCTTTGTTGTTGTTGATTTTGAGTTGCTTGTTGTTGACGGTTCCCTTGGAACCCATGAGAATTTCCTTGGTTAAGGCCTTGATTGTGGTTTTGTTGTTGTTGGAAGCCTTGGTTTCCTTTGAAACCGCCTTGATTGAAGTTCCCTGGTTGGAAACCTTGATTGTTGTTGTGAAAGGTACCTTGGTTATTTTGCTTGAAGTTGTTGAAGGGTCTTGGATTACCCATGTAACCTTGGTAACCTTGGTTGTTGTCCCTTAAGGGAGGTGGCACATAGGGACGATGTTGTTGTTGATGTTGAAAGGCTTGTTGTTGGGGGACTTGTTGGGAAGCTTGGAATTGATTAGAGTAGGAGGTACCTTGCTTTAACGCTTGAAAGGCGTTCACTTGCTCAATACTTCCACGGCAATACATAGTCTCATGTCCAACTATTCCACAAGTATCGCACATCCCATAGTAAGGTAAAGGAGGTGCGAACCCCAAAGCATTCACTTCTTGAATCTGTTGATGGTGTGAGGAACTAGTGCCTTGGACTTGGTCGAGGTGACTTTGGAGCTTCTTGTCAATAGTCTCCATGTATGTTTTCAATTGAGCTCCAAGGTCAATGCTTAATTTGGTGATAGCATCGACCTCATGTATACCTCCTCGATGTGCCTTCCTAGGCCTAGAATATTGCGAATTATGCACCGCCATCTCTTCGATTTTTGGCCATGTTTGGTCGTCTTCGACCTCGGTGAACCTACCGTTGGAGCCCATGTTAAGAATAGCTCTCGAGTCCTCATAAAGTCCATTCCAAAATTGTTGCACCAAGAACCATTGTGAGAGTCCATGATGAGGGCACGATCTTACCAAAGACTTAAACCGCTCCCAAGCTTCATATAGGCTCTCTTCATTACTTTGTTGGAACCCGGTGATGGAGGCCCTAAGCAAATTCGTCTTTTCCGGAGGGTAAAACTTTTGGTAGAACGCCAAGGCAAGCTTTTTCCAAGTGTCGATACCCATGGTTGCCTTATCGAGACTCTTGATCCATTGCTTCGCTTTTCCAATAAGAGAAAACGGGAATAGTACCCAACGAATTTGAACTTGAGTAACCCCGGTTTGAGATATAGCGTCACAATAATCGGAGAAGGTCTCCATGTGTTGGTGCGGGTCTTCGGTGGGCAAACCACTAAATGGGCTCCTCTCCACAAGTTGGATAAATTGAGTCTTTGCCACAAAATTCCCGGTATAGGCTTCCGGTAATGTACTCGGTCCCGGCAAGACATCCTCGGTGAATGTGGAGTGAGAGGAGAACTTAGGCATTCTTGGATGTAAGGGAGAAGATGGTGGTGTAGAGAATGTTGATGTAGATGAAGAGGGGGAACTAGGAGAAGAATCACCAAAGGGATTGATGAAGGTCCCTCCGGCCGTCTCTCGAGGTGAAATGCTCAAGTCGGCTCCTTGGGCTTGCCCTTGATGAGTGGTGCTTGCACTTGGTTGAGAGATCCTAACCTGATTAATCGTCCGTTGGCGAAAGGCTCGAAAGAGTCTCTCCGGCTCTGGATTAAAGAGATAGAAGTCGCCTCCCCTCCTAGGCATACACTACACACTAGAACAAACGTGAGAACACCTAGTGCTTTGTGGGCACTAGGCAACGACAATAAACAAACACAACTAGAGACAAAGAGAAAAAGAAAACTAAGGAAAGAAGAGAAACTAGAAAATATTCACAAGAGAAGATGGGAGAGCACAAAGAAGGGTAACTAAGTCTAGAAATAAGCAAACTAAGTCTAAACAATGCACCGTCCCCGGCAACAGCGCCAAATTGGTGGTAAGGGATTCGTCACGTCCCTAGCCGATCAATATAACACCGACTAACCTAGTGAGTAGCTAGGGTAATTCGGGATCGTATCCACGAGGACGGTAAATCAAGGTTTAGACTAGGTCGGCTTACAATGAGACTAGATTACCAAACAAACACAAAGGAACAATAAATGGAAAACTATGATGGAGGAGAAGTATGACTAAGCTAATGATCGAACTAATGAATAAACTAAAAGAACGATGGCTAACTAAGAGGATTAACACAAATATGGAAAGAAGTGGGGTAGGTCGGGTTCATAGAGGTAGAAGGGTAATTGGGGTGATCAAGGGTATAGGTGTCTCCTAATCGTTAGAGTCGGTCCGGGCTCTCGCAACTTAGACCGATGTCAAGGTGGGTCCGGGCTCTCGCAACTTAGACCCTAGTCCGCGCTCTCGCGACTAAACTATTCTCAACATTTCCGCAACATAAACAATCAATGAGAAGAAGAACACAAGTATGGGAAGCATGGCCACTACAACTCACACAAGCATATCAACAAACACATAGAATGCCTACAATGTGACTAACAACAAAGATATAACCTTTTCCCCTTAATCAACCCTAATCATCCATAATCTACCCCTAATCCCCCTACTAATCCAACAAAGAAACTACTCACTCATTGTCATGGTCAAACTAACAATCATAAGAGAAAACAAACTCACAATCCAAACATTCATTATGGATAACAAGAAAAACTACAATAACAATGTAACAAGATTTAAACAAGACTAAATAAACAAGATTAAGAGTAAGAAAGATTATACCAACACTATGAAGATGAAAAGATGCAATCTTGTATAAATAAGAACCCAAATAAAACCCAAGGTTGTCAAGCTTGGAGAATTCTTCAAGTATCCTCTTAATACAAGAACTAATTACAATGATTAACTAATAATTAAAGAGAGATTAAAACTAATGAGTGAGAGTAAATCTAGGGTTTTAGATGCTAATGGAGGCTTAAACTAATCTATGGTAAGATAAGATGTCTTAAAATTACAAGAAGGGAGTATATATATATGGGTACAAGAATGAAGGAGAAGAAAAGAAGAAGCCCGTGCTGCCTCTGTAGCTTCCCGATCGGGACGGATCATCCCGATCGGGACGGCTCTGTCATTCCGATCGGGACGGGTTGGTCCCGACCGGGATGGGCTCACAGCAGCCATCCTAATGTAGCACCCCATCCCGAACGGGATGAGGCCATCCCGAACGGGATGGGCCTTGTATGCCTTCCTTAAACGCTCTTTGGTCCTTCCTTGCCTCTCATGGGCTTCCCACCGATTCTCGGGACTCGGGATCGGGTCTCGGAGGCTCGGGATTGGGTCCCAAGGTCTCGGGGTCGATTCCAAGGCCTCGAGTCATCGTTCCTTTATCTCGTTGGCTCCAAAATGTGTATGTATTGAGTCGGAATCGCTCCAACTCTTCCAAGTCGGTCTCTGGAACCTTAAACGAACTAAAGGAAGCATAAGAAGCCCATGAATCGCTCCAAAACACAACAAATAGGCACTACAAACTACACTTATCAATATGTTATATGTAATCCCCTAGAAATTCTAACGCGATACAGTGGCGGAAACACCGTAGAGTCGGGATTAAAACACACTGTAACTATGTCTTAGTAAATTGAATTGGTAAAGTCAAACGTATGCCATACATAAAAATGGCTAAAATTTAAAACCTTTCGTAAAAAGGTTAAACAATCCGTAAGACATAATTATTAAAAAAAAAATCAAGAAGGATCCAAGACTGCTCGTTAGCCCACACCCACCAGAAACAAACACGTATACCTGCCATGTTAAAACATAACAGCCACAATCAGTGGAGAGCAACGTCAACGTTCGCCCAGCCGTATAACAGGATTTTAAAACTGTACTTACTACTATGGAAAAATAATAAAAATGGAAAACAGTAAAACATCATATTAAAATAAGTTTTCGGCACAAAACCAAAATATTAAAAAGGTTACCGAAGAAACATAAAAATATTTGCCAACCTGCAAAACCAATTTATATCGATAACCAATAAAATAATCAAAATGGCGTTATGGATAGGATTAATGTAGAATCTAGACTTTCACTAGGACAATACTAAAATTTAGTTTTGAGAACTTAGTCAAAACAAATCAGACTTTGGTCTCTAACTAGGCAACTCAACTATAACAGGACTGCGTGCAGCGAGGTCCTGGTTTAAGTAGTGCACACCCCTCCTGGATACAAACCATACCCAGTTCAACCCGACGCGACTTACACGATGCGATATCTAAGTTTAAGGTAAACATGCACTCTCCTGAACACAAACCATGCTCAGTTCAATGACCAATGTGTCTCAACATAGGCACACGAGCTTTATAGTTGATGGCAAAACGTACAGCCCAGACTATATTACTCTAAACCCACACTTTTCCTTATTCCATAACTCCAAAACAAAGCCATTATCGATATTCAAAAGACATAATCATCATAATATCAAGAGAACAAAAGGAGTAATCACAATATTCTAAAAGAGGAAACTTTCTATTTTAGGAAACTTCTATTTTTTAGAAATTACTAAAAATAGCATCATATGAAAATAGAAAAATATTAGTTTAAACTAATACAACATTTTTAGTAAACGATATAGATTTATAAAACTAGTACTTTCGGCCTTAACGATATTAATTCTTAAAACGAGAACTTTTGCGTTAGTGAAATTATTGAAACGTCATACAAGTGTTTATAAAATGATTTAGAAATGTCTTAAACATTTTAAATACTAATAATTAGGGTGTTTCCAAAATCTACAAAACTAAAATTCCCTAATTATTATTAGTTTCGACAATACGATTATAAATAGGATTTTACGGCAAATGTCAAATAAAATCTTTTAACATCTTTTATTTAATTAAACCATTGAATATATTTAGAATATGTTAAGGGATGGTTTAACTCTTAAAGTTTCAGATTTAAATACTTTCAAAATTGCTGGAAAAATAATTCTTTTAGGTAAGACGAAGAATTTTAACGATAAATCATAATTTGTCCAAAAATCGCTACTAATAATTAAAGACTTTAATAAATAGTAAAAAAATTACGTAAAATAGCTAAAATATATTTCCGAACATTCTGTCCAGAAAAGAGAATTTTCCAGAATCCTTAAACTCGGTTTTTTAAAGGGTTTTCTCGTTAATCGTCTAATCTCGACAATAACGATTAATAAAAATAGTAATTACAAAATGATTTAAGTACTAATATCCAAAAATTATTATTAAAATTAAAAATTATTATTTTCCAGAAACTACTATTTTTCCATATTTCCAAAAAATCCAGATTTAATAAATCCCGTTAAAACCGTCTTTGAAACCCATTTTCACAATTAACGATTCCATTAATGAAACTTATCGTTCCTAACATTTTATTAAAGCACTAAAAATCATAAAAATACATTTTAATATGAAATCATCAGAAACACATTTTTTTTCCATATTTAAACCAAAGACCAGAATTCGAGAATTTAAACGACAAACGCGGTTTTATCGATAAACAATGATTTAAAGTTATTAATTAATTCATCCACTTAAAAATTTCGAAGAATTATGAAATAAATTCATAAAATTCTTTTTCATCAGAAATATTACCCACGTCAAAAATCAGATTAAAATAAAATGTTTAAGTTCTAGAACTAAAAATCGGCTTTTAATCATTTTTGCTCGTAAACGGTAAAAATTCAAAAATCGATACCTTAATATCAGAAAAATACTAAATTATTAAAAATAATTAAAAACTTCATTTTTACAGAATATAATAATATATTACATGTTTAGGCCGAATATTACGATTTTACAAATTAATATGACAATTTAATCGTTAATCCCGTAAAAGCGATAAAAATATCGAAACATGAAAAATTTCAACTTTTAAAAAATTTCCAGATTATATGACATAAATATATTGTCAAAAATGAAATATAAAAATATAAATGCGATTACACAATTAAAATCACGAAATACCGAGTAACATCAACGTTACCTCTACTCCAAGTCTGAATCGATTACATACTCGTCGGCCTCGGGATCGTCCACAAATCCTACCAAACACGAAAATCATGGCAGAAAAAAATACCATGAGAAAAGCTAAAAATCAAGGTAAATAATGATCGAAAACGACATCGATTATTACCTTAATGAAGGAATTGGAAAGAAGATTAATTCGACGCTAAAAATGAGACGATTAGGACTCGAATAGAACAAAAATCAGCCAAGAGGAGATGAGGAGTAAAACGGCCAAATGATGATGAGGAAGATGTTGTAGTAATTTTTTTTGTTAATGCAAAAATGAATGTAGAGTAAAGGAGGAGATGGAGGTTACTACACTTTAAAGAGTAAGAATGAAATTAAAGCCTCCAAAATGAGGAATCCATAGTGCATCTAGACCCAAAGTTGGCCGGCCAAGAGTAAAAGAGAGGGAGTAGGAAGAGCTTGAGTAGTAAAGCCTCAATTTAATGAAAAGAAAAGAATCTTATGTTTACGGTTTAAAGTGATAAAATGAAACGTGTTAGTAAAACGTAGTTAAATTGCGACAAGAAGCTTTGTCGGTCCAAAATATGAGGAAAATGTCCCAAATGATTTATAAGTTGATAAAAAGTATAATCGTAAAATAGTTAAAGGCCTTTCAAGGTAATTCGAGTAAACCTCGCGTAAGAAAATAATTATTCGCGAAGCTTCGTAATAAAATTATTAACGACTAAATACTTGTAAATAAAAATATTTACTAGTGAAAATATTATATAAACGTATTCAAACATTTTTAGGAAAAGGAATAACTTAAATCCGAGTTTAAAAACGTCAATTCGAATAGAAATGGAATTCCTTGCGGAAAAATTAATTAGTTTACGAAGAAACCACGTAAATGGATTTAAAAGAATTAAAATCTTTAAAATTAAAAATAAAAATTATTAAACTCGAAAATTAAAATAGAGCTTAGTAAAGTGATGAAATATGAGGCCGAAAAGTGACAGAGTTAAGACGGAGTCCTAACGGAAAGAATAAAAGTGATAGGAAAAATAGCTGGTGTTACAATTCTCCCCACTAAAAGAAAGTTTCGTCCTCGAAACTAAGAATAAGCGGATAGGAAATCGAGGTTTACCTTACTCGAAGAGATGAAGGTGCTTAGCTCGCATTGAAGACTCGGTTTCCCACGTTTCTTCCTCAAACCGATTACAGCGCCACAAAACTTTTACTAGGGGTACCACTTTTTTCTTAGGCGCTTCTCACGGCGATCAGTGATCTTCACCGGCCTTTCTTCATAGGTCAAATCTGGTTCGAGATCCACAATCTCGGGTTCTAATACGTGCTCGGGGTCACTAACATATTTCCTCAGCTGAGAAACATGAAAAACATCGTGAACCTTACCCATAGAAGTAGGCAATTCCAGCTTATAAGCAACTTCGCCCACTCTCTCGACTACAGGGTACGGGCCAACGAACGTAGGGCTGAGCTTGCCCTTAATCCCAAACCGTTTCACCCCTTTCATAGGTGATACCTTCAGGAACACAAGATCACCAACCGAAAACTCCAAAGGTCGGCGACGAACGTCAGCATACGACTTCTGTCGATCCTGGGCAGACTTCATCCTAGATCGGACAACATTCAGCACATCGATAGTCTGAGCTAACAAATCCGGACCCAAAATCTTCACCTCACCAGGGACATCCCAACAGACGGGACTACGGCACTTTCGACCATACAGTGCCTCGAATGGGGACATCTTAATGGAAGCATGGTAGCTGTTGTTATAGGAAAACTCTACCAGCGGAAGATGTCGGATCCAATTCTCTTGGAAATCCAGGGCATAAGCCCGCAGCATATCCTTCAAAGTTTGGATCGTTCTCTCGGACTACCCATCAGTAGCAGCATGGAAAGCGGTACTCATCCAAAATTTGCTTCCCAAAGCATCTTGCAAAGCCTTCCAGAATTTAGAGCAAAATCTCGGATCCCTATCTGAAACAATCTCGAGCGGTACGCCATGATGACGAACAACCTCGGCAACATACACCTCTGCAAGCTTCTCCAGACTCCAAGTGTCGCGAATAGGGACGAATCGTGCACACTTGGTCAAGCGATCTACCACAACCCAAATACCGTTTCTTCCATTCGCGGTTCTTGGTAATGCCATCACAAAATCCATCGATATGCACTGCCATTTCCAATCAGGAACAGGGAGTGGTTGAAGCAAACCCCCAGGCTTCTTGTGCTCGAACTTCACTTGCTGACATGTTAAGCACTTACTTACAAACTCAGCGATGTCCTCTCTCATATGAGGCCACCAGAAATGGAGCTTCAAATCCCGATACATCTTGTCGCCACCCGGATGAATAGAGTACCTCGTCTTATGTGCCTCGGTTAGAACTTGCTTTCTCACCTCAACATCACCAGGGACAACCCAGCGGTTTTTAAATTTCAGTGCTCCACTGGAATCCACAGAAAAATCAAGGGCCTTACCAAGATTCATCTTTTCTCGAATACCAGCTACAAAAGGATCTTCCAACTGCTTCTCACGAATCTCACGGAAAATAGTTGGCTCAGCAACAAGGGCATTGAGGCGACCATCATAACCCTCATCAACCACATCAATTGACATCCTGGTAAAATCTCGGGCCAACTTCTCAGATAAGCCAGAACACGGAGTTAAGGAATGGAGTGTCTTTCTGCTAAGGGCATCAGCAACCACGTTAGCTTTTCCCTCAAAATACACCAATTCAAGATCATAGTCGTTCACTAATTCGATCCAGCATCTCTGTCTCGCATTCAGATCCTTCTGCGTGAAGAGATATCGCAGGCTCTTATGGTCAGTGCGAACCTTGCATCTTACTCCATACAGATAATGCCTCCAAACTTTCAAAGCATGAACCACAGCTGCTAACTCCAAGTCGTGGGTAGGGTAATTCACCTCATGAACTTTCAACTGTCTCGAGGCATAAGCGATCACCTTACCACTCTGCATAAGGACACATCCCAAACCATTCTTTGAAGCGTCACAATATACATTGAAACCAACGCCTTCCTCAGGTAAGGTCAGGATAGGAGCAGAAGTTAGCCTTCTCTTGAGCTCAGAAAAAGCATCATCACAGGCTTGACTCCGCAAGAATTTATTCTCTTTCTTGAGTAATTGAGTCATAGGCCGAGCTATCTTAGAGAAATCTTGCAAAAACCTTCGATAATAGCCAGAAAGACCTAGGAAACTTCGGATCTCGCCAACATCTTTGGGACTTGCTCAGCTCTCAATAGCTGAAATCTTAGCTGGGTCAACTTTAATACCTTCCTTTGTGATAACATGCCCCAGAAAAGCTACCTCGGAAAGCCAGAACTCACACTTGGAAAACTTAGCAGACCACTTTTGTTCTCGTAGAATGCCACGAATAATCTTGAGATGTTCTGCATGCTCGACTTCCGACTTGGAATAAATCAGGATGTCATCAATAAAGACAACAACACACTGATCCAAATACTCCCTGAAAGTTCTGTTCATCTAGTCCATAAAAACAGCAAGGGCATTGGTTAGTCCAAAAGGCATGACTTTGAATTCATAATGTCCATACCTCGAACTAAAAGCCGTCTTCGGAATATCTGATTAACGGACGGGGATTTGATGGTATCCAGATCTTAGATCGATCTTGGAAAACACAGAAGCACCCTTAAGTTGATCAAAGAGATCATCAATTCTGGGCAAAGGATATTTGTTCTTGATCGTAACCTTGTTGATATCACGATAATCAATACACAGGCCCATCGAACCGTCTTTCTTCTTGACAAAAAGAACAGGAGCGCCCCACGGGGAAGAACTTGGACGACTGAAATCTTTCTCAATCATTTCATCCAATTGCTTGCGTAGCTCTTGCAACTCAGCGGGAGCCATTCTGTAAGGTGCTTTGGCGATCGGGCCAGTACCAGGCACGAGTTCAATAGTGAATTCCACATCTCGTTCGGGTGGAATACCTGGTAACTCCTCGGGAAATACGTCTGCATAATCACACACTATGCGCACTTCCTCGAGTTTAGGGAGTTCAGCAGTTACAGTTACCGTACATAAAAATGCTTGGCAACCTTTCCTCTGCATTCTGATAGCCTTCATGGCTGAAATAATTTTGATACCCTTCTGTGTTTGACCACCACGATAAGACACTCAAACACCTTCGGGAGTCTTAAGAGAAATCTTCTGATCTCGACACTGAAACCTCGCATCATATAGAGCTAACCAGTCCATTCCCAAAATAACATCGAACTCAGCGAGAGGGAACTCAAGGAGAGTGGAAGGTAGAATAGTACCAGCAAAGAGAATAGGCACATTCTGATAAGCCTTGGAACAGTCAACAATTTCACCAGAAGGAAGGGAAATAGCTATTGGTTCAGCTTGACAGGGGGTTAAGGATAATTTTGAAGCCAGAATAAAAGATATGACCGACGTGGAAGCGCCAGTATCAAATAATATATAAGCACTAACACCAGAAATCAGAAACATACCCGTAACCACATCAGGGTTAGCCTCAGCGTCGGCACAACTCATCAGAAAGATACGTCCCTTACGAGGAGTGGGAGTAGTAACAGCGCCAGCTGCAGTATCTGTGTCGGTTGCTGCTTTCTTCGGGCAGAAGGTAGAGCGGTGTCCCACTTCTCCACAGTGGAAATAGGTAACAAGGTTACCCTCACAAGTCAAACCAGGATGATAAGCCTTCTTGCATTTGAAACAGGTAGAATCCTTCTTGTTGTTTGGCTTCGAGTTGAAAATTTTCTTCTTGAAACCACTACCTGTAATAGCATACAATAGAGTCAGAATTTTTAGAAGAAAAGAAGATAAAAGAAGAAGAGAAAGGAAAAATAATCCAGACCTCCGGAGTTGAACTTCTTAGAAGAAGATGAAGAGTTATTCCCAGAATGGGAGAAGGGTCGTTTATAACCAGATGATGGGTTCATAGATTTCACCCGCTCGATTGAAGACTCTGCGTAAAGTGCGGTATTATAGAGCTCATTAACTATTGTGAGATTCCGGGGGATGTTGAGGGTGATATCGGCTCGAAGACCTTCTCGATAAAAGAAAATTCGGGAATTCTCATTGGGTAGCAGGTCTCCAGCATAATTCGCCAGGAACTCGAACCGAGTAGTGTACGCTTCTACCGACATGGTGCCCTAGCGTAGAGAGCTGAATTCAGTCATCCTCTGACGCCTCAGTTCCTCCGGATAGAATCTTTGTCCTAGGAGAGCCTTGAACTGAGTCCAGTTGAATCCTGGAGTTTGGAGTGTAGTTGGGCCAACCTGGGTCCACCATCGGTCCGCATCATCTGATAGGTATAGAACCGCCAAGCCCACCTTCTGATCCTCGGGGGCGGAGTAAATTCCTAACTGCAGCCGAAACCAACGGTTCATGACTTCGGGGTCCACAGAGCCATCATAAAAATCCAGCCTGCTTTTAGCCATTCCTTCAGCTGCATGAGAGAAGCTAAAGGGTCTCTGGTGGTTCTTGTTGTTCATTTCGTTCATGGCTTGTGTTATGTTGCGTAGCGTCTCAGCCAGTGCTTCGATCCCTCCTTGGTCATTGTTATTGTTGTTGTTGTTGTTGTTGTTGTTTCGGTTGCCTATTCCGGCCATCTTGAAAATTACAAATAACAACACATAATCAATGCTAATCATCGAGTTCAGGAACAGATAATCTTAACAGTTAAGTCCTTATTTGTTTCTACCCATTTCTAATAATATTTTTAATTACTGTTTAAATAATTTACTGGTGTTTTTCCCTATTTTCAGGTGTAAGCGTTGGGAGCAGGGATGCTCTGATACCAACTGTAATCCCCTAGAAATTCTAACGCGATACAGTGGCGGAAAAAATGTAGAGTCGGGATTAAAATACACTGTAACTATGTCTTAGTAAATTAAATTGGTAAAGTCAAACGTATGCCATACGTAAAAATGGCTAAAATTTAAAACCATCCGTAAAAAGGTTAAACAATCCGTAAGACATAATTATTAAAAAAAATCAAGCAGGATCCAAGACTGCTCGTTGGCCCACACCCACCGGAAACAAACACGTATACTTGCCATGTTAAAACATAACAGCCACAATCAGTGGGGAGCAACGTCAACGTTCTCCCAGCCGTATAACAGGATTTTAAAACTGTACATACTACTATAGAAAAATAATAAAAATGGAAAACAGTAAAACATCATATTAAAATAAGTTTTCGGCACAAAACCAAACTATTAAAATGGTTACCGAAAAACATAAAAATATTTGCCAACCTGCAAACCAATTTATATCGATAACAAATAAAATAATCAAAATGGCGTTATGGATATGATTAATGTAGAATCTAGACTTTCACTAGGACAATACTAAAATCTAGTTTTGAGAACTTAGTTAAAACAAATCAGACTTTGGTCTCTAACTAGGCAACTCAACTATAACAGGACTGCGTGCAGCGAGGTCCTGGTTTAAGTAGTGCACACCCCTCCTGGATACAAACCATACCCAGTTCAACCCGACGCGACTTACACGATGCGATATCTAAGTTTAAGGTAAACATACACTCTCCTGAACACAAACCATGTTCAGTTCAATGACCAATGTGTCTCAACATAGACACACGAGCTTTATAGTTGATGGCAAAACGTACAGCCCAGACTATATTACTCTAAACCCACACTTTTCCTTATTCCATAACTCCAAAACAAAGCCATTATCGATATTCAAAAGATATAATCATCATAATATCAAGAGAACAAAAGGAGTAATCACAATATTCTAAAAGAGGAAACTTTCTATTTTAGGAAACTTCTATTTTTTTTAGAAATTACTAAAAATAGCATCATATGAAAATAGAAAAATATTAGTTTAAACTAATACAACATTTTTAGTAAACGATATAGATTTATAAAACTAGTACTTTCGGCCTTAACGATATTAATTCTTAAAACGAGAACTTTTGCGTTAGTGAAATTATTGAAACGTCATACAAGTGTTTATAAAATGATTTAGAAATGTCTTAAACATTTTAAATACTACTAATTAGGGTGTTTCCAAACTCTACAAAACTAAAATTCCCTAATTATTATTAGTTTCGACAATACGATTATAAATAGGATTTTACGGCAAATGTCAAATAAAATCTTTTAACATCTTTTATTTAATTAAACCATTGAATATATTTAGAATATGTTAAGGGATGGTTTAACTCTTAAAGTTTCAGATTTAAATACTTTCAAAATTGCTGGAAAAATAATTCTTTTAGGTAAGACGAAGAATTTTAACGATAAATCATAATTTGTCCAAAAATCGCTACTAATAATTAAAGACTTTAATAAATAGTACAAAAATTACGTAAAATAGCTAAAATATATTTTTGAAAATTCTTTCCAGAAAAGAGAATTTTCCAGAATCCTTAAACTCGGTTTTTTAAAGGGTTTTCTCGTTAATCGTCTAATCTCGACAATAACGATTAATAAAAATAGTAATTACAAAATGATTTATGTACTAATATCGAAAAATTATTATTAAAATTAAAAATCATTATTTTCCAGACACTACTATTTTTCCATATTTCCAAAAATTCCAGATTTAATAAATCTCATTAAAACCGTCTTTAAAACCCGTTTTCACAATTAACGATTCCATTAATGAAACTTATCGTTCCTAACATTTTATTAAAGTAATAAAAATCATAAAAATTACATTTTAATATGAAATCATCATAAAAACATTTTTTTCCAGATTTAAACCAAAGATCAGAATTCGAGAATTTAAACGACAAACGCGGTTTTATCGATAAACAATGATTTAAAGTTATTAATTAATTCATCCACTTAACAATTTTGAAAAATTATGAAATAAATTCATAAAATTCTTTTTCATCAGAAATATTACCCACGTCAAAAATCAGATTAAAATAAAATGTTTAAGTGCTAGAACTAAAAATCGGCTTTTAATCATTTTTGCTCGTAAACGGTAAAAATTCAATAATCGATAACTTAAATATCAGAAAAATACTAAATTATTAAAAATAATTAAAAACTTCATTTTTACAGAATATAATAATATTTTACAAGTTTAGGCCGAATATTACGATTTTACAAATTAATATGAAAATTTAATCGTTAATCCCGTAAAAGCGATAAAAATATCGAAACATGAAAATTTTCAACTTTTAAAAAATTTCCAGATTATATGACATAAATATATTGTCAAAAATGAAATATAAAAATATAAATGCGATTACACAATTAAAATCACGAAATACCGAGTAACATCAACGTTACCTCTACTCCAAGTCTGAATCGATTATATACTCGTCGGCCTCGGGATCGTCCACAAATCCTACCAAACACGAAAATCATGGCAGAAAAAAATACCATGAGAAAAGCTAAAAATCAAGGTAAATAATGATCGAAAACGACATCGATTATTACCTTAATGAAGGAATTGGAAAGAAGATTAATTTGACGCTAAAAATGAGACGATTAGGACTCGAATAGAACAAAAATCAGCCAAGAGGAGATGAGGAGTAACACGGCCAAATGATGATGAGGAAGTTGTTGTAGTAATTTTTTTTGTTAATGCAAAAATGAATGTAGAGTAAAGGAGGAGATGGAGGTTACTACACTTTAAAGAGTAAGAATGAAATTAAAGCCTCCAAAATGAGGAATCCAAAGTGCATCTAGACCCAAAGTTGGCCGGCCAAGAGTAAAAGAGAGGGAGTAGGAAGAGCTTGAGTAGTAAAGCCTCAATTTAATGAAAAGAAAAGAATCTTATGTTTACGGTTTAAAGTGATAAAATGAAACGTGTTAGTAAAACGTAGTTAAATTGCGACAAGAAGCTTTGTCGGTCCAAAATATGAGGAAAATGTCTCAAATGATTTATAAGTTGATAAAAAGTATAATCGTAAAATAGTTAAAGGCATTTCAAGGTAATTCGAGTAAACCTCGCGTAAGAAAATAATTATTCGCGAAGCTTCGTAATAAAATTATTAACGACTAAATACTTGTAAATAAAAATATTTACTAGTGAAAATATTATATAAACGTATTCAAACATTTTTAGGAAAAGGAATAACTTAAATCCGAGTTTAAAAACGTCAATTCGAATAGAAATAGAATTCCTTGCGGAAAAATTAATTAGTTTACGAAGAAACTTCGTAAATGGATTTAAAAGAATTAAAATCTTTAAAATTAAAAATAAAAATTATTAAACTAGAAAATTAAAATAGAGCTTAGTAAAGTGATGAAATATGAGGCCGAAAAGTGACAGAGTTAAGACGGAGTCCTAACGGAAAGAATAAAAGTGATAGGAAAAATAGCGGGTGTTACATCTAGTTCATTGCTAGTCTAGTTTCATCCCTCTTCACCATCATACTTAGTCAATTCTCTTCTCTTTGTGTTGTGTTGGTAATTTAGTCTTGTTTGTGAGTCGACCCTAGTCTAGACACCCATTACCGTCTCTGTGGATATCGACCCGACTTACCCTAGCTACTAGTTAGGAATAGTTGGTAATACTTGATCGGTAGGACCCACAGTAATTCCTTACCATCAATTTGGCGCCGTTGCCGGGGACGGTGCAGGTTTAGACTTAGTTTGCTTATTAGCTAGACTTAGTTACCCTTCTTGTGCTCTTCTTCTATCTCTTGTGCATATTTTGTAGGCTTTTTCTTTGTTTTATAGCTTTCTTCTCCCTTTGTCTTCCGTTGTGCTCGTTTATTGACTTTGCCTAGTGCCCATAAAGCACTAGGTGTTCTCATGTTTGTTCAAGTGCGTAGTGCATGCCTAGGAGGAGAGGCGACTTCTTTCTCTTCAATCCAGAGCCGGAAAGACTCTTTAGAGCCTTTCGCCAACGGACGATTGATCGGGTTAGAACCTCTCAACCAAGTACTAGCAATACCATTGAATAACAAGCTCAAGGATTTGACTTGAACGAGACACCTCGAGAGACGGCCGAAGGGAATTTCCTCAATCCTTTTGGTACTTCTAGTCATTCCTCTCAACCTAGTTCCCCTTCTACATCTACATCAACTTCGTCTACACCATCATCTCCCGCATATCCCACAATGCCTAAGTTCTCTTCTCATTCAACCTTTATGGAAGACGTTTTGCCCGGTCCGACCGCTTTACCGGCCGCATATACCGGCAATTTGGTGGCAAAAACGCCATTTATCCAATTGGTCAAAAGAAGTCAATTTAGTGGGTTACCAACCGAAGATCCTCATCAACACATGGAAACCTTTTCGGACTATTGCGATGCTATCTCACAATCGGGAATAACCCAAGACCAAATCCGGTGGGTATTATTTCCCTTCTCTTTGATCGGTAAGGCTAAGCAATGGTTCAATGGTTTAGACAAGGCGGCTCTCGGTATTGACACTTAGAAGAAGCTAGCCTTAGCTTTCTACCAACAATTCTATCCACTGGAGAAGACCAATCTATTGAGAGCTTCTATCACGGGATTTCAGCAACGTGATGAAGAAAGCCTCTATGAATCGTGGGAAAGATTCAAAGCCTTGATCCGTCCTTGGTCGTTTTAAGTCCGTTAGACTGTGCGTTCGGGCTCGCCAGCCAAGGTTTAAAAGTCATACCTGACGTCTTCGCTTGTGGTTGTTTGCTTGGGCCCGGGCCGTTGCTTGTCATCTTGTTCTTAATTCTTTGTGCGCGCGCGCTTTATCTTCTTTGATTTATTTAAGGTTTTGTTTAATTTTAAGCGCTTTTATGTGTTTGGTGTAAATGTATTTTCTTTTACTTGGGAAGCTTATGAACCCATAAAACGTTCGAGGGCGTTAGTCTCCACTCGAGCGGTCGTCATTCGGGATGCTTATGACCCCTAGGACAAGGTAAAATGATAAAAAGCAAAAGAAACTACCTGAGGGCGTTGGTCTCCACTTGGATAGCTGTCTTTCGGGATGCTTCTGACCCATAAGACAAGAAATGTCGTGCCTCCGTAATAACTCTGACCCTCGGGCAAAATCGCCGTTGCTGTGCCTCTGGGATCTTAGATCCCTCGGGCAAAGTTTCTGTGCCTCCGGGATATCTCCGACCCTCGGGCAAAATTGTTGTTGCTGTGCCTCCGTGATCTTAGATCCCTCGGGGAAGGTTGCTGTGCCTCCGGGATATCTCTGACCCTCGGGCAAAATTGTTGTTGCTGTGCCTCCGTGATCTTAGATCCCTCGGGAAAAATTGCTATGCCTTCGGGATAACCCCTCGGGCAAAATTGATGTGCCTTCGGGATAACTCAGACCCCTCGGGCAAAAATTGTTGTGCCTTGAGGATAACTCAGACCCCTCGGGCGGAAATTTCTGTGCCTCCGGGATAACTAAGACCCCTCGGGCAAAATTGTTGTGCCTCCGGGATAACTAAGACCCCTCGGGCAAAATTGTTGTGCCTCCGGGATAACTAAGACCCCTCGGGCAAAATTGCTGTGCCTTCGGGATAACTAAGACCCCTCGGGCAAAAATTACTGTGCCTCCTGGATAACTAAGACCCCTCGGGCAAAATTGCTGTGCCTCCGGGATAAGTAAGACTCCTCGGGCAAAAATTGTTGTGCCTTCGGGATAACTAAGACCCCTCGGGCAAAATTGCATTGCCTCCGGGATAACTACGACCTCTCGGGCAAAATTGTTGTTTGTTTATTTGTTTCAGTAAAATGTTGGTGCTGTGAGTTTGTCTTAGATTAATTTGTTTTGCAGGCTTGTCTTATTTTGCTCGGATTTGTTCTTGCTTTTCCTTTGATCTTGGGTTTGTTGAGTCTGTTCAGAGTTGCTTATGTATTTGAGTTGGTTCAACATTGTTTCGCTATGCGTTCGAGTGCAGCGCTTAGGTTAAGTGCGATTCTATTGTTTGTTTCATTATCGAGAATGTATTACTAACGTCGATTAGTAATTATTCCATTTATTGTTACTTTGTTTGTTTTAAATGGTTTGTGTATCGAACTTTGAGTTTGCTTGTTTTGTTTTGTTTTAGTCTGCACCGAGCCATTTAGGCGCGCATTTGTCTGCGGTCTAGTCTTGAGGCGCCTAGCCCCTAGCGCACCTAAACTCAGACGCGTCAGCCGGTGCGGTCGGGGTTTTGCGGTCCGGGTCTGTTTAAGTAATCGAAGATTGGGGCGCTAGTCTAATTTCACTAAGAACTCGAGCACGTAATTCTTTTCGCCTCAAGACCGTTTTTTGACTTTTCTTGCCAAGTTTCAATTCGATTTCCGCCATTTACGACAATGTCGACTCCAGGTTAGTGTTCCTTGCTTGTTTATTGTCGGTTTTGCTTGATTTGGTTGATTATGAGTTGGTTTGTTTAAAACCCTAGAAAATCGATTTGGGTGTTTTTTATTTACTAAGTTTTGATCTTTGTGCTTAGTCTCATTGTTAATTAAGGTTGATTAGAGCTTGTTGAAGTAGTTATAAGCTTGATAAAGATGTTCGTGGTGCGATAATGCCTCTTTGTTGAAATGCATTTTGGAATGCTAGGGTTAAGGACCGTTTCCCGATTATTCCCGCTTTTATTTTACGTACTTTTGTTCAAATAGTGTTTAGGAGGATATGGGTAGCTCTATTGTCGATTTCTAGGGCTCGGATGACTTTCAGGACCCTCCGTAAGGTTTTGTGTGTCTTAAGACGGACTAAAAGGCGTCTTAAGGAGCCTTTTATACTTGGTCCAATAAGCAGAAACCGGAGGATAGAGTATACTCTAGACTTGACAAGGTATTGGTGAATAATGAATGGGAGAGCAATTTTTCGGATATACAAGCTAACTTCATGCCAGAAGGTTTATTTAATCATACGCCATGTGTTCTCTAGAATAATGTTGTTCAGGTTTGCGGAAATAGGCCGTTTAAATTCGTGAATATGTGGTGTGAGGATCCCCAGTTCAGAGAGTTAATTGCCCAAGGGTGGAATACTAATGTTTATGGTACTATGTAATCCCATAGAAATTCTAACGCAATACAGTGGCGGAAACACTGTAGAGTTGGGATTAAAACACACTGACAAACTATATATTATTAAAAGAAATGGTAAGTCAATACAAAGGCCTCTTTTTACAAAAGGGCTAAAAGTAAAATCTCCAAATGGATTTATACAAATCCATAAATTACAAGAATGAAGAAAGAGTAGGATCCACGCTACTCGCTAGCTCACACCCAAAACCCAGCAGCAAATACCTGTCATGTTATAAACATAACAGCCACGTCAGTGGGGAGTAACTCGGACGTTCTCCCAGCCATATTATATCATATGGAAAAAAATAATAGTATTATTATATCAAAATAATTAAAATGGAAAACATTAAATGAGATAATAAAAATAAGCTTTCGAAGAAAACTTAAAGCACTTGCCAACCTGCAAGTCAAAATCAATCGATAATATAAATATTCAAAAATGGCGTTATGAAAATATTCAGTGTAGAAGGTCAGACTTTCACCAGGAGAATACTAAAAACTAGCTTCGAGAACCTAGTTCAAACAAATCAAACTTCGGTCTCTAACTAGGCTACTCAACCATAATAGGACGACGACTTATAAATGCGTGGCCCTAGTTTAAGACAATGTACACCCCTCCCGGGATTACCTGTCACCCAGTTCAACTTATGACGACGACTTACTGCGAGGCCTAAGCTTAAGGTCAAAATGTACACAACTCTCGGGATACCTGTCACCCGGTTCAACAACTAATGTACCGATTCCTGATACACTAGCCTTATAGCTGATGGCAAAACCGTAAACCCCAGATTATATTATTCTAACCTCACACTTCTCTTTATTCCATAACTCCAAAACAAGCCATTATCGATATTCAAAATAAATATAATCATTATAATAATATGAGGATAAAAGGAATAATCATTTTATATTAAAAGGGAAACATTCTATAAATAGAAACTTACTATTTTTAGAAACTTACTTAAAATAGAAATTTTGTTATAGAAAATACGTAAGTTATTAAAATAAGTGAAATGTATAAAAATAGCATTTCCGACGAAATAAACATTTTATTATTATTGTCGTTATCGTAACTTTAATATATTTCTAAATTCGTTACCCAAAATATAAATGAAACATAATGAGTCAATATATAGTATTTTATAAATAATTAGGAAATCGAGTTAAAACTATAAATTTTAGAAAATAGATGTTTTAAGAAAAACGATATCAAAATTAATCTAGTCAACGAGTTTTATAAATGAAATGGATTTTACAAAGGTTTCAAATTATTTTTAGAAAATAGCTTTTATTAATAAATAATACGGATTTTACTAAAAATAGTCAATCGGAAAGAAATAGGAAATTATTAGTGAAAATAGTCTCGACTAAAAATATATTTAAAACAAAATCGACCATTTTCTCATTTATTAGTATAAATCGTAAAACGAAAATTAATTTATTGAACAAATATACAAATCTCGTTTATAATATATATAAAAATACGATTTTGAGTTAAAATTTATAATTTAACGAAATATGAAGAAAATATGAAATCGATATTATTTAGTTACTAGTGTCAAGATAACCAACAAAATATTATAACGATCGTAAATAATTAAAATTACAAACGGTTTATAAAACGATATCGAAAACTTGTGAAATATTTAGAAAGCATACGATTTAAAATTAATATGATTAGCAATAATATAGCTAAAATTAGAAAACCGAAGTTAAAATATTTACTACATACTACTACTCAAACATACGATGATAAAAAATCGAGTAACGTCCTAAAGTTACCTTGAGACGATACCAACCCGATCACGTACTAGCCTCTCTTAAAAGTACTAGCCCAAATTTTCGACTCTGAAGGTCACCAGACATCTGTCCTTCAATATGGCTTCAAGGCAGAATCAGATCGAAAAGTACGAAGATACGAGAACGTACGAATTAGAATCGAGGAAAGAAGAATAAGGGAAAGAGACAAAAACGCAGCAACTACGAGCAGAGAACGGAAAACGATAGAAAACAGGGGAAAGAATACGAGAAACAGGATGAGAAAAACGTACAACAGCAGTACTGTACAAAAACAACAAAAACGATCAGCAACATCACTCGACAAAAAGCAGCGAATCGAAACCGACAGAAGAAGGACAAGAAAACGAGATAAGACAGAGGGAAAAAAAATAGAACGACACAAATGCAGCAGCCACAAACGAGCATCAGGAAATGACAAGAAAGAAAAGGAAGGAGAAGAAAAACGAAGGGGAAAAAGATCGAAAATAGGACAACATCAGCGTAGCAGCAACTACATCAACGAGAATCGGTGTAAGAAGAAGAAGGAATTAAAGGAAGAAAAGAATAAGAACGAAAAGGCAGCAGGGACATAAGAACATAACAAACAGCAACAAAACACATGACGACACCGCAAATCAACATCGGAACCGAGCAAACTGCAGCAATTACGCATTAACAAAAGCACCAGCGAGAATCAGCAACAGCAGTAACGAATCAGTTTAAGAAGATGAAGAAGAAGAAAAGACGGAAAGACTAGGAAGAAGGAGAAGGAGCGGCAGTACTTAGTAAGTATAAGAACAGAGCAGACAGCAGCAACTCGCACAACCGCAGAACAGTTGAAAAAGAAGAACGAAAAGAGAAGAAGGAGACGAAGAGAACGGGATTACCTATCCTAATTAGAGGACCCGGAACCGACATCGGAGCCGAGAAAAGAACAACAGTAATCACGGCAGCAACGTAAAATTGAACATAACAGCAACAGACAGAACGCAGCAGCGTCAACAATAACAATAGCAGCAGCGTAGCATCAGCAGTAGTACACACCAAAAATAAAATCGAACGAGGATGAGAACCAAGCAGTAGCAGCAACAATAGCGGTAAACGGCAGCAGCAGATGCGCACCATCACGGAACAGGGGCAGAATGAGCATGGCAGCGGGAGTAGCAAAGGCCGAATGCTCGAAAAGAAAAGAAGAAGACGAAGGAGAAAGATGTAGGATGATAAAGGCTGAAGAAATTGGTTCGCGGAGGTGAAACGAAGAAGATGAATGAGAATTCAGAGGAGTTAAAGGGAAGGGGATATGTCATGAAAAACAAAGAGAGATAAAAGAGAGTGAAACGGTGGGAGTCAAAGAGTAAGGGGGTTGTACGTTAGATGAGGGAGATGAATGAAGAGGAGTCAAGCGGTGGATATAAAACAAGGATAAGGGAATGAATGCAAGTGGGGGGATGAGTTACAATTAAGGTAAGTTGAAGACATTACGGATTAATAAAATTTTGGGACGATAAGTTGACTGACCCATGAATCGGGTTAAAACGAGTTAATAAAATTAATAAACAATCGGGCCGTCAAATAAAATGAGTAAATAGAATATTTGGGACGAAAATGAAGCTTATAGAAATAAATTAGATGGTGGAATAGTATTTCCCGATAAATAATAAATTTTCGATAAAGTGAATTAAGTTGATTTCTTGAGGAAATGAATTAAATATTTTGACGCAACTTAAAATAAATGAGTTTCGAGCCCAAAATAGTAAATTCGAGCTTAAATATAAATAAATAAAAAAAGAATATAGAATTTAGCCGAAATAGACTTTTGATATAAATTAAATTAAATGTATAAAATAAACTGAAACAGAAATAGAAATATGTTTTAAATATAAGAAGAGTTTCCGAGACAAATAAAATTTTAGGAGTTTGAAACGATTAAACGATAAGTTCGTTTACAAAAATTTTAAGAATTACGAGCTAAATCGTAAACAAAATAAAATACGAACATAATCTTCGAATTTATTTAATTTATAAAATCAGGGGTGTTACAATCTTCCCCACTAAAAAGAAGTTTCGTCCTCGAAACTTATAAAATGGTAAGGATAGATTAGAAAATAAAGTTATATCATTTGAACAAAATGAGAATGCTTAACTCGCATCACAATCTCGGTTTTTTTTTTTTTTTTAAAAATAAAAAATAAAAAAATTTACAACTTCAAACGTGATATGAAATCGAAATCGAGGACAAAATTTATTTCAAGAAGAGTTGGGCTCAATTCTCAAAAAAAAAAAATTATTTAAATAAAATCGCAAGTTAAAAATTTATTGGATAAAATTTTGACGATAAAGAATATTGGTAAACTAACTCGAGGGGGAGAGCACCCAAAAATTTTCAAACCAGCATTAAATCGTTTTGATTAACAAATTCGACAATATTTTGTTTTACGACCAAACAAAAATTGGAGAAATCAAGTTTTGTAGTTGGCAAATAAGAATCGAATCAGTCGACAAACATTTTCAATAACAAATTTAAAGTCTAACGACAATAAAACAAAAATTTAGACATACGAAACATTTCGAAAATATTAAATCGTTTACATAATAATCTTATAGAAATCAAAATATTAGCAATTATGTAAGTTTTCGTAAAATTTAAACATGCTCGAAAATTGAAAATTGAAATAATTTCGAAATACTTTAAAATAAATTATTAAGGCATTTTGAAACATGACTAAATATATGTTAACAACCAAAAACGAAGTTTTGAAATTTATAACTCAAATGTTAAAAATTTTACGATAGCCCAAATTTTAAATTAGTCAAACTTTTCATAACATAAGTTCGGGAAAAAGGGAAATGAATAAATAGAGTCAGAGTCAACGTCAAATCGAAACAAAAATTTTTAAACCCGATAAAGAAGTCGAAGGGATAAGCAGCAAAAGAGGTAACAGAATTTAAGAGAAGCTAAGGGGAGGACAAAACTGAGAGTCAAAAGAGCTCTCGAGGAATAGAAAACAAATTAACCATCTCGAGATTCCCGGTACGACTCCCACAAACAGGGTTCCTAATTTCCATCAAATAATGCTAAGTCCACTATTAGGTATTAGATGGTACTACTGGTCACAATTCCAAAAATGTCTTACGTGACTATCCAATCATTCAAACGACACGATACTAATCCCCAAATGCTTTTAAAACTAATCTCATCAATTAAAATTCAAACGGTCATCAGACAAACAGAAACTCGCAAACGATAAGGTTCCTAAATCCAAAGCTCATAAAGTTTGAACTCGAGGTACACTCCAAATTTCTCGAGTAAGGAACACTAAACAAGATCCACCAATTTAACAAGGCTCGGGTACAAAATCCTCAAAAATGATCATCAACATATTTAATACGCCACAAGTACAAAACTTGGAAAAGTACAACGAATCCTCAAACACGCTCAAACCTATAGGTAATGGCGCGAACACTCACATCTTCAAAACACGTCTTTCGACTAAGGTTTCTGAGAATTCCACCAAAGTTCATATCATATCAGCGAAATCACCAAAATATTAACTCAACGAAGCCACAGTCTCGTTGATCTAAGGGTTCTGAACTATAGATCCATCAAGATGATTCGCGTTAAGTATTCCTCAAAACAACGTGATCAATCCAACTTTTAATTATACAACATGATTCTCTTCTTCAAGGTTAACAACAATTTATCCAAGCTATATCACTCAACTCCAAAGTTCATAGGTTACAACCTTAAACAACGATCAACGATATAATCCTTAAGAAACACGGGTAATCTATGTCAACCAAAATTTCTAACGACATTAATGAAAACCTTTAATGGTACCACGACACTCTGGCTAACATTTTAAACAATACTCTAGGATCCCAAATATTCACGATAGAACCATCAAATATGCAATAGGTAAGAATCCCAAGGTAATATTATCTATTACACTTAGTTCGGTTCTAGGTTAGGTATTAGGCAACCATCAAAATATGATATACTCTACTCCAAAAGATTATTCAACTTTAAAGTCTTCCAAATAATCAAGGTAACCTATCACCCAAGGTTCAGTGTCTAAAGTATCATCCTAATTCCTTCAATCAACAATTTGCCAATCAAATAAATCCTCAAGAATTTCTTACTTACTCAGAAGATAGGGTAGGCTCACAATCTTCAACTCATAGGTAATAAGGGTTTACTAAATCTCAATCCTCTATAACACGGGTTCACCAAGACGGAATTCGGTCAAACCAAGAATCTCAAGAGGAAAGATGGTAAAGTAGGAGAATAGAACAAAGATTCACCAAGCGAATGAAGATGAGAACATATACGAGATGAATTGGAAGAAGTAGAGGAAGGAAGAAGAGAATCGATGATCCTAAATGACCAAGATTTAAAACGAGAATAGAATCTTCAGACCTCTAAGGTTCCACAAAGGGACTCACGGTATCTTCACCTCCTCGTAGAGACACGAGGACCTCAGTGTTGCTTCATCTGGATCTACTGCAACATCTTGGAACATGAATCTACTCTTCATCGTCCAACCTGTAGCTTAAGCAAACTGAACCAGAGCTAAAAAGTCACCATCGGCATCTTTCTTGGAGCACCAAGTTTTCCACTCGAGTCAGTAGGCGTTGAGAGTTCTAAGCAGGTGTTGTCCCGATCTGGAGCAGCATATCAGCATCTTGTTCTTTCATCTTCTTCTCGATAAAAGAAACAAATATTCAATGCTAGTCATTGAGTTACAAGAACAATTAATCCTAACATTTAAGTCCTTATTTTGGTTTCTACCCATCTCTCACTAATATTTTATTATCATTCAAATCATTTACTAGTATTTTCCCTAAAATCAGGTGTAAGCGTCGGGAGCAACAATGCTCTGATACCAACTGTAATCCCCTAGAAATTCTAACGCAATACAGTGGCGGAAACACTGTAGAGTTGGGATTAAAACACACTGATAAACTATATCTTATTAAAAGAAATGGTAAGTCAATACAAAGGCCTCTTTTTACAAAAGGGCTAAAAGTAAAATCTCCAAATGGATTTATACAAATCCATAAATTACAAGAATTAAGAAAGAGTAGGATCCACGCTACTCGCTAGCTCACACCCAAAACCCAGCAGCAAATACCTGTCATGTTATAAACATAACAGCCACGTCAGTGGGGAGTAACTCGGACGTTCTCCCAGCCATATTATATCATATGGAAAAAAATAATAGTATTATTATATCAAAATAATTAAAATGGAAAACATTAAATGAGATAATAAAAATAAGCTTTCGAAGAAAACTTAAAGCACTTGCCAACCTGCAAGTCAAAATCAATCAATAATATAAATATTCAAAAATGGCATTATGAAAATATTCAGTGTAGAAGGTCAGACTTTCACCAGGAGAATACTAAAAACTAGCTTCGAGAACCTAGTTCAAACAAATAAAACTTCGGTCTCTAACTAGGCTACTCAACCATAATAGGACGGCGACTAATGTACCGATTCCTGATACACTAGCCTTATAGCTGATGGCAAAACCGTAAACCCCAGATTATATTATTCTAACCTCACACTTGTCTTTATTCCATAACTCCAAAACAAGCCATTATCGATATTCAAAATAAATATAATCATTATAATAATATGAGGATAAAAGGAATAAACATTTTATATTAAAAGGGAAACTTTCTATAAATAGAAACTTACTATTTTTAGAAACTTACTTAAAATAGAAATTTTGTTATAGAAAATACGTAAGTTATTAAAATAAGTGAAATGTATAAAAATAGCATTTCCGACGAAATAAACATTTTATTATTATCGTCGTTATCGTAACTTTAATATATTTTTAAATTCGTTACCCAAAATATAAATGAAACATAATGAGTCAATATACAGTATTTTATAAATAATTAGGAAATCGAGTTAAAACTATAAATTTTAGAAAATAGATGTTTTAAGAAAAACGATATCAAAATTAATCGAGTCAACGAGTTTTATAAATGAAATGGATTTTACAAAGGTTTCAATTTTTTTTTTGAAAATAGCTTTTATTAATAAATAATACGGATTTTACTAAAAATAGTCAATCGGAAAGAAATAGGAAATTAATAGTGAAAATAGTCTCGACTAAAAATATATTTAAAACAAAATCGACCATTTTCTCATTTATTAGTATAAATCGTAAAACGAAAATTAATTTATTGAACAAATATACAAATCTCGTTTATAATATATATAAAAATAAGATTTTGAGTTAAAATTTATAATTTAACGAAATATGAAGAAAATATGAAATCGATATTATTTAGTTACTAGTGTCACGATAACCAACAAAATATTATAACGATCGTAAATAATTAAAATTACAAACGGTTTATAAAACGATATCGAAAACTTGTGAAATATTTATAAAGCATACGATTTAAAATTAATATGATTAGCAATAATATAGCTAAAATTAGAAAACCGAAGTTAAAATATTTACTACATACTACTACTCAAACATACGCTGATAAAAAATCGAGTAACATCCTAAAGTTACCTTGAGACGATACCAACCCGATCACGTACTAGCCTCTCTTAAAAGTCCTAGCCCAAATCTTCGACTCTGAATTCTCTTCATCGTGTCCGTCATCCTCCTCAAGGAACTCCGGAACATCCCTGACCATGTACTCTCCTTGTCCATCATCATCGTCATCCTCAAAATCTTCCTCTGCCCCTTCATTCTGATCCTGTACGGAGAATATGTTCTCTTCAATAGAAGATAAGCGTGTACCAGTTGAAGCAACATCTTCCTGGAACAGAGAACTGTCTATTTGTCCTCGTGGTTTAGTCGTAAAGACTGCCCACCATTGACTTTGATTTCTGTCATTTTTCGTGTAAGGAGAAGGAGCAAAATAGACTTGCTTCGCCTGATGCGCGAGTATCAACGGACCGTACGTAGGATATTTCCTTGTGTGATTAACTTCCACAATCTTGTAACGTTCGTGCACTCGGGTCCCGTTCACGGAACTGTCTTTCCACTCACACTTGAATACCACAGCTCTATACCCTCGTTCTTTGCCAGCATAACACAACTCAAAAATTTCCTCCAAAATACCATAGTACTCATCACCATCAAGAGATGACAGACTCACACAAAAATTGCATCTAGCCTTGTTCTTCCCGTAGTTGAATGTGTGGAAATTGAACCCATTCACCGAGTACCGGTTCCAGGTTTTAACCACTCTCACTGGACCAAATGCCAAACTTCTAACCAAATCATCACGTATGTCTAAGGCAACTACGTGATCCTTGAGCCACTTCGGGAAATGTTCGTCGTGCTTACTCCAAACGTCATCAGGGTTCACGGCAGGGTTCGCAGCGACATATTCAGTTACAAATTGTTTCTCATAAGGCTCTAAGATCTCACAAATCGAGAGTATGTAAAGGTGCGCTCGGTTGTACTCTTTCTCATCTAGTGTCCTAGAACCCTCAACGGATGAAGTTCCTTCATCGTCCTTCTTTTGAAAAAACTCGGGTATAGTGGGGTCAATGGCCACCGAATGTCCCAGGTTCATGTTCTTGGTTTTTGTTTGCACATCTTTATCGAAGTAGAGGGAGCAGAAGTTTGCAATCTCTTCTGTCAAATATGCATTACAAATAGAACCTTCTACCCTAGCCTTGTTACCAATTTTCTTCTTCAAATGATTCAGGAACCTAAATAAACAAGTTATATATTTCAATCAATACAAATTAGTTAAGCTTAATTTTTTTTTAAATGAAGTTACTAAAAGTTACGTACCTTTCAAATGGGTACATCCATCTATACTGGACAGGTCCTCCGACCTTAGCCTCGTAGGGCAAGTGGACAGGTAGATGCTCCATAGAATTAAAGAACGACGGTGGAAAGATCATCTCAAGTTTACATAGTATCTGCGGAATTTGATCCTCGAGCCGAGACATGTCCTCAATTGATACTGTAGAGGAACACAAATCTCGGAAGAACGGAGATATCTCAGTTATAGAATTCCACACCGTCGGTGGCAGAAGGTGCTTTAGTGATACCGGAAGCAACCTCTCCATGAAAACGTGACAGTCGTGACTCTTTAACCCTTGAAGCTTCAGGTTCTTAAGATCAACACAGCGTTTGAAGTCGGAGGCTTACCCATCAGGGAACTTCAACTTCTCTACCCACTCCAACAACGCCTTTCTCTGAGCCTTGTCAAGTGTGAACAAGGCTCTCGGTTTCGACCCATCCTGTTTTATGTGCAATTGAGGACGGTGACAGAAATTCTTCACATCTCGCCGGGAGCCTGTAGTGTCACAACTCTTCCCCTCCACATCCATCACCGTGTGAATCAACTGCTCGAAGAAGTTTTTCTCTATGTGCATCACATCTAAATTGTGACGAATTAACAAGGTCCTCCAATATGGTAGTTCGAAGAATATGCTACGTTTAAACCAACCATTTTTCAACTTCTTGAGGTCTTTGAACTCCTGCTCGGTTCCGTCGACAGTAGACGGGTAATCAGAAATCAACTCCCATATTTCATCTCCTGGGAGTCGATCAAGTGCGTCGTCAAGCACCTCCTCACCCTTCTTGAACGCCTTCTTATTCTTTCTATATGGGTGACCTTCTGGTAGGAACTGCCGATGACAGTCAAACCAACTTATTTTACTAGAATTTGGAAGATAAAAAGCTTTGCTCTCACCCATACAACACGGACATGCTTTCTGACCCGCAGTAGACCACCCCGAGAGCATACCGTACGCGGGAAAGTTGTTTATAGTCCACAACAAAGCTACTTTCAACTGAAAGTTTTGTCTCAGAGAGACATCATAAGTTTCCACCCCTACCTCCCACAGTTGTTTCAGTTCCTCAATAACAGGTTGCAAGTAAACATTCAAATGATTTTTCGGGTTTTTTGGTCCAGGCACAATAAGAGATAGGAAGATGAAAGGCTGCTTCAAACACAACCAAGGAGGTAGGTTGTAAGGTGTGATCATCACTGGCCAACAAGAGTACGATTTACCAAATTGACCGAACGGTGCAAATCCATGAGTGCACAACCCAAGCCTTATATTTCGGGGTTCTAACGCAAAGTGGGGATGTAGTCTATCAAAACGCTTCCACTCCTCACCATCACTCGGATGACACATCTTCCCTAGCACCCTAATGTTCTCCTTGTGCTACCTCATTTGCTCAGCTATGGTTTTTGTGGCGTACAATTTCTGAAGCCTAGGTGCAATAGGGAAGTACGTAAGCTGACTTATTGGGATTGGTTTCTTACCCCTGACACTACTTTTCCCTTTTTTACCTCTCAAAACAATATCCCCCTCGACCATCT
Organism: Agrostemma githago; assembly: GCA_958450325.1. NCBI lineage: Eukaryota > Viridiplantae > Streptophyta > Magnoliopsida > Caryophyllales > Caryophyllaceae > Agrostemma > Agrostemma githago. Next base: position 30,774,943 of record OY288256.1, read on the forward strand.
TATACCTACCCTTACCACATCTCCTACATTCATCAAGCATCGCATCGTCCTTCCAAAATAGCATGCATCCATATGGACAAGCGTCAATATTTTGATGCGGGAGTTGAAGTCCCTTCACAACCTTTTTGGTTGTGTAGAATGATCGGGTCATGATATTGTCTTTTGGAATAACTCTCTCGAGCAAGGCAGCAATATCATCGACACAAGCAAAGGGCAGGTTGAACTCACATTTAAGGCTAACTACCATAGACGCGACTTCTAACAAAGTCACATCGCACTCTCCGTATAACGGTTTCTCCGAAGCTTCCAACATGTCAAAAAATGCCTTTCCTCGTGGGTTAGGCTCTTGTGGGTTAGGTGAATCTTGTGGGTTGGGTGAGTCTCGTGGGTTAGGTTAGTTAAACAAGTTGCACTCTACAACATCAACTATCATACCTCTCAATCCCCCCTCATCTTGATGGTTTTCGGTTCCCTCAGACTGAGATGACTCACCATGACAAATCCAATAATAGTAATCGGGTGAAAAACCACTATAGATGACATGTTCTTTCACTACAAGGACCTCAAGAAATTTTAGGTTCTTGCATTTAGTACACGGACACCTAACCTCCCCCCTCGATGCGTAGTCTACCGACTTTTTAGCGACCTCAACAAATGACTCAACACACCTCAAAAATTCGACGGTTGGACATCTCTTCTTATCAAGTCTTCCCTCGTACATCCATTTCCGTTCAATTCTCTTCATTTTCTATGTTCAAAAAATATATATAACATATTAAAGTTTAATTTCCCTACTTTAATTTATAACTTACTAAACGAATATTTAATCACCATTTAACTTAAACTTCATTTCTCTAACTAATACGTCGAAATAAACCCAAATGTCTTATTAATTTAGAATTGACCTTACAAAAATTTAGTAAACCCAATTTTTGATTTGCAAATGTCTTATTAATTATTAATTGACCTTACAAAAATTAGTCACCGAATTTAATCACAATTTAATCCCAATTTACAAAAAATCTAGCTAATTTATCAATGTAATCCCAATTCAACCGAACAAAACACAATAATTCATGGCTTAGGTCACACGGAAGCGTCTTAAACAGGGCAAAAAAGGGTCAAATTTTCGGATACAGATATCAAAATTCCGAAAGCGCCGCTAACACCTATTTACAACCCCGATCAGGATAGAAGTGGTTTCGGGAAAATCCGGCATTATTACGACACCTTTTGGTCCGTCTCAAGTCACACAAAACCTCACGGAAGGCCCTAGAGGTCATTCTAGCTCAATTCAACCAAATTGATCAAACCCTAGTCAAAATAACAATGGGCAAAAATAATCTAACTAAGCGAATTTGGGATAAACTAATCAACCTAATCGAACTTGGCCTAAACTAATCAACCTAATCGAAATTGAGACCTAGACAAAATTAACTAACAAATTATCAATAAATAACGCTAACAATGGAGAATAAGAACTAATTATAATGAATAGAAACGAAATAAACTAAGAAAACGTACCAAAATTAGGAATAAAGGATGAAAAGTGGGAGAGAAATGCTATTTGGGGTCGGCGAGCGTAGAGGGAGAGTGTAGAGAGAATTTTTTTTTTTAACAAGTGAAGGGGGAGAGGGGGGTGAGCGGCTATTTGACGCCACATTGAAGACGACGGGCGTCCACTATCAGACGCCACATGTGGACACCATTTCGGCAGAATATGGCGTCCGATAGTGGACGCCATTTGGGTTAAATGGCGTCCGCCTGTGGACGCCTTTCGTCCTCAATTTTGTCGTCCCCACCTTCAGTCGGACGCCAAATTTGGCGTCCGATTGCGGACGCCCGTCTGACTTTTCGGACGCCATGTAGGCGTTCGTATGCCCAGGACGCCAATCAGGTGGACGCCCGGGATAGTTTTTCTTGTAGTGGGATCGAAAACGCGTGCTAGTGGCCTTTTCGGAATTTTGATATCCTGATTCGAAAATGTGACCCTATTTTGACCTGTTTAAGCTGATTTAGCCTGACTAGAGCTATGCTTATGTTTTTTTTTGGGTTTTACAGCTAGAGGTGATACCGAGCGTCCCGAGGGAACCTCCTCGATTGGTGCTAGTGAGGAGGTTATCGGGGCAAGTTCACAGACTCCTCGACGGATTCGTAGGAGGCGACGGAGCATCTCGTCTCAGCGGCGTGACCCCGAGACTATTAATGAGGCCGAGTTTGATAGAGTGAAGAAGCGCAAGCTTTCGAAGACAGTGGCTAGGAGGGCTCATGCTCCGGTTCCCTTACCGGAGAACGAGGAGATCGTTTATGAGGATCCCGAGTGGGCTTGGGACTGGGATGGTCATCAGCTGATGTTTCATCTTGACCTTCATATTTCTAACCGCATTGTGCGGGGCCTGGTGAGTGTCCTATTCGTGCACATTTAGTTATGACTCGGATTTTATTTCTACTTTGGGTTGGATTAGGCTTGTTTTGTTTATATTTGTATTGTGTCGGTTTGCAGCCCCCAGGCCCGATGAGGACTTTCTCGGGCTTTAGTACGTATCTCGATATCTATTTCCAGAAGCTGACCCTTACGGTAAAGGAGATTATCTCGAGAACCGCTCTAGGTCCCGTGGTTGGTCAGTGGGTTAGGTTGGTGGGTTGCCAGACTAAATGCAACCTTACGTTGATCTGGGCGATGATAGATCGCTTTCATGATACTACCTCGACCTTCCACATGGCTTTTGAGGACGTCTGGATGACCCTAGAGGACTTTGGGATGATTAGCGGTATGCCCTGTGGTCCGGATAGGATTAAATGGGCCGCCGAGGGTCCTAGTCTAGATAGTGATGAGGCGTGGGGCCTCATCGGGGATTGTTTACCACGTGAGGCATACAGTATGCCTCATGCTATAGTGAGCTCGTACATCACTGACCACTTCGAGAGAGTAGCGGTGCTACAGGGTCGGGAGGCTAACACGCTGTGGCTGTGGTATTTCCTAGGGTCGACTCACTTCTCGGACAAGGGTGAGAGGTTTAGCACTAGGATTTTGCCCTTCCTAGCCTACCTGACTCAGCTAGGGCGCTTCGATTGGGTAACCGCGGCTTTTGCGAAGATGACTCGCTGCCTGCATGTCATGGTGAGGCCACTGGTGATAGGGTCAGCCTCAGCTGTGCCCATTGTGGGTCCGGGCCTTATACTGGAGGTTAGTTGCTTTTGTTGCTCTTGTGTTTCGAGTTCTACTTAGTTTTTGGCTTGAATTGCTAAAGTTGTTTTGGGATTTTATAGGCTTGGATCTACTCCTATTTCCCGTGTTTGGCATCTATGACGGTACGGGTGTACCCGAAGAGATTCCCAGCGGGAATCGAGTGGAGGCTGGCTCAGCCTAAGAGCCTAATCAGCCATTACTCATTGGAGAATGCGCTGGTTAAGAAGCTAGGCCTTGACGATGTATGTTTTCCTCTATAGTTTATTTGCTCGATAGCCCCCAAGGCTTGGTATTTCACTAGGATGTCGGTTTTATTTGAGTTGTTTGTGGCCCGCCCTTGGGCTAATTACGAGGGCGTACCGGAGTATGTGGCTACGGAGCTGAGGCCGCGGAGTTATAGAAGGATGATCCTTCCTGCGTTGATTCGTCCAATTTGGTACCTGGGCAAGCGGTTGGTGCGTCAGTGCTTATACGACGATTTCAGGGTGACGGTTGATCCTCCCCGGACCATGTTCAGATCGCCGACCACCGTAGAGATTCTTGAGGACAAGGATGGAGAATGAGGCAATACACTCTTGGTGCCTGGTGCCTCCAATCTATCTCATGTCACCCGGCGGTTAGCTTGGTACCGCCTTGTGGTAATGTTCTGATCTTTGGCTCTATGGTTTGTGTTTTGGTTTGTTATTTCTTGCCCTTTGACTGACCGAACGGTTGTCTTTTCAGCTGGCCGATCCGGCTGACGAAATTCAGCCCCCAGATTTTCCCTTGACTCTACTTAGGGTGGATGCGGCCGGGATACCCTTTACTGAGCCCCTCTCCTCGTGTTCTGCTGAGGAGATGGATGCCAGGATAAAGTGGCATGACCGGGTATACCGGGTAAGTTTTGACTTTTGTTTTCGATTTGGTATCTAAGAGTGTAGGGTCGGTTTGCCTAACTTTCATGGTTTTACTCTCAGGTTTCGTCGGCTTGCCATCAGCGGTTGTGGCAGGCTGCCAACTGCTTCCGTGCCTATGCCTCGAGGGTTTCCCGTGACACTTCGGGGCCTCGATCGGTGAGTTTGTCTGACTAGGGTGGCTTTCTAGGTTGCTCGTGTGTCTTCCCTAATGTTTGAGTGTATCAGCAGGATGTCTTTGACATGTTGGGACAGTTGGAGACTCGGGTGACCGAGCTTGAGGCGAAAGATGTTGAGTCGCAGCGGCTCCTGCAATCTCGGGCTGACGAGATCGCCTTCCTAAAGGAGCAGCTGGCTCGGTCTCGAGGTGAGACCTCTACAAAGGGTGAGGTCAGGCATCGGATCGAGAGGGAGGCTTAGGCTGAGGCTACGGGTGCTAACGAGGAAGTTGGAGGGGTCCCCGAGACGACTACCCTAGATATGCCGTCGGGGATGGATGGTAGTGAGTCTCCTCTTATAAACTTAGAGGATCTAGGTTTGGATGACAACCTTTGCGACGTTGTGATAGCTGTCAGTGCGGCTTCTAGAGGCCCTTCCTAGCCTCAGTGTGTATAAGGATTTGTATATTTTGCATATTCGTTTTAGATTTTTAGTATTTAAGCTAGTTGGATTAGTCTTGCGTTTGGCGAATTTGTTTACCTAAATTGACAAGTAATCACTTTTGTGTTTGCTCATTTGCGATCTGACCTAGTTTAAGGTGCATTTGCATGAGAGTATGAAAATCGTTTCTTTCGGAAGTTTTGAAATGCGTTAGTTTGAGTCGGGAGTCGGATCAAGTAGTACGTCGATTAAACGTTTTGACTCGAGGTGTAAAATATTAACGTGTTTTGACCGAGTGTATTTAGGAAATGAGTGTAGTTTTCACGTCTTTTGAAACAAAGTTAGACCACTTTTTGCATACTCATAAAATTGCCTTTTTAGGCCGCGGACTCAACTTGACAAAAAGGCTACAACATGCCTGGGTGGGGTAGCTTATCACCCTAAAAAAGAATGAAAGGGCATCTAAGTCTTGTGAATCCGATGGACGAAATGTACCGTCCGTGTGGACCTGTCATTCTTGTGCGGGCATTTTGGCTTTTGGAAAGGGGTTTAGCTACTTCAGGAGATCGTTCTTGGTGTTCGAGGTTTTCGGGTGAGAGAAAGGTTAAGGATTGTGGAGGTGACCGTACTACAGAGTAAGGAAGCTATGCGGGCTAATTTTGCTAAGTGAACGACCGAAGACGACGTTACCAATTCTAGTGTTCGTCATTTCATCTGTACGGGCCGAGACCGACAAGACCCATTTTGAAAATGTGAGTGAGGAGGGGTAGTGAGATTGGCTGGGCTCGCTTTTGGCTAGGGAGGTGGAAGTTTGCGTTAGGAGGGTCAATGGTGAGAGACCCAAGCAAACATACCCGAATGGCAAGGGAAAGGAAAAGTTGGACCGGTAGAGCCCACCCGTTCAGTACTATGTTGTATTAATTGATATTATGTGGCGTATTAGTACTAATTTTTGTAGAGTTTTGACACGTTGTTGCTTTCCGGGATGTCCGGGTTTCAGACGCTTGATGTAAATGGCCTCGACAAAGGCTTGATTTAACTGATTTTTTTTATATTAATGAGAAGCACATTTTTTATATATATATATATATTTTTTTTGGTGGCTCGCAACTCGATTCTTCATTTTACCCGGAGCGCCATTTCGGGGTTTCATTCCGTACGCGGCTCACCTTTTTTGTTTGTTTTTTTTCTTTTTTTTTGGACCACGGCTCGCGACTTGTTTCTTCATTTTGCCCGGGGTGCCTTTTCGGGTTTTCACCCCGTCCTCGGCTCGTCGTTTGTGCTTCGTCATTTTAAAATCACTCGTTAATCGGAACATAGGAGTGGCTCCGACTTGCATGTGAATCGAGTAATCGATTTCGTTATTTGGTTGGTTGTACCCAAAGAAGGGTTGCCTATGTATCCGTCTTTAGACGGAATCAAACCATGTTCGTAGTTCATTAGATGTGAGTGATTTCGCTTTAGACTCGTTATGCCAAATATCGATTTAGAGTGTATCCTCCCTAGTTAAGGAACTAAGGCGAAGTGATTGGGTGTGACCTCCTAAAAGTAACCATTACCGAGATACCGTGTTTGGGTCAGGGTGACTTGCTTGGATGGTTTTGGATTGTGGAGCTAGGTAGTGAGTGGTTTCGATAGATCAACATCTGGAGCTTGATTTTTGTGGAGTTAGGGCTATGGGCTAAGGTTTCGTAATGTGGTAGGAAAGGGGAAGCTGAGTAAAAATGACTCAGACTTCAATCAGGTGGGATGTAAATTACGTGGGGATCTGATTTCCATGTCTGGCCCTAACGGTTGGGATTATCCTATTGAGCTTAAATCCTCAAAATTTTGGACGGTCTCCCAACAAGTGTTTCGGGAAGGTCTTAAGGGGTTGTAACGTAGAGAGGCTAATATTTGGTGCTAGCTGACCGGTCTGTTCATTTTACTACTTATTTGGACTTGTATTTGAAATCGAATTGGATGACTGGGATTTGATTTTGACCATTGAATTGAATTGGGCCGGCTTGGATTGTCCTCGGTTTCACTTATTATTATTATTTTTTCCTTTGGCCCCTTTTGGCCATTTCAGACTTTTGGTTTTGCTAGCGCCTTCCGTCCTTGATTACTAGCTAAGGGACCACTACTACAAAACACCAAATACACAACTCCTAATAGACATCAGATATTCTTAACAACTCATGTATAATATATAGACAACTGTTTTGTTTGAGAAACAAATGCCTTTAACTGATAATAGACAACTGAGTTTTATAAAAACAGTTGTCTATATATTATACAACTGTTTTACTCAACCTCGGTTGTCTATTCTAATTTTCAGAACCACTAAAAATTGGTTGTTACTACCCAACCCATATCACTTTCTCAAATATATATATATATATATATATATTTAAGTAATCTAATAATAAGTGTAATTAACCCATATCACTTTCTCAACCCATTTACCCAATCCATATCACTTTCTCAACATATCTAACTCTTCAAACTCTTCGCAATTATTTTTCCTCTAACTCCTGCTCAATTATCATGAAGCAGCATCCTCAATTATTTCTCTAACCCTAAATTTTTCCAGATCCCCAAATCATGAAGCTAACCTATCTCAATTTCTTCGTCCCTGTTCTTCGCTCTTCCTCGCCCTTCTTCTATTCCTTCTTCTCTAATTAATTTCTAAGCCTATTCGTCGTTGTTCTTCGCTCTTCGTCGTTGTTTCGTTGTTCCTTCATCTTCTCTATTTGTCGTTGTTCCCGCTGTCCTTCATCCCTTCTGAGTTTCGTCGCTGTTCTTCGCTCTTCATCGTTGTTTCGCTGTTCCTTCTTCTTCTCTATTCTGCCTCTTCTCTGGTAATCACTCTTACTCCATCATATTTCGTAGTTGTTTCGTTATCTGATTATCTGAATTGTTGTGTTCTTGATTGTTTTCTGATTGTCTCTACTAGGTTTTTGATTAAACCCTATTTTTTTTCCATCTTGTTTATACCTGCAACTACCACTCAACAATGGCGATTTCTATTTCTTCCTTCTCTTCTTTTTGTTGATTTGCTTTTCAGGGATGTTAATAATTGAATTTCCGACAATTGATTTGTTAGGGTTTTTTTCCCCGATTTTTTTAATTGAATTTCTTCTTGTGTTTTTTTGTATTAGATGATATTTTACCTTTTTTAGGGATTTAACTTTAGGATTTCGCATCTGATTATCTGGATTGTTGTATTCTTGGTTGTTTCCGATTACCTTTTTTACTTTTACCTTCTCATTGTTTGAAATTACATGCACTACTACTATTACTACTACTGTAGCTTGATTTATACTCCAGTTAGGGAGCTGAAATTTCTCAAACTGGAATATTTGTAACATTATATATCTGGATTTCGTTAGTTTGGAAACTGAATAGCTATTATTTATGTTCATATGGCGTTATGTCGTTTGCTCTAGCTCGAGTGGTTCATTAGATTGAAAACTGGAGCCTGTATGGTTGTTATATATATATGCATAGACTCGGTACATATGCCTGGATTGGATGGTAATGAACTAATAATAGGATATTATTAACCATTTATTTGTCAAATTCTTTTAGTCCGTTGTTGAGTCGGGTTTTCTTGGACCGTGTTCTGCCCAAGAAAGTATGCTTGAGGTAGTCGGGTTACTAAGGTCAGACTCTTTTATTCGATGGTTGGTGTTGTTTGTGACTTTGTGTTCATCTTTATCATCAAGAGATGATGTTGGTGTTGGTGTTTGATGTTCTGAAACCTGAATGCACATATAGAACTTTGTAATGGTTGGTTTGTGTTTATTTACAGTTTGTTGCATCTTCGAATATTCTGGACTCGAGGTCTCACTGTCTACTCTCGTCCAAGAAAGTTACACGAGCAATTCATCTGTATGGCGGTCATGTAGCTTCGTTTCTTTCCTAAACATTTGGGCTTCTTCTTATGTGTATGACCTAGCAAACAATGACACGACCCAAAAACACCTGGTTTGGGTAGAGGCTTGATGAGCCATCTAACACGAACACAACACAATAATTAATTGGCTAAGACCGTCTCTCAAGGTCACTATCGATTCTAGCAATTGAGTCGAGGCTTTAATAATTCAAATCAATACACGAAAATGTTATGAACTTATGATTGCGAAAAATATATGTATATATATATATATTGATATCTCTAGATTACAATAAAACTAGAAATTTTGCATTACTGCCTTTTACTCTTTGCAAATTGCAAATAAATCATTCACTAATCTATCTAATCGGATACCAAACTCCTAGTCGAGTGGATTGCAAAAAACGACGTTCATAAAAGTGCACTAATTAATTAGCTTAACTCTTTAACAAAGCTTGAACCCACGAGCGAGGTAAACTATATTGAATGGAATGAAGCTGAATTGAAATGAAATGATGCATGTATATAGCTAGAAGTGTGTGTGTTCCCTGTTAAACTCTCTATAGTGTCATCAAGTCAAATTATGTATGTATATAGCTAGGAGTATGATGCATGTTGACGATGTTGTGGTTATTATTAGTGGGAAAACACTAGATTAGTCATGGGATTAATATAAGGTCGACTTAATTAAGAATACTCTTGCGATGATTTGATTAGAAAATAGAGTTTTTAATTTGATTACTTGTGACTAATTATTTTAAGTGAGTCTTCTGAACGATGGTAGTCATTGTGAAATACTCCGTATAACACCAAAACCAAAAAAAAGGTAATTAATAATATATGAGAGATCGTCTTCATAGTGCTCTCAAATACAGTTTCAATAACGTGTTAATTATACTCATTCCGTTCAGCTGAATAGTCATCGATCTATCATTTTTATTGAAGATGTTACGTATGAAATATTTGGAGCAGCCCCGACCATAAATGGATGCAGGTAAAGTTTGTAACTGTGATTAGGCCCAATTACTCCCAATCGAATTGCGCCCGCCGCCAGCCCGCCAGCCCTGTGTGTAACTGTTGTGAGATATGCTTGTGTTTGTAACGTAACAGGAATCCATATCGAACTTGCTAAGACCTGGGAGAAACTTCAAATGGTTGCAAGGGTTATTGTCGCGATTGAGAACCCGCAAGATATTATTGTTCCATCTGCCAGACCCTACGGTCAGAGGGCTGTACTCAAGTTTGCTCGGTACACGGGTGCTCATGCCATTGCTGGCCGACACACTCCTGGTACTTTCACTAATCAGCTCCAGACCTCTTTTAGCGAGCCTCGTCTTCTTATCCTCACTGACCCCGGGACTGACCATCAGGTATAAATAAATACCATACTAGCTACATACTTCTAACCATCTGGTGTAAATAAGTACGATAATGATGTTGAAATTCCAATCTTTCAGCCTATTAAGGAAGGAGCATTGGGAAACATCCCCACCATTGCCTTCTGTGATACGGATTCACCAATGGGCTATGTTTACATTGGGATTCCTGCCAACAACAAGGGCAAATACAACATTGGTTGTTCGTTATGGCTTCTCGCTTGTATGGTCTTGCAAATGAGAGGAACCCTTCGACCATTGAATGGAATGAAGCTGAATTGAAATGAAATAAGTTGAAAATAAGTTGCAAATGAGAGGAACCCTTTGACGTCATGTTCTTCTCGCTCTATGATTAAGAGGTAAGTTAAACAATCAAAGTTATGAAAGTTAATAGTCTCTCAATGATTAAGGGTAAGCACTAAGCACTGTATACTGATTTTGTGATGGAGAGTTGCACTTGTTGCTAAATTCTCCTTATGATAATTATCCGTTAAGAGGTAATGTGTCACGTAATAAAAGTTATGATGGGAGATGAGATGTGAGGGGTGATCTCAGCCCAAGTTTTCGGGCTAAATTTTCTCCTTATGCTAAATTTTCTTGTACTTCCTACTTTGTTTGAACTTTGAATGATCGTTGAACTCGAAATTGGTTCATATGGAATAGGTTTTGTTCTGTGACAAGTTTTGCCTAAGACCATCATTTGATCATAGGCTCATTATATTTGGGTATCTTGTGATTGACGATGCATAACTATGATTGATTGGTCAATTTGGGTTCTACCCATTTCACATAAGACTATACATGTCAGTTTTTTCGCATGATCGTCTACTCCAACAAGATTCGAGTCGAAGAAGATTAGGTTGAGTATTGAAGTTAGATAGAGTGGTAGGCAGGGCATGGGAAAGAAGTTGATTGCAATACTTTGCGGCTCATAACGTGGTCATATATATCTTACACTTTGTTATACTTGTTGCAATGTAGTCGGCTCCTCATGCTCGGAAAACAGAGTGCGGTTATTACGTGATGAGATATATGATTGAAATTATCACTCGTTCTGATTTGAAGAGAACTGTCAATGAGGTAAGACTTGGGTTTTCACACTTTCTCTTGTTTCAGTCATTTGTTTTATGCACACAATTGAAACAAAATAATCTGTTCATTTATATTATTGATTTTGCAGCATTTCAATGATATGATGTCATATTCTCAAGAAGATATTGACGAGGTTCGTGGATTATGGGCGGATTATTTTCTTAATAATTAGTTGGATTATGGTTTTAGGTACTTTTGGACATTGGATAATGATTTTATGTGTACTTTTTGAATTTTGGATGTTGGATAATGATTTTATGTATCTTTTGAATTTTGGATGTAGGATTTTATAAAAATGTAACTTCTTTTGTTCAATTATTCGATATGGTATTCATTTTTTATGGTTCGTTAATTTGTACATATTTCAGAATTATTAAAAAAATATAAAATATGTATACGTATATAAGCGTTGTTTATAAGAGTGATAGACAACTGTTATTTCATTAAACAGTTGTCTATTTACGTAATAGACAACCGTTATCTTAGAAAAATAGTTGTCTATATACATAATAGACAACTGTTTTTTTTAAAAACAGTTGTTTATTAAGCAATAGACAACTGTTGTAAAACAGATGTCTATGCTCAGAGTAATATACAACTCCAAACTACTCAACTGTTGTAAGTCAGTTGTCTATTGCAAAAATAAACAGTTGTCTATTTGACGTTTTGTAGTAGTGGACTATCTAGATTCGTCATAGGATTCGGGAATGCTCGTTCTAAGGGATGGTTATGTGGCTTTCTACACCGGACATGGGATGGGTAAAAAGAGAACACTGGATCTCGGTTCTTATAATTCCTCGTTGTTTTGAGGTTTGTTTGACTGTTATCGATAAATGGCATAGTATCGAGTCCTAAGCGAGAAAGTGCGTTGCTAAATCAAGCGATTGTCGAGGCGCATTATAAAGGAAGAAATGTTTATTTATTTTTATTGATAGTAATAAGCGGGCTACGTGCCTGAGACATTGTTTTTGGGGAGGCGGAGGACAGGTCCCCTCGCATCTCCTGACTCGATGTAAAAACAAAAGACATTTGTCATACTATGGGGTCTACGCCCTAAGACGAACTAGACTCTGACTCGGACACAGACTTGCTCGTCTCGGCGGGTGCCCTCGGGTTTTCAGGACCTTTCCCAATATTCCAGATACTCTCCTCTACAGGGTCGAGGTGGGAACAATCAATGGCGTCGCCGAAGACTGCGTGAATGCTAAAAGGGTTTGTGATGTTGTTTGGTTTCTCGGGTGGAGGGAGAGGGACGGTCCTATTTTCGATTATATCTTTTATGGCATGTTTGAGCCGAAAGAAAGATTCGGTATCATGCCCATTACCTTGGTGATATAGGCTATAAGCATTAGGGGTCCAACTTTTGCTCCGTTTGCTGACGGGCGGGTCCGGAGTGGGACCCAAAGGTGAGAGTAACCCTTGATCGACTAGGCACTTAAGAGCTTCACTGTAAGATGATTTGATTGGGGTAAACTTTCTTGGTGACCTTCCTGCTTTGTTGGGTGTAGTCTCGTAAGGTCTTGGTGTTCCTTCCGTATCGATTTTAGGAAGCTTCGATCGGGTGGAGTATTGGGATAGTCTATCATGGGTAGGCTTTTGGGCATGGTAATTGCCCGAATTGACGTTTGTCTCGTTTTTGGTGTCTCTACTCTCAAGGAAATTGAGGTGGCTATCGATGTAACGGACGGATAAAGTCAAACGGGTTACTGAAGTATGGATGTTGCGAACCAATTTGGCTAGGGTATTGACATCGTTGCGGATGCTTTCGATGGCGCTTGAATCTACCGACATGTTGGGGAGTGATTCTAGTGGGAAAGGATTAAAAGGTCAGATCGGATCCAGCGGATGACTTAGAGACTCGATGAATGCTCTTAACTGAGCGACGCGGAAATGAGACCCTTGACTCGCATGTGTGCGGTCACTGGCTTAGGGACTCAGGATGCTTTAGACCCTTGGTGTGTTCGGCGAGACGCCTAAGGAACTTTAGATCTCTGTGACGAGACGATTTGACACAAGCCTCGGAGGTGAGGCTTAAAGAGGACTTCTCGAAATGAGAGGACCCAAAATGTAAGACCTCGAGTATAGGCGATCCTAGTAGCTAACACGGACAGTTAAACACATGGTTGTACGACGTAAGGAATTGATCGCGATCCCGGCTCAGGATCAAAGAATTTTGACATTTTTTCAAAACGACCGATACTCGCAGAAATCATGACATGACCGGAGTATCGGTGTTTCAGAAATCGTTTTGAAAAGATGAGATATTTTTCGAAAACGGAGTTGGGTGTGGTTGAATATGTTGGCGTGGTTGAATCTGGATTTTAGTGTTTTATTTGGGTTGAGTTGTTCAAACACACTATACATAATTAGGAATGCATACACTCATGCAGGATGCAGACTCGGGTAGGTTTAGGGTAGGCTACCGCCCACGAATTGTCTTTACTTAGGCATTGACAATGATCTGGGGAGACGAGTGTCATACCGTCCGTTCGGAACAATCCGCTTATTATTCCCGTGGGTTACGCGTTAGGCGGTCGGAGCGTCAATCGAGGATCTCTCCGCGTGTCCCTAGAGATCTTACCGCAAAGAGGTCGATTGATCCTGATATCGGTTAGGGTGGGCTTTTTAGGGCCAAAACCTGTAGTGACCACAACTAGGGACTAAGAGATGAGCTTCACCGACCTCGCTCAAGTTACACCACCGCTGGAAACTTGTTTCCAAGTCCCCAGCGGAGTCGCCAAACTGTGGACGTCCGACCGCACGGCCCGGCGCCCCGCGCGCCCCCGCGCGGGACCGATCCGGTTTTTCAACGTGTGGCGGCGGCCACCCACGCGGCCCCCTTCCTGCCGGGGGTCGGTCCGATCTCGGGTACGGGACGATGTGTCGGACCTCGATTTGGATGATGATACGGACTTGTACCAGACGGGTGGGGGCATCCGTGTTTCCGTTTGGGAATCGATCGAGTCGTGGTCGTAAATGTTTAAAGGCCGTTTTGTTTCGTAAGGCGACATTTTTAGTGAACTGTAGTTGTTGCCGATTTGTGGAGTCGCCACCGAGTCAATTATGGGGACTCGGAAACCGTTCAAGTCAACTTTGATCCCTTGCTGGCTCAAAGTTGAGTGGCACGGGACCTAAAGATAAAGACTTGTACCCTTAAGCACTCCCTACCTGGAATGACTTTCATTGCCAATGGTTTCGGACATCCGGAAACCGTCGATTCTGAGTAAGGGGTTAGGGTACGTATTGGGAAGCCAACATCCAATAGATGTCAACACCCAATCCCGCCCGCACTATAGCGGCCTCTACTAATCAATCGGTGGGCTGATATCCTAGTCCTTTTGTTGTGGTGGAAATACTGTAACATCCGTTGTTTTAACCCTAAACCTTTTGCTATGTCGGTTGTTTAAGGACAAGTAAGTTTTTGTCGTCAAACTAGTTGTATTTACATTCTTTGCATGCGATTTCACGTGACAAGCAGGTCATGAAAATATGCACGTAGGAGAGTAGAGAGTACTAGTATTATACGTATTAGCAAATCAGTTTTAACGCGACAATACAGATATTAGTGATTCTCGTGGTATACCTTACCTGGTATTCTGCTTAAGATGCGTCGGTTCGGTGTTAATAGAGATGCGTCGAACCTAATAAGGTGAGCACCGGGACTAATACGGAACCCGACCATCACTTTGTTCAATTTTAGTTGTTTTACGTTTTGAATTTCGTGTTAGGTGATTTAGCATGCGATAAAAGCAATAAATTATACGAAAAAATGTAAATGCGAATGTAAGTAAATCACGTTGTAAGGACTTGCACCCTCGGAGTATACACTAAACGGGACTCGATGCATAGATAGTTTGAGAACAGATGTCGGAATTACTCGGGTCTATTTAGTGTGTTTTGGTGTTTGCGGTTGAAGTTGGGACGTTACGTATTTTAGTAGGTGTTTGTGGGCCTAGTGCCCACATCTGATGTTGTCGTACTGCATAATAATAGAAAGTGCAAATATGGAAAGTTTTGTTTAGATGGCAACCTAGTGACGATACGACTTCGACAGGCAGATCCTCCTAGCTTGACCTGTTATTCCGGTAGAACTCTGTTACCGTTTGACCTTCCCGCGGCTATTCCGGTAGAGTTTCGTTACTATTTGTTGGTTCTGTGGCTAATCCGACAGAACCTGGGTACTAGTTTTGAGCTAGTCGATCACAGGCCCTCGGTATCGAGTCGAGTGCTCGAAGGTGAGGAGTAGCGTCGATGTCGCTTTTAATATCGGAACTACGATCGAGTGGATCGTTTGCCTCGGGCGTCAGGTGGTGCGGTTGAAGTTTTGAAGATATGATTTTGATAGTTTTCAAAACCGTGAGACGGGTGTATAATGCTTAGCTTAGGGCTTAAGGATTCCCATGGCTTGACCTAGCGCTGTGGGTTTAGTGGGCCTTGGGTGTTCATCCCGAGGTTCGCTTGGCACAGTGTTGACTCAGTTCGAGTTTCGGGACCGACCCGGGGTCCTGGTGCCAGAATTGACTCTAATTAGTGTCTATGCGATCGTAACGACACGACTAAGGCTACCATCATGTTTGTTTAATCTGCCCGAGTAACTTATTTGATTCGTTCTATAGAAAAACTATCTAGAACATCGCGAACCCGTGTCGCGTTGCAGTCCTATCGTCATCGGGTGTTTGTTGGGCACTTCTGCAGCCACCAGGTCCAAATCTGTGTGTCTACACGTCGTTCTTTAATTCCATGAAGCATCTACCTGTCCACTTGCCCTACGAGGCTAAGATTGGAGGACATGTCTAGTAGAGATGGATATACCCATTTGAAAGGTGCATAAATTTTAGTAACTTCATTTAAAAATTTAATTTAAACATAGCTTAGTTTTATTTATTAAAATACATAACTTGTGTATTTAGGTTCCTCAATCATTTGAAGAAGAAAATTGATAACAAGGCTAGGGTAGAGGGTTCTATTTGTAATGCATATTTGACAGAAGAGATTGCAAAATTCTGCTCCGTCTACTTCGAGAAAGATGTCCAAACAAAAGCTAAAAACCTGAACCTAGAACATTCGGTGTCCATTGATCCTACTATACCCGAATTTTTTGAAAAGAAGGACGATGAAGGAACTTCATCCGTTGAGGGTTCTAGGACGCTAGATGAGAAAAAGTACAACCGAGCTCACCTTTACCTACTTTCTAATTGTGAGATCTTAGAGCCTTATGAGAAGCAATTTGTAACTGAATATGTCGCTGCAAACCCTGACGTGAACGCTGATGATGTTTGGAGTAAGCATGACGAACATTTTCCTAAGTGGCTCAAGGATCACGTAGTTCCCTTAGACATACATGATGATTTGGTTAGAAGTTTGGCATATGGTCCAGTGCGAGCGGTTAGAACCTAGAACCGGTACTCAGTAAATGGGTTCAATTTTCACACATTCAACTACGGGAAGAACAAGGCTAGATGCAATTATGGTGTGAGTGTGTTATCTCTTGATGGCGATGAGTACTATGGTATTTTGGAGAATATTTTTGAGTTGTGTTACGCTGGTAAAGAACGGGGGTATAGAGCTGTGACTTTCAAATGTGAGTGGAAAACAGCTCAGTGAACGGGACCCGAGTGCATGAACGTTACCAGATTGTGGAAGTTAATCACAGCAGGAAATATACTACGCACGATCCGTTCATACTCGCGCATCAGGCAAAACAAATCTACTTCGATCCTTGTCCTTACACGAGAAATGACAGAAATCAAAGTCAATGGTGGGTAGTCTTTACGACTAAACCACGGGGGCAAATAGACAGTTCTCTGTTCCAGGAAGAGGCGACTTCAAGTGGTACACGCTTATCTCCGAGTGACGAGACCATTTTCTCTGAAGAAGATCAGAATGAAGGGGCAGAGGAATATTTAGAGGATGATGACGATGGACAATGAGATTACATGGTTACGAATGTTCGGGAGATCCTTCAGGAGGATGACGGACACGATGAAGAGAATTTTCAGGACGATCAGAATGAGGAAGAGGAGACGGAGGAGGAAGATCTGGCTGAGGAGGATGAGGGTAAACGACAATAACGACAACAAAAATGACTACTAGAGTTGTTGTAGTAGGTTATATTTATCGTTGTCTTAATTATTTGGTACATTATTTTAATCAAGTTAGATTGTATTTGCTAATTCTCGTTGATATTGTTTAATTTGTTGTAAGGTTAAGATGGCAAGCGGCGAATCCACAAGGAGACGTGGTGGGAGTAGTAGGCATGTTCAGACATCCACCACGAAGTATGGTGAGGACGAACGAGTCCCCGAAACGGGACCGGAGCAGAATGGAGCATGCTGCATTTGTGGTACAGGCGAGGAAGAGGCTGCTCATCTCTTCTTCTCCTGCTCTTATAGTAACCGTATTCTGCTACTTGTTAGTAATTGGATTGGTATAGACTTGCCTATGACTGACATCAATACTTGGAGATTGGCGAGAAGAGGGTCCAAGCTAAGGAGAGGGGTCCTTAATGGGATTATCAATGCAATGATATATCACATTTGGATGCAACGAAATAGAGCTAGATTGGAGAATAATATTCTTATGCCTATTCATGTTCTGAAATGTATTAAGCTCGATATGAAATTTAGGTTCGATAACTGCTGTAAGGGAGCTATTCACCATAAGGATAGACTCTGGCTGGATAACTTGTGTTTGTAAGGGATTTTCCCTTGATATTTGGTTACTAATTAATATAATTTACCTTCACCAAAAAAAAAGAATGAGCAGCATGGAGAGCAGCAGGGGGAGGAGCTGGAGTACGACGACGATGCCCGGTAATATAATCTAACATGTCAATTCTTTTCTACACATGAATTGTTCGACTATATCTTTTAAAATTTCATACATATATGTGATTCTCGACTCGGTGTAGGTTTCTACATGAGAAAGTTACCGCAGGCTGTACTAACAGCTACATGGTTGATAAAGAGCAGGGGTACGCTTGCTAGACTATGGTGCCGTTGGACGTACGGCAGTGGTGGTTCAACAACTTCCGGGTACGTGGATTGTTTTTGTTATCGAGTTTTTGTTTTACAATGTACATTTTGTAAATATTTTCTCTACTAATTAATAATCCGCCTTGGTTGTGTAGTTGAAGTTCAGTTGGAAGCCGGAGTTAGAAGGAAGGGTTTGGGACCGATATAACGAGATCTGCACACGACGTTTTGCGTGAGCGGGGGACTGTGCTTAAAGACCTTAAAGGTGCAGCTTTTAATAGTACTCAGTTTTAAAAAACAATCTAACTTCAACCTTTTACTGTATTAACTAATATATTAGTATCTTCATATTTCAGGGGAAGCGTTGGAGCGGTGGGACGCGTATCATGACAGTGCGGATTTCAAGGTCAGGTCAGAAAGGGCACAACAAAACAAGATGAAGAACTGCGAACTGGAGGGGAAGGCGAACCCAATACATCATCGGGGTTCGTAGTCTTCGTACCGTTGTGCCAAGAAGGTATGATTTTTATTAATATCATAGTATTACTTAAATTCTCATAAACTATGTTCGTATAATATTCGCCTAACGTTCATACTCATTTAATAGATACAAGCTGAACTCGGGAGGATGCCAACCGCGCCCGAGCTATTCTTGGACTGCGAAGAGCGATGATGAAGGGACGACTAGTTTTGTCATGAGGAAAGATCAGGCAATCTGGGTGAGTACTAACTATTTCAAATAGATCAATTTTGTCTATACTTTAGGTGGTAGATAACTATCTTTAATGATTTCATCTAATAATAACTTAAATTGAAATCATTGTTGTGTACGCAGGATGCCTACAAAAATGAGCACGCGAACCTCGAGACTTCTTCTGATGCTATCCAAGTCGACCTAAATCAATGTTTTTTTCAAGGTCGTCTCGGGGTACAAGAAAGGGAGTGTGTACGGTGTAGGAAATGCACACGAGATGTACTATACACCTCCCCCACCGCATCTTGGCACCTCTACACAGATGGAGTACACGCCGGCGGGATCTTAGCAACCCGACCCAGAGAAGGAGCGACTGAAGGAACAGATGGTCCAACAGCAGGAGCAAATGAAGGAATAGCAGGAGCAAATCAAGAAGATGCAGGAACATTTGAACATGTTTCAGGCTATGTTTGCGATATGCAACCAAGGTCGTCCCCCATCCCCTCCAGACGACAGGGACCCCTTTAATGATGGTGGTGGTACCTCTTGTGCTGCAGCTAGCTTCACAGTTAACTGATTGTTTTTTTTTGTTGTTGTAACTGGATTTATGGATGATGTATGCTGTAGATAACTTCGAACTAGTTTAGATTTATGTACCTTCAAACCATATATTAAAACTTTTTTATATGAATGTTTTTTCAGCATAAATGTGTCGAGAGATGAAGTGGTTTTGGTTGATTGAGAATGAATGAAGTTGAGGTATTGTGGATGGTCGACAGTTGTGGTTGTTTGATTGTTGTGGATGTGGTTTATTTTGCAGGTTTTGGCTAGACATCAAACGCATGTTTATGGCCATGCAGCAGCATACATGGCGTCCGTTGTTGGACGCCATGCCAGACGTCGGAGGAAGCTAAAATCAACGAAAAATAACAGATACTCAGGGGAGGTGGCATCTGACAGTGGATGCCAGGTGCCCCTGGATGGCGTACACCGTCAGACGCCATCTGCTTTGGGTTGGCGTCCGACAGTGGACGCCATCCAGAGGCACCTGGCGTCCACTGTCAGATACCACCCCTAGCGTCCATTGTCGGTCACCCGTTTTTTTGGCGTCAACAGTGGACGCCCGCTTTAAAAATAGGCGACCGGTCGTGGCTTCTACTTTCTGGTGTATGTTTGTGGACGCCCGTCCCCGTATAGCGTCCATTGACGCAAGCCATTGGGTGGATGCCCAAGAGCTCTATTCTTGTAGTGGCAACAATTATTGCCTAACGGGTCTTAGTTATCCGAAAGGCATTGGCGTCTTACACCTCCACAACAATTATTTGCCTAATGAATCTTAGTTATCCGAGAGGCATTGGAGTCTTATCCCCCCACAGGAATTTTCGCCTAGCGGGTCTTAGTTATGCGAGAGGCATTGGAGTCTTATACCTCCACAGCAATTTTTGCCTAGCGGGTCGATGGTGGAATTCGTCGTCTATCCTACCGATCAAGTAAACCAACTAATCCTAACAAGTAGCTAGGGAAGTCGGGTCGAATCCACGGGGACGGAAAGAGGTTTCTAGACTAAGGTCTACCTAAGGACTAGACTAAGTCAACTAAGCTAAACAAACTAAAACGATGAAGGGGGGCAAAACTATGACTAGAAATGAACTAAGTATATCAACTAAAGCTAAATGATTCAACTAACTAGAGAAACAATGACTAAAAGAATGGAGAATTCAATAGAAAAAGGACTAGGATTAGGTCGGGTTCAAGGGTGATGAGATGATCAAGAAAGAGTAAAGTTAAAGGAGTAATCAAGCTATCTAGGTATAATACGGGCTCTCGCTCCAAAACCGACCTAGAGGTTTGATGGTAGGGAATTGCCATGGGTCCTACCGATCAAGTATACCAACTATACCTAACTAGTAGCTAGGGTAAGTTGGGTCGAGTCCACGGGGACGGTAGTAGGCGTCTAGACTAGGGTCAACTCACAAACAAGACTAAATCACCAACACAACACAAAGGGAGACTAACTAACGAGAATTGATTAACTATGATGGTTGGAAAAGATGAAAGTGGACTAACAATGAACTATGTATAACATGAACTAATTGAACAACTAGAACAATACAATCAACTAACTAGATAAATATATGCTAGCAAGATGAAGATATCAAATATGGGAAGGAGTAGGGTTAGGTTGGGTTCATAAGTGTAGGAGGATGATTGGAAGGTCAAGGGTGTAGGTTTCTCCTAGTTACTAAGGTCGGTCCGCGCTCTCGCGTCAAAGCCAAAGTCCGCACTCTCGTGTCAAAGCCAAAGTCCGCACTCTCGTGTCAAAGACTAGACCCGAATACTCATGCAAGATATTACCCAATACACAAGAATTCAACCACAAATCGATCACAAAATGAGAAGATGAAAACAAGCATGAGAAGCATGGCCACTACAACTCAAACAAGCAATTCAACAAACACATAGAGTGCTCAACATGTGACTAGTAACAAAGAATCCACCTTTACCCTTAATCAAACCCTAATTACCCATAATCCACACTTAATCCCCATACTAACCCCACAAAAAGTCTACTCACTCATAATCAAACTAATACTAACAATGATAAGAGAAATCAACACAAACAACAAAATATTCATTATGAAACTAGAAAGAACAAGAACAATAAGAATAGATTAAAACTTGCAAGATTAACAAAGATTAAGAGAAAAGAGATTATACCAACTAACAAGAGGATGAAAAAGATGAGAACTTGTATTAAAAGAACACCCAAAAATCTCCACCAAAAGTTGTCAAGGATTGATGGATTCTTCAAGAGATCCTTAATACAAGATTAACTAACTAAATTAATCTAAGATTAACAAAAGTTTAAGGAGAGATTAGTCTAATGAGAGGAGGAACTCTATCTAGGGTTTAGAATAATGTAGAGGAGTCTAAGGTGCTTAAACAATAGAAAGAAAGGGTATATATAAGGTTACAAGAGTGAAGGAGAATGAAAGAAGTCACGCGGCTACAGCACGCTCTTCCTAACCGTGGGTGGTCATAATGGTAAAAATGCAAATCCCGTAGTAAATCCTTAGTAGACTAGGTGGACTTAAGGTAAAGGACCAACGAAACTATTGATTTAGGGTCATTCTACTAGACTAAAGTCCAAGACTCGATTCACATCACTAGGAAGGGAAATTAAACACTTGCTAACAAGCCTCAAAACCGGGTTTTCGAAAATCTTTTTACACACTAGACACAACTACACATCACAAAACAAAGACGCGACAAAAACGAAAGAAAATGAGACAAAGACAACAAAACAAAACAAAATAAAACAAACACACAAAGAGAACAAACACCACCCCGAAACATCCGCATAAGTAACCAAATCAACCTCAACTCAACAAAGCTCCACCCGAGCACACATCATCGCAAAATCTCCTCCAAACTCCACAAGGGACAAAGAGGAAAAAGGGATAAAAAGATGTTACCGAATGTCTTTAAAGCCCTCCAAAGTTAACGGTGATTAAGCGACCTACAAGGAAAAAGGGAGGCAAAACACACACAATACAACAAAAATACGACACAACGACACAAAAGGAAAACACACAAAAGAAAATCATTTTGAATTTTGTGAATTTTTTTCAAATTTTTAGGGTTTTTAAGATTTTTTTCGAGAAAGCTACGAAAATAAAGCTAAACTATACTAGGATATTGCTCCCCCACACTTAAACCGAGCAATGTCCTCAAGCTCGATCGTAGTGTATGGAGACACTAAAAAATAAGAGAAACTACGAAAATAAAGCTAAAAATCAAAAAGAAAAGCGGAGAAAAGGGTAGAATGTGTCCGGTCGGGGTGTAATTAAGTCACCATGGGCTGAGACGAGAAAAGATATGGATGGAGGAAGAAATAAAAGGAAATGGGAGGGGAGGACTTGGTGTAATCAAGTCACCTAGCCCGGATTCCGCCCGAATCCGACTAAATCTTATCAA
This sequence comes from Agrostemma githago, assembly GCA_958450325.1. Lineage (NCBI taxonomy): Eukaryota > Viridiplantae > Streptophyta > Magnoliopsida > Caryophyllales > Caryophyllaceae > Agrostemma > Agrostemma githago. The sequence continues at coordinate 30,797,620 of OY288256.1, forward strand.
AAGAAAGTAAAATCAAAGAAAAAGTGAAAATACTTGCAAATTTTGATTTTGAAATGACTCTCGATGTAGTCACGTCATCGAGAGTCGGGAGCAATGACTACCAAGGCCCCGAAGGCCACCTTGACACAAAAATGGATGTGGGGAAGGGAATGATAAGTGTAGTTTGTAGTGCCTTTTTCACTATGTTTTGGTCCCATTTCCTTGTGGAATCGCTCCTTGGGAGCAATTTATTGGCTTCTTATGCTTCCTTTAGTTCGTTTCAGGTTCCCGAGACCGATTTGGAAGAGTTGGAGCGATTCCGACTCTACACATACACATTTTGGAGCCAACGGAGTAAAGGAACGATGACTCGATGCCTTGGAATCGACCCCGAGACCTTGGGACCCAATCCCGAGCCTCCGAGACCCGATCTCGAGTCCCGAGAATTGGCGAGAAACCCATGAGAGGCAAGGAGGGACCAAAGAGCTCTTAAGGGAGGCCTACAAGACCCATCCCGTTCGGGATGGCCTCATCCCGTTCGGGATGAGGTGCGCTTTGAAGAAGGCCACTGTGAGCCCATCCCGGTTGGGACCAACCCGTCTCGGTCGGGATGACAGGGCCGTCCCGATCGGGATGCTACAGGGGCAGCACGGGCTCTTTTCTTTCTTCTCCTTCATTCTTGTACCCATATATATACTTCCCCCTTGTAATGTTAAGACATCTTATCATACCCTAGACTAATTTAAGCCTCCATTAGACTTTCAAAACCCTAGATTAGTGTTCTCTTATTAGCTTTAATCTTCCTTTAATTATTAGTTAATCTTTGTAATTGGTTCTTGTATTAAGAAGTTCTTGAAGATTGCTCCAAGCTTGACAACCTTGGGATTCTATTTGGGTTCTTATTTATACAAGATTGCATCTTTTCATCTTCCTAGTGTTGGTATAATCATCCCTACTCTTAATCTTGTTTTAATCTTTTCATATTGTTATTGTTATTGTTCTTGTTATTCATTATAGATGTTTGTTTTGTGATGATGTTTTCTCTTGTTATGGTTGTGTTGTTCTTCATCATGAGTGAGTAGTCTTTTTGTGGGGTTAGTAGGGGGATTAGGGGTAGATTATGGATGATTAGGGTTGATTAAGGGAAAAGGGTGAAACTTTGTTGTTAGTAACATTGTGGGCACTCCATGTGTTTGTTGATATGCTTGTGTGAGTTGTAGTGGCCATGCTTCCCATACTTGTGTTCATATTCTCATTGTTTGTCTATTATGTGGAAATGTTGAGAATAGTCGTAGTCACGAGAGTGCGGACTAGGGTCTAAGTTGCGAGAGCCCGGACCCACCTTGACATCGGTCTAAGTTGCGAGAGCCCGGATCGACCCTAGCAATTAGGAGACACCTATACCCTTGATCACCCAATTACCCATCTACTCTTATGAACCCGACCTACCCCACTTCCTTTCCATATTTGACCCATCGTCTTAGTTAGTCATCATTTCTATAGTTTCATTGTTTAGTTAGTCTTTAGTATTCCATTTTAGCTCTTCTCATAGTTAGTTCATTGTTAGTCTATCTTATCTCTTCTCCATCATAGTTTTCCAATTATTGTTTCTTTGTGTTTGTTTGGTGATTTAGTCTTGTTTTAGGCCGACCTAGTCTAACCCTTGCAATACCGTCCTCGTGGATACGATCCCGACTTACCCTAGCTACCCACTAGGTGTAATCGATTGTTTATTGTTGGTTGGGATACACGACAAATCCCTACCAACAATTTGAAATTGATGGCAGGGATTTGTCGTGGAATCCCAACCGATCAATAAATAAACCGGCTATTCCTATGGTAGATAGGGTAAGTCGGGTCGGATCCACGGGAACGGTAATGTAAAGCCTAGACTAAGGTCGCCTAAATACGAGACTAAGTCAACGGACTACGCTAAACAAGAATGATAAGAGGGGAGAAAACTAAGGCTATGGCTAAGGAGACGGAGAAAACAACTAAGGAAAACGGGCTAGGATTAGGTCGGGGTAAAAGGAGTAACGGAATGGTCGAGGAGGAACTAGAGTGAAGGAGGTAGTAGGGTAATCTAGGTATGTTCCGGGCTCTCGCAACTTAGACCGACCTAGAGGTTTCACCTAAAACCCATCTCGGCGACACACATGACAAACGGGGTTACTAGCACGCTATAGTTGCGTAGGTCGCATCCGGGCTCTCGCTACTTAGACCGACCTAGGGGTCATCCTCACCGGGCTCTCGCTACGTAGTGAGGGAACCGAACCCACAAACAAACTATCACCCACAAGAGAAAGGCAAGAAAAACAAGTATTTGCAACTATTAGCCATTCAAGCATTTCAACAAACATGTCACATGCATCAAACCAAGAGGAAACCCAAAATCTTCCACAAACATCTCCAACAAACCCTTAATCGTCCATAACACACCATAATCACCCTACTAACCCTAGCAAAACTCTACTCAAACATATCTATACTAAAACTAGCAAGAACAAGAACAACTAACTCAAATAACAAAACTTGCATAATGAAACTAGAGAAACAATGAACAATGAACAATACAAACAACAAAGATTCAAACTTTAATGATAAAGCAAGATTAAGAGAAGAGAAAAGAGGATTATACCTACTAACAAGATGAATGGAAGAAGGAAACTTGCATAAATGAGAAAAACCCAAAACTAACACCCAAGGTTGTCAACCTTGGTGGAGATCTTGAAGAATTCTCAAATTACAAGCACTAATCTAAGATTAAAGATAATCTAAAGACTAATCTACACTAATCTATGCTAATCTAAGCTAAAATAATCTAGGGTTTAAGGGGAAGTGAAGAACATAACATAAGAATACAAGAGGATGAGTATTTATAGGGTTACAATAACAAGGGAGAAGAAAACAAGGGGACACGGGCTGCAGCACCCCCGTCCCGGCCGAGACGGCCCCATCTCGGCCGGGAACGGCTGGTCCCGACCGAGACAAGGTTGGTCTCGGCCGAGACGGCTCTTCACAGCGGCCTCCTTAAACGTGCACCTCTTCCCGACCGAGATGGCACTTGGTATCGGTCGGGAAGGCTCTGTAGGCATCCAATATGCTCTCTATGGTCCCTCCTTGCTTCTCATGGGCTTCTCACCGAATCTCGGGTCTCGGGATCGAGTCTAAGAGGCTCGGGATTGGGTCCCAAGGTCTCGGGGTCGATTCCAAGGCATCGAGTGATCGTTCCTTCACTTCGTTTGGTTCCAAAAAGTGTATGTATCGAGTCGGATTCGCTCCAACTCTTCATGAGCGGTCTCGGGAACCTGAAAAAACTACAGGAAGCATAAGTAGCCCATAAACCGCTCCCAAGGAGCGATTCCACAAGGAAAATGGGACCAAAACACTACAAAATAGGCACTACAAACTACACCTATCAACTCCCCCACACTTAACCCTTACTCGCCCTCGAGTAAGCACATACTATCTACTAAACTAGCCGAGTGGGTATTAGCGCACCCTACGCCCTTTCAACTCACGCGAGTACACTTAGAGGACAAGTGTACTCCGCAAGGCAAGTGGGGTCTTGCGACAAAACTGTGGATGCAACCGGACACAAAACACACAAACAAACAAACACACAAACAAACACATAATCGGCTGCACCCAAAAGAAAACAAATACCGCTTCCCTCAAGGATCGTTCGATTAGTCCAAGTTCTCCCCTTTTTGTGGGTTTGAAGGGAAAGCGCGCTCCCGACTCACCCATTCACCTACCTCCTACACATTCCACACAAATAAAATGCAATTTGTTGATTTCAATCTTTCTCAATTGTCAAAGAAATGCCAAATCTTGCCAAAAGGGCAAAGAAAAGCAAAAGAAAGAAAAAAATGAAAGAAAGAAAAGAAATGGAGAAAAAAGAAAAGGCACAAAAGCCAAAAAGAAAATAGAAAAGAAGAAAAAGAAATGGCATGGCAACAAACAAAGCAAAAACGTCGAAAAGATAGAATATGCCAAAAGAAAACCCATCTCACAAAAACAAATCCCCACAAAAATAAGCCTTTTTCGACTTTTGCCGTGAAGAGCCTACCAAAGGACCGAGTCCCTAGGAAGGATGATAGCGGCATTAGTCGGTCATCCCTCATTTTGCATATTTTCCACCATTTTACTTTGACTAGTTAGGCGGTTTTGGACACGGGACGACCCTCTTGGCTCACGCTAAAGGGGGCGGGGTCTCACTTACCTACAGTGTCGACTAACATCGTGGCTCCTCATTTTTCCACTCCGCCGATCGTCCCGTAGTACGTTTTTAGAAAGTTAGGAGGACCTAGGTAAGTTACCAACGTTTTTGTTGTTTTATCGTCATACTATTAGGGTTTAGTCCACCTTGGTTTGTATTGCTAGCTTGGGAACGTTGTCGCTTACCTCGAGTTCTAAACCGGTGTTTCATTCACCGCTTTTAGAGGGAAGCGGTATTTCTTTTGTTTCGGGTGCAACCGATTATGTGTTTTGATGGTAGGGATTTGTCACGTCCCTAGCCAATCAATATAACACAGACTAACCTAGTGAGTAGCTAGGGTAAGTCGGGATCATATCCACGAGGACGGTATATCAAAGTTTAGACTAGGTTGGCCTAAAACGAGACTAGATTACCAAACAAACACGAAGAAGCGGTAAATGGAAAACTATTGAGAAGGAGGAATAGGAACTAGACTATCAATGCTAAACAATGTTAATGATCGATCTAACAAATAGTCTAGAGTAAACGATGTCTAACTTAAGAAGATGGACTCAAATATGAAAAGAAGTGGGGTAGGTCGGGTTCATAGGGGTAGAAGGGTAATTGGGGTAATCAAGGGTAAAGGTGTCTCCTAATCGCTAGAGTCGGTCCGGGCTCTCGCAACTTAGACCGGTGTCAAGGTGAGTCCGGGCTCTCGCAACTTAGACCCTAGTCGGCACGCTCGTGACTATGACTATTCTCAACATTTCCACAAAATAAGCAATCAATGAGAAGATGAACACAACCATGGGAAGCATGGCCACTACAACTCACACAAGCATATCAACAAACACATAGAGTGCTTACAATGTGACTAACAACAAAGATACAACCTTTTCCCCTTAATCAATCCTAATCATCCATAATCTACCCCTAATCCCCCTACTAACCCCACAAAGAAACTACTCACTCATTATCAATGAGAAACTAACATTAACAAGAGAAAACAAACTAAGCATCCAAGTATTCATTATGAACAACTAACAACAATAACAATAAAAAAATGAAACAAGATTGGAAAAACAAAGACAAGAGTAAGAAAGGTTATACCAACACTAGGAGGAGGAAAAGATGCAAACTCGTATAAATAAGAACCCAAATAAAACCCAAGGTTGTCAATCTTGGAGAATTCTTCAAGTATCCTCTTAATACAAGATTAATTACAATAATTAACTAAGGATTAACTAGGATTAACTAAGATTAGTGGAAGATTAAAGCTAATGAGTGAGAGTAAATCTAGGGTTTTTGGAGGCTTAAACTAATGTAGGGTAAGATAAAGATGTCTTAAAATTACAAGAAGGGAGTATATATATGGGTACAAGAGTGAAGGAGAAGAAAAGAAGAGGCCCGTGCTGCCTCTGTAGCTTCCCGACCGGGACGGATCATCCCGATTGGGACGGCTCTTTCATCCCGATCGGGACGAGTTGGTCCCGACCGGGATGGGCTCACAGCAGCCATCCTAATGTAGCACCCCATCCCGAACGGGATGAGGCCATCCCGAACGGGATGAGGCCATCCCGAACGGGATGGGTCTTGTATGCCTTCCTTAAACACTCTTTGGTCCTTTCTTGCCTCTCATGGGCTTCCCACCGATTCTCGGGACTCGGGATCGGGTCTCGGAGGCTTGGGATTGCGCCCCAAGGTCTCGGGGTCGATTCCAAGGTCTCGAGTCATCGTTCCTTTATCTCGTTGGCTCCAAAATGTGTATGTATTGAGTCGGAATCGCTCCAACTCTTCCAATTCGGCCTCGGGAACCTGAAACGAACTAAAGGAAGCATGAGAAGCCCATGAATCGCTCCAAAGGAGCGATTCCACAAGGAAAAAGGGACCAAAACACAACAAATAGGCACTATAAACTACACTTATCAACTCCCCCACACTTAACCCTTACTCTCCCTCGAGTAAGCACATACTAACTACTTCACTAGCCGAATGGGTATTAGCGCACCCTACGCCCCTTCAAATCACGCGAGTGCACCTAGAGGAAAAGTGCACTCCGCAAGGCAAGTAGGGTCTTGCGACAAAACTGTGGATGCAACCGGACACAAAGCACATAAACAAACAAACAAACACATAATCGGTTGCACCCAAAACAAAAGAAATACCGCTTCCCTCTAAAAGCGGTGAATGAAACACCGGTTTAGGACTCGAGGTAAGCGACAACGTTCCCAAGCTAGCAATACAAACCAAGGTGGACTAAACCCTAATAGTATGACGATAAAGCAACAAAAACGTTGGTAACTTACCTAGGTCCTCCTAACTTTCTAAAAACGTACTACGGGACGATCGGCGGAGTGGGAAGTGATGATCCACGGTGTTAGTCGACACTGTAGGTAAGTGAGACCCCGCCCCCTTTAGCGCGACCTAAGAGGGTCATCCCGTGTCCAAAACCGCCTAACTAGTCCAAGTAAAAAGGTGGAAATATGCAAAATGAGGGAAGACCGACTAATGCCGCTATCATCCTTCCTCTGTACTCGGTCCTTTGGTAGGCTCTTCACGGCAGAAGTCGGAAAAAGGCTTATTTTTGTGGGGATTTCTTTTTGTGAGACGGATTTTCTTTTGGCATTTTCTTTCTTTTCAACGTTTTGATTTGTGTTGCCATGCCATTCTTTTTCTTCTTTTCTATTTTCTTTTTGGCTTTTGTGCCTTTTCTTTTCCTTCATTTCTTTTTTTTCTTTCATTTTTTTCTTTCTTTTCTTTTCTTTGCCCTTTTTTGGCAAGATTTGGCATTTTTGGCATTTTCATTGTATAACAAGAAAGAGAGAATTCATCAAATCACATTTTATTGTGTGGATAGGTGTAGGAGGTAGGGAAATGAGTATGTCGGGACGGGCCAAGACCCTTCAAACCCACAAAAAGTGGAGAACTTGGACTAATCAACCGATCCTAAACACGGTCACCTAGGGAACGAGACTCGGTAACCAAGGCCTTTTCACACCGTGGGTGGTCATAATGGTCAAAAGTGCAAATCCCGTAGTAAATTCCTAGTAAGCTAGGTGGACTCAAGGTAAAGGACCAACGAATTCATTGATTCAGGGTCATTCTACTAGGCTAAAGCCCAAGACTCGATTTACACTACTAAAAAGGGAAAGTACACAATCACACACTAGCCTCTAAACTGGGTTTTCGAAAACGGTTTACACACATGACACACAACACAACATAACATAAAATTAAAGACAAGACGAAAATGAGAGAGAAAGAAACAAAGGCAACAAGAACAAAACACAACGAAACAAACATAAAACAAACACCACCCCGATATTCCATACAAGCCACCAAATCATCCACCAATATGCACAAAGCTCCACCCGAGCACACCTCAACACAACCTTCTCCAAACATCACAAGGAAGAAAGGAGAAAAAGGGATAAGATGTTACCGGAAGTCTTTAGAGCTTTCCAAAGTCATTGGCGATTAAAGCAACCTATAACGACAAAAGAAGGCAAAACACGCACACAAAACAAATATACGACACAAAGAAACAAAATGAAAACACAAAAGAGAAAATCTTTTTGATTTTTGTGAAAAATTTTCAAATTTTTAAGGATTTTTAAGATTTTTTTCGAAAAACAAAGAAAATAAAACTAACTACACTAGAATATCGCTCCCCCACACTTAAATCGAGCCATGTCCTCATGCTCGATCGTAGGGTGCGGAGAGACAAAAGAAAAGAAAAGAAACTACGAAAATAAAGCTAAAGATTAAAAAGAAAAGTGGAGAAAAGGGTAGAAGGTGTCCGGCCGGGGTGTAGTCAAGTCACCATGGGCCGAGACGAGAAAAAGATATGGAACGGGGAAGAAAAATAAAAATAAAGAAATAAAAGGAAATGGGAGGGGAGGGCTAGGTGTAATCAAGTCACCTAGACCGGATTCCGTCCAAATCCGACTAACTCCTAACAAGGGGTGAAAATCTTGTAAATGGACTAATCGATTGACTCGCGACGTAATCACGTCGTCGGGAGTCGGGAGCAACCAAACTATGTCCTCGAAGGCCCCTAGATACCGAGACTCAAGGGAAGGGGGCAAACAATGAAAAGGAAGCGATAAAAAGACGGAAAAGTAAGGATAGTTACCCAAACCGAGCGGCTAGTAACTCACTTGCTCCATCGTCTCGTTGATCATTAGAGGCTCGTCGCTTATTTTCTCGGTTTCCATCTCGCTTCACACTTGAAGAGAACTCACGGTACAGGTAGCTATGGTAGGGGTGTGGGATTTTATGTGAGAGTCGGTGTAAAGCGGATAGGAAATGGAGTGAGGGCATGACAATGAAGTACAAGGGGCATATGATAAGGCTAGGGTAGCTAGGGAGGTTGGGAGGGGGCATAAAACGGTTGGGTGGACTCTATTTGCGAAGAAGAATCACAAAGGGGGAGCAGAGGACCATCCCGGTCGGGAAGACTGATCCCGATCGGGTTCCCTCACCCGTCCCGGTCGGGACGACATCATCCCGGTCGGGACGGACCCACAGTAACCCCAATTCTTGGTGCACCCATCCTGATCGGGACGGCTTCTTCCCGGTCGGGATGCCTCATCCGTCCCGGTCGGGACGCCCTCATCCCGGTCGGGACGAACTCACAGAAGGCTCCAAATATGGCGCACCCATCCCGATCAGGACGGGTCCTTCCAGGTCGGGTTGCCTTACCCTTCCCGGTCGGGACACCTCATCCCGGCCGGGATGGGTCTTCTTCAACTTCCACAATCACCAAAAACTTGCTTCAAGCTTCAAAAACCCGATCCTCGTGCCTACAACCCAAGGTATATCATCGCCAATCCTCTCTAGGAGCGTTCTCACTTCACCTATAAAGCATTACTCAAACACACATCAAACTCTCTCCCTCACAACGCTCATCAATCAATCCAAATAACAAGAATTCACAAAAATTCAACAAATTACAAGAAAGAGATATATACAATGAGACGGTTCTTGTGGAACTCCGTCAAACCAAGGTGGTGCTTTCCTTAATCTTTTTCAACAACCAAAACTAGTTCCATCTCCATCAAGGGGACGTAAGAACAAGTCGAAGGCCCTTGAGAAGTCTTCAATCAAGCTTGTAATGTAACCGACCACATTCCAAGGCTCCTCACGGCCTTGCCTTGACGTTCCCGAGGCATCTCGCTCTTCCAAGTTCAACGGCTTGAACTTGTACTTTTGGTCCTTGGGGATATACCCAAACGTCCACCGGTCCTCATGCGGCCCCAAGGGAGGCTCATCTTTGTCCTTGCTTACCAACTTGTCGTCAAGCCCATGATTCGGGCACTCATCCTCAAGTACATAAGAGTACTTCTTCAAGATTTGTTCCGGTTCACCCCCTAGTTCGATGTCTTTCTTGGCTTGGATCATATTGCATGTCTCATCGCTAGTAGGCGAGGTGTTGCCTTGGAGGTCAAACACTATCTTCTCCTCACCTAACTCAAATGTGATCCTACCATTCTTCACATCGATCATGGCACCCGCGGTGTGTAGAAATGGGCGCCCAAGAATAATGGGAGTGTTGGCATCCTCCGGCATGTCGAGCACAATGAAGTCAACCGGAATGAAGTATTTCCCCACTCGTACCGGTACGTCCTCTAGGATTCCTAATGGTCGATTGAATGATTTATCGGCCATTTGGAAGGTGAGGGACGTACATTTCAACTCCTTCATTCCGAGTCGGCAACAAATAGAATAGGGGATGATGCTCACACATGCGCCCAAGTCGCATAACGCATTCTTAATCAAGAAATTGCCTATGGTGCAAGGGATCGAAAAACTACCCGGATCCTTCAACTTCGGAAGCGTGGAACCTTGTATGAGCTCGCTCACCACCCTCGTGAACGCTACGGTTTCTTCCTTGTCGACGGATCTCTTCCTAGCCAAAATTTCTCTCATAAATCTTCCATATGCCGGGATTTGGGTAAGTAATTCGGTGAACGGGACACTAACATCCAATTTCTTCACAATACTAAGGAACTTGTCGTAATGAGTGTCCACCTTAGTCTTCATTTGCCTTGATGGGTAAGGCAACTTGATTTGGTACTTGTTTTGATCAATTGGGGTGGACTCTTCACTTGAAACATTCCCTTTACCCTTTTCTTGTGCTTGAAGAGGAGGAGGGTTGTCTTCTTGAGGTTTCTTGACCTCCCATAAGACTTGCTCCTCAATTGGCATGTCAAAGCTTGGCTCTTCTTGATTCGGAGATGTCATTTGCACTGTCGGTTCTTGCATTGGCTCTTGCTCATTAGGATATGGAGGGGAGTTGTAGGATTTACCTCTCCTTGTGGTGATAGCATTTACATGCTCAAATATCGATGTTTCACCTTGAGAAGGTAGTTGCCCCTTTTGTCTTGAGGAGCTCCCCGAAGTAAGTTGAGATACTTGAGTTTCAAGCATCTTCATACGAGCATCTCTTACCGCATTTTCCCCTTGAATATAAGCAAAGAGCTCTTGTTGTGTTCTTGACATATCCATTTGACATTTTTGCACATCTTGAGTATTCTTTTGCATATCCATCAAAGTCTTTTGAACGTCAAAATCCCGAGGTGGGGACGATGGATTATGCGGAGTATCGGTGATGGAGAGGGGAATGCCATAATCATGTGTAGGAGACCGGCTCCTAGGCTTTCTTTGTTGTTGTTGATTTTGAGTTGCTTGTTGACGGTTCCCTTGGAACCCATGAGAGTTGCCTTAATTAAGGCCTTGATTGTTGTTTTGTTGTTGTTGGAAGCCTTGGTTTCCTTTGAAACCGCCTTGATTGAAGTTCCCTTGTTGGAACCCTTGATTGTTGTTGTGAAAGGTACCTTGGCTATTTTGCTTGAAGTTGTTGAAGGGTCTTGGACTACCCATGTAACCTTGGTAACCTTGGTTGTTGTCCCTTAAGGGAGGTGGAACATAGGGACGATGTTGTTGTTGATGTTGAAAGGCTTGTTGTTGGGGGACTTGTTTGGAAGCTTGGTATTGATTAGAGAAGGAATCACCTTGCTTGAACGCTTGAAAGGCGCTCACTTGCTCAATACTCCCTCTACAACTCATAGGTTCATGACCAACGATTCCACAAGTGTCGCACATCCCAAAGTAAGGTGTAGGAGGTGCGAACCCCAACGCATTCACTTCTTGAATCGGTTGATGGTGGGAGGAACTAGAGCCTTGGACTTGGTTGAGGTGACTTTGGAGCTTCTTGTCAATAGTCTCCATGTGTGTTTTAAGTTGAGCTCCAAGGTCAATGCTTAGCTTAGTGATGGCATCGACCTCATGCATGCCTTCTCAATGTGCCTTCCTAGGCCTAGAATATTGCGAATTGTGCACCGCCATCTCTTCGATTCTCGCCCATGTTTGGTCGTCATCGACCTCGATAAACCTACTATTGGAGCCCATGTTGAGAATGGCTCTCGAGTCCACATAAAGTCCATTCCAAAATTGTTGTACTAAGAACCATTGTGAGAGTCCATGATGAGGGCACGATCTTACCAAAGACTTAAACCGCTCCCAAGCTTCATATAGGCTCTCTTCATCCCTTTGTTGGAACCCGGTGATGGAGGCCCTAAGCAAGTTCGTCTTTTCCGGAGGGTAAAACTTTTGGTAGAACGCCAAGGCAAGATTTTTCCAAGTGTCGATACCCATGGTTGCCCTATCGAGACTCTTGATCCATTGCTTCGCTTTTCCAATAAGAGAGAACGGGAAGAGTACCCATCGAATTTGATCTTGAGTAACCCCGGTTTGAGATATAGCGTCACAATAATCGGAGAAAGTCTCCATATGTTGGTGCGGGTCTTCGGTGGGCAAACCACTAAATGGGCTCCTCTCCACAAGTTGGATAAATTGAGTCTTGGCCACAAAATTTCCGGTGTAGGTTTCCGGTAATGCACTCGGTCCCGGCAAGACATCCTCGGTGAATGTGGAGTGAGAGGAAAACTTAGGCATTCTTGGATGTAAGGGAGAGGATGGTGGTGTAGAGATTGTTGATGTAGATGAAGAGGGGGAACTAGGAGAAGAATCACCGAAGGGATTGATGAAGGTCCCTCCGGCCGTCTCTCGAGGTGAGTTGCTCAAGTCGGCTCCTTGGGCTTGCCTTGATGAGTGGTGCTTGCACTTGGTTGAGAGATCCTAACCCGATTAATCGTCCGTTGGCGAAAGGCTCGAATTAGTCTCTCCGACTCTGGATTAAAGAGATAGAAGTCGCCTCCCCTCCTAGTCATACACTACACACTAGAACAAACGTGAGAACACCTAGTGCTTTATGGGCACTAGGCAACGACAACAACAAACACAACTAGAGACAAAGAAAAAAAGAAGAAAAACTAGAGAATATTCACAAGAGAAGATGGGAGAACACAAAGAAATGTAACTAAGTCTAGAAATAAGCTAACTAAGGCTAAACAATGGGTCCGTTATTCCGTTACCCCTTTGACCCCTACTAACCCTAGCAAGAACACTACTCTTAACATAATCCAACTAATACTAACAAGAACAAGACGGAATAAGAAAAGAGACAAAACAAACATCTACAAACTAGTAAAAACAATGAACTATGATTAAAGATGAGAACTTGATGAAGAACAAAGGATTAAGAGTAAAGAGGAAGAGAGGATTATACCATACTAACAAGAGAATGAAAAGGAGAACACTTGTATAGAAGAAAACCCAAATAATTCCACCAAGGTTGTCAAGCTTGAATGGATTCTTCAAGAATTTCTTAATACAAGAGCTAATCTAAGATTAACTACTAATTATCGACTAATCTACACTAATCTAATCTAATCTAACCTAAAGTAGTCTATGGTTTTAAGGAGATAACCTAAGATAACATAAGATCATGTCTTAATACAAGAGGGGGAGTATATATAGGGTTACAAATGGAAGGGAGAAGAAACAAAGTAAGCGCGGGTGAGCTGTAGCCCATCCTGGCCGGGATGAGGTGCTCCCGGTCGGGACGGGGTCGGTCCCGGTCGGGAAGCCTTGATCCCGATCGGGATGGGCCCAGGTCAGGAGCCTTCTTGTTTGTGCACCTCATCCCGAACGGGATGAGCCTTGTAGGCCTCCATTATGATCTTTTTGGTCCCTCCTTGGTTCACATGGACTTCTCACCAATTCTCGGGTCTCGGGATCGGGTATCGGAGGCTCGGGATTGGGTCCCAAGGTCTCGGGGCCGACTCCAAGGCATCGAGTCATCGTTCCTTAGTTTCGTTGGCTCCAAAATGTGTATGTATTGAGTCAGAATTGCTCCAACTCTTCCAAATCAGTCTCGGGAACCTGAAACGGACAAAAGGAAGCATAAGAAGCCCCTAAACCGCTCCCAAGGAGCGATTATACAAGGAAAATGGGACCAAAACACTAAGAAATAGGCACTACAAATGACACTTATCATGTTTGTTTGTGTGTTTGTTTGTTTATGTGTTTTGTGTCCGGTTGCATCCACAGTTTTGTCGCAAGACCCAACTTGCCTTGCAGAGTGCACTTGTTCTCTAAGTGCACTCGCGTGAGTTGAAGGGGCGTAGGGTGCGCTAATACCCATTCGGTTAGTGTAGTGGTTAGTAAGTGCTTACTCGAGGGCGAGTAAGGGTTAAGTTTGGGGGAGTTGATAAGTGTAGTTTGTAGTGCCTATTTGTTGTGTTTTGGTCCCTTTTTCCTTGTGGAATCGCTCCTTTGGAGCGATTCATGGACTTCTTATGCTTCCTTTAGTTCGTTTCAGGTTCCCGAGGCCGAATTGGAAGAGTTGGAGCGATTCCGACTCAATACATACACATTTTGGAGCCAGCGAGATAAAGGAACGATGACTCGAGACCTTGGAATCGACCCCGAGATCTTGGGACCCAATCCCGAGCCTCCGAGACCCGATCCCGAGTCCCGAGAATCGGTGGGAAGCCCATGAGAGGCAAGGAAGGACCAAAGAGTGTTTAAGGAAGGCATACAAGACCCATCCCGTTCGGGATGGCCTCATCCCGTTCAGGATGGGGTGCTACATTAAGACGGCTGCTGTGAGCCCATCCCGGTCGGGACCATCCCGTCCCGGTCGGGATGACAGGGCCGTCCCGATCGGGATGATCCGTCCCGGTCGGGACCGTGATGCTGCTGCCCGACTCTTTTTTCTTTCTTCTCCTTCGTTCTTGTACCCATATATATACTCCCTTCTTGTAATTTTAAGACATCTTATCTTACCCTACATTAGTTTAAGCCTCCAAAACCCTAGATTTACTCTCACTCATTAGCTTTAATCTTCCCTTAATCTTAGTTAATCCTTAGTTAATTATTGTAATTAGTCTTGGATTAAGGGATTCTTGAAGATTGTTCCAAGATTGACAACCTTGGGATTGTATTTGGGTTTCTCATTAATGCAAGTTTTCATCTTTTTCATCATATTATTGTTGGTATAACCTTCTCTACTCTTAATCTTGTTATTTAATCCTGTCTGAATCCTTTCTTTATTGTTCTTATCATTGTTCTCAATTTTCATAATGGATGTTTGGTTATTGAGTTTGTTTTCTCTTGTGAATGTTAGTTTCTCATTGATAATGAGTGAGTAGTTTCTTTGTGGGGTTAGTAGGGGGATTAGGGGTATATTATGGATGATTAGGGTTGATCAGGGGGAAAAGGTTACATCTTTGTTGTTAGTCACATTGTGAGCACTCCATGTGTTTGTTGATATGCTTGTGTGAGTTGTAGTGGCCATGCTTCCCATACTTGTGTTCATCTTCTCATTGATTGCCTATTTTGTGTAAAGGTTGAGAATAGTCATAGTCACGAGAGTGCCGACTAGGGTCTAAGTTGCGAGAGCCCGGACCCACCTTGACATCGGTCTAAGTTGCGAGAGCCCGGACCGACTCTAGCGATTAGGAGACACCTATACCCTTGATCACCCCAATTATCCTTCTACCTCTATGAACCCGACCTACCCCACTTCTTTCCATATTTGTGTTAATCCTCCTAGTTAGCTATTGTTCTTTTAGTTTATTCTTTAGTTCGATCATTAGCTTAGTCATACCTCTCCTCCATCATTAGTTTCCCTTTTATTGCATTCTTTGTGTTCGTTTGGTAATCTAGTCTCGTCGTAGGCGGACCTAGTCTAAACCTTGATATACCGTCCTCGTGGATACGATCCCGACTTACCCTAGCTACTCACTAGGATAGTCGGTGTTATATTGATCGGCTAGGGACGTGACAAATCCCTACCATCACAAACCAAGGTGAACTAAACCCTAATAGCATGACGATAAAGCAATAAAAACGTTGGTAACTTACCTAGGTCCTCCTAACTTTACTACGGGACGATCGGCAGGGTGGAAAAGTGATGAACCACGGTGTTAGTCGACACTGTAGGTAAGTGAGACCCCACCCCCTTTAGCGATGAGCCAAGAGGGTCGTCCCATGTCCAAAACCGCCTAACTAGTCCAAGTAAAAAGGTGGAAATAAATGCAAAATGAGGGAAGACCGACCATTACCGCTATCATCCTTCCTAGGGACTCGGTCCTTTGGTAGGCTCTTCACGGCAAATATCGGAAAAAGGCTTATTTTGGGATGTTGGGATTATTTTTGTGAGACGGGTTTTCTTTTGGCATTTTTCGTTCTTTTTGACATTTTGCTTTGTTTGTCGCCATTTCTTTTTCTTCTTTTCTATTTTCTTTTTGGCTTTTGTGCCTTTTCTTTTTCTTCATTCTTTTCTTTCTTTCATTTTCTCACTTTTTCTTTTCTTTGCCCTTTTGGCTTGATTTAGCTTTTTGGCTTTTCTTTGTATGACAAGAAAGGGAGAATTCAACAAATTGCAACTTATTATGTGGATATGTGTAGGAGGTAGGTAAATGGGTGAGTCAAGGGTCGCGATCCCTCTTCAAACCCACAAAAAGTGGAGAACTTGGACTAATCAAACAATCCTAAACACGGTCACCTAAGGGACGAGACTCGGTAACCAAGGCCTTTTCACACTGTGGGTGGTCATAATGGTCAAAATGCAAATCCCGTAGTAAATCCCTAGTAAGCTAGGTGGACTCAAGGTAAAGGACCAACGAACTCATTGATTTAGGGTCATTCTACTAGACTAAAGTCCAAGACTCAATTTATACCACTAGGAAGGGAAATTAAACACTCGCACACTAGCCTCTAAACCGGGTTTTCGAAAACCATTTACGCACACGACACACTTACACACATAAAACAAAGACACAATGAAAATGAAAGAAAAAGAGACAAAAGATAACAAAACAAAACAAGGAGAAACAAACACATAAACAACACAAACACCACCCCGATATTCCATACAAGTCACCAAATCATCCACCAATATGCACAAAGCTCCACCCGAGCACACAACATCACAATTTCCTCCAAACTCCACAAGAAATAAAGATGGAAAAGGAATAGAAGATGTTACCGGATGTCTTCAAAGATTTCCAAAATTAACGGTGATTAAGCAACCTATAAAGAAAAGGGAGGAAAAACAAACACAATACAACAAATACTTGACACAAAGGGAAAACACACAAAAGAAAATCTTTTTGATTTTTTGTGAAAATTTTTCAAATTTTTAGGGTTTTTAAAGATTTTTTTCGAAAAACAATGAAAATAAAACTAACTACACTAGAATATCGCTCCCCCACACTTAAACCGAGCAATGTCCTCATGCTCGATCGTAGTATGCGGAGAGACAAAATAAAAGAAAAGAAACTACGAAAATAAAGCTAAAAATAAAAGCTAAAGGTGAAGAAATGGTAGAATGTGTCCGGCCGGGGTGTAGTCAAGTCAACATGGGTCGAGACAAGAAAAGATATGGATGGGGGAAGAAATAAAAGAAGGAAATAAAAGGAAATGGGAGGGGAGGGTTAGGTGTAATCAAGTCACCTAGCCCGGATTCCGCCTAAATCCGACTAAATCCTCAAAAAAGAAAGTGAAAATCTTGTAAAAATTGGATTTCTTGAAAATGACTCTCGATGTAGTCACATCATCGAGAGTCGGGAGCAACAACTACCGAGGCCTCGAAGGCCACCAAGTTACCATGACTCAAGGGGAAAGGGGGCAAACAAGAGAAAAACAAGCAATAAAAGACGGAAAAGTAAGGATAGTTACCAAAACCAATCGGCTAGTAACTCACTTGCTCCATCGTCTCATAGATCAATATTGGCACAAAGCTTGTCTTCTTCATTGTCATCCCGCGTCAAACTTGATAAAACGCATGGTTGGGGTAGTAATGGTAGGGGTGGGATTTGATGTGAATACCGGTCTAAAGTGGATAGAAGATGAAGTGAGGGTATGAAAATGAAGTATGTGGGTGGTATGATATGAGCAAGGAAGGTAGGGAGGTTGGGTGGGGGTATATAATGGTTGGGTGGGCTCAAATCTCGAAGAAGAAGCACCAAAAAGGAGTAGGGGACCATCCCGGTCGGGATGGATGGTCCCGGTCGGGTTGATAAACCCTTCCCGGTTGGGAAGCCTCCTTCCCTGTCGGGATGACACTCCAGTAGACACAATTTTTGGCACCCTCATCCCGATCGGAACGGCCCCATCCCGGTCAGGACGACACACCCTTCCCGGTCGGGAAGGGTCTTCATGACTCCTGTAACCCTAAAACCGACTCCCCTACTCACGAACCGAGCTTTATCACTAACCACTCCTCTCTAGTAATCACCACCACTTCACACCTCTCACAATAAACTCGAATACAACATCAAATTCCCTCCCTCACATCGCTCATCAACAATCCAATATTACAAGAATTCACAAAACAAACAAAATCAATAGAAAAAACACACAAATACAAACACAAGAATTCTAAAGAAGAGAGGAGGGGAATATACAACATGACGGTTCTTTAGGAACTCCGTCAAACCTAGGATGGTGGACTCTCCTTCAACCGTAGCCCTCAAGGGCATGGAGGAGCAAGTCGAACGCGCTACCGACATCATAATGAAGGCCCAAGAAACGCTCGAGCCTAGCTAACCTCCACGGCCTCCAAGGTGGAAGCAAGAAGTAGGAATCCCAAGACCCGACATCATCTTGCACGTTGTCTCCGGGGTCTATCCATCCTACGAGATTCACCGACCTCTTTCTCCCTAAGCATTGCCTGCATTCACAAGCAAGCTTCATCTCCAAGAAACGAGGCACAAAAAGCGGTTTTGGCCTCACTTCCTCGTTGCACACCCCCACACTTTCCTCAAGTTGTGGTTCCCCATCTTCATCACTCGGCCCTACATCATCTTGGAGAAGAGAATCGAAACTTCTACGGGCGGTTTCAATCTCTTCCAAGTCATTGATTGGTGTACATATAATGGGCTCTTGATGCCTATCCTCATTATCGGACATGGGCAACTCGAGGCTATCAATTTCACCCAACATCGTCACGAACTCCACCAAATCATCCAACTCACTATCCTCCTCCAATCCTTCACCAACGACGCCTTCACCAAGGGTCATATACTCATTCGTCTCTTTTTGGGTAGACGATTGAGGTTCTTCAAAGCAAATTTCTCCTCCAAAGGAAACTACGTTGGCGGCTTCGTGATTAGGTTGCTCCTCTTTCTCAAGTGGGCACCCTTCATCTAATTGTGATGTTCGGGATAAAAACATTACGGTTTGAACCGATAATGCATTTAATCGAGCATCCCTCGCCTCGTTTGCCCTTCGAATTTGGACCCATAATTCATTTTGTTGTTTTTGAATTTGAATGGCCATTTCTTGGTTGCTCTTTTGCAATTGAAGAAGTGATTGAAACACCTCCATGTCGGGCAATTGGTGATCATTGGGGTCTTGTAAAGCTCCTTGAAAATCTTGATGATGCCCAAGGTGTGGGGCATCATATTGTTGGTAGCAAGGTTGGGGTGATTGGTAGTATTGTGGGTCATGGGGTTCATATTGTGGTTGAGGTGAAGGGTAATATTGTGGGTTTTGGGGGTATTGGCTTCCATAAGGTGAATATTGATCGAACATGGTGGTTTCACATTCATAGCTTGAGTAATAGCCACCATGATCGTAGGAGTGATAGTCATTCACTTGTTGGTAGCCATATCCATATTCTTGAGGATCATACCCGTCTTGATTACACCAAGAAGCTTGATTATGGTAGGGGGACGTCATGTCATAGCTTTGGTTCAAAGAAGAAGAGGGGTAGCTCATATCGGCTTCCATGTGTGGGGAGTTTAGATCAAACCCCATGCTCGCTCGAAAATCTTAGCTCATACCCGGTTGGAAACCACTCATTCTAGCAACCGTCCGTTTAAGCGGCTCTGAGTTGCAAGAAGAAGATAATCACCACCTCTAAGCACAAACTGTGGACTAAGAACAAACGTGAGAAGCCTAGTGCTTTTTGGGCACTAGACAAGAGAGAAATAAACTTCACACACACAAGAAGCAAGGTAACAAAAAGAAAAAAGAAAAACACAAACACAAAGACAAAGTCAAGTAACTAGGAAAACAAAGTCCAAACTAGCACCGTCCCCGGCAACGGCGCCAAATTGATGTCAGGGATTTGTCGTGGAATCCCAACCGATCAATAAATAAACCGGCTATTCCTATGGTAGATAGGGTAAGTCGGGTCGGATCCACGGGGACGGTAATGTAAAGCCTAGACTAAGGTCGCCTAAATACGAGACTAAGTCAATGGACTACGCTAAACAAGAATGATAAGAGGGGAGAAAACTAAGGCTATGGCTAAGGAGACGGAGAAAACAACTAAGGAAAACGGGCTAGGATTAGGTCGGGGTCAAAGGGGTAACGGAATGGTCGAGGAGAAACTAGAGTGAAGGAGGTAGTAGGGTAATCTAGGTATTGTCCGGGCTCTCACAACGTAGACCGACCTAGAGGTTTCACCTAAAACCCATCTCGGCGACACACATGACAAACTGGGTTACTAGCACGCTATAGTGGCCTAGGTCGCATCCGGGCTCTCGCTACTTAGACTGACCTAGGGGTCGTCCTCATTGGGCTCTCGCTACGTAGTGAGGGAACCGAACCCACAAACAAACTATCACCCACAAGAGAAAGGCAAGAAAAACAAGTATTTGCAACTACTAGCCATTCAAGCATTTCAACAAACATGTCACATGCATCAAACCAAGAGGAAACCCAAAATCTTCCACCAACATCTCCAACAAACCCTTAATCATCCATAACACACCCTAATCACCCTACTAACCCTAGAAAAACTCTACTCAAACATATCTATACTAAAACTAGCAAGAACAAGAACAACTAACTCAAATAACAAAACTTGCATAATGAAACTAGAGAAACAATGAACAATGAACAATACAAACAACAAAGATTCAAACTTTAATGATAAAGCAAGATTAAGAGAAGAGAAAAGAGGATTATACCTACTAACAAGATGAATGGAAGAAGGAAACTTGCATAAATGAGAAAAACCCAAAACTAACACCCAAGGTTGTCAATCTTGGTGGAGATCTTGAAGAATTCTCAAATTACAAGCACTAATCTAAGATTAAAGATAATCTAAAGACTAATCTACACTAATATATGCTAATCTAAGCTAAAATAATCTAGGGTTTAAGGGGAAGTGAAGAACATAACATAAGAATACAAGAGGATGAGTATTTATAGGGTTACAATAACAAGGGAGAAGAAAACAAGAGGACACGGGCTGCAGCACCCCCGTCCCGACCGAGACGGCCCCATCTCGGCCGGGAAGGGCTGGTCCCGACCGAGACAAGGTTGGTCTCGGCCGAGACGGCTCTTCACAGCAGCCTCCTTAAACGTGCACCTCTTCCCGACCGAGATGGCACTTGGTCTCGGTCGGGAAGGCTCTGTAGGCCTCCAATATGCTCTCTATTGTCCCTCCTTGCTTCTCATGGGCTTCTCACCGAATCTCGGGTCACGGGATCGAGTCTAAGAGGCTCGGGATTGGGTCCCAAGGTCTCGGGGTCGATTCCAAGGCATCGAGTGATCGTTCCTTCACTTCGTTGGCTCCAAAAAGTCTATGTATCGAGTCGGATTCGCTCCAACTCTTCATGAGCGGTCTCGGGAACCTGAAATGAACTACAGGAAGCATAAGTAGCCCATAAACCGCTCCCAAGGAGCGATTCCACAAGGAAAATGGGACCAAAACACTACAAAATAGGCACTACAAACTACACTTATCAGGGAACAAACAAAGGGAGACAAGAAATAAAAGACGGAAAAGAAAGGATAGTTGTCGTACCAATCGGTTAGCAACTCACTCACTCCATCGTCTCAATGTTCGATAACGGCACATAGCTAGTCTTCTTCATAGTTATTCCTCATCATTCTCGATATGGTTGCATGGTTAAAGTACTAAGCTTGCAATGATATAAGG
Source organism: Agrostemma githago (assembly GCA_958450325.1). Lineage (NCBI taxonomy): Eukaryota > Viridiplantae > Streptophyta > Magnoliopsida > Caryophyllales > Caryophyllaceae > Agrostemma > Agrostemma githago. Next base: position 30,819,111 of record OY288256.1, read on the forward strand.
AGGTGGGATTTGATGTGAAACTCGGTGTATAGTGAAGGGAAAATGAGATGAATTTATGTATATGAAGTGTAGGGTCATATGATAGGTGCAAGGGTAGGTAGGGAGGTTGGGAGGGGGTATAAAGTGGTAGGGTGGGCTCACATGACAAAGAAAAGGCAAAAGGAGGAGCAGGGCACCATCCCGGTCGGATGGACTGCTTCCCGGTCGGGATCACACTCCAGAAAACCCAATTTTCAGCACACTCATCCCGATCGGGATGACATCCTTCCCGGTCGGGATGCTTTCTTCCCGGTCGGGAATAGTCTTCTAACCCTTCATATTCTTGATAGCTTCACCCACAAGGCCACCAATACAACGAGACCTAGAATCTCGTCCCCAAAAGCTTAAGAAAAGCTCAAAAACCCGACTTCCTTGCTCAAAATCCAAGCTCTATTAATAACCACTCCTCTCTAAGATTCATCTTCACTTCGCACCTATCAAATAAGCTCAAAACATCCATCAAAATCCCTTCCTCACATCGCTCATCAAATACCAAATTACAAGGATTTCACAAAACTCAAAAGAATTACAAGAAAGATATATATACAATAAGACGGTTCATTTGGAACTCCGTCAAACCAAGGATGGGGGTTCTTCATTCATTTTTTTCAACAACATCATGGATAACTCCATCGCCATCAAGGGCACGAAGCAACAAATCGAAGGCTCTCGAGAAATCTTCGATCAAGCTAGTGGAATACCAATCCACACTCTAAGGTTCTTCAGAACCTTGTCTAAAGGTTCCCGGGGCATCCCGATCTACTAAGTTCAATGGCTTGAACTTGTACATTCGATCCTTCGGTATATACCCAAACGGCCATTCATCTTCACAAGGCCTCAAGGGAGGCTCAACCTTCTTCTTGCTAACCGACTTGTCTTCAATCTCATGATGTGGGCATTCATCCGCCCCAAGCTCAGAATCATCATCTTCAATTACATAGAAGTTGTTTTTCAAGAATTCACCCAAATCATCCCCTAGATCGATGTCTTTCACGGCGTGGATCATATTACAAAACTCATCATTTGTAGGCGAGGTGTTGCCTTGGAGGTTAAACACGAGTTTCTCGTCGCCTAGCTCAAATGTGATCCTACCATTCTTTACATCAATCATCGCACCGGCGGTATGTAGAAACGGGCGGCCTAGGATAATGAGAGTGACGGCATCTTCCGGCATATCAAGTACAAGGAATTCGACCGGAATGAAGAACTTCCCGATTCTTAGTGGCACATCTTCTAACATCCCCAATGGTCGGTTGAGTGAACGATCGGCCATTTGGAGTGTAATAGAAGTACACTTGAGCTCTTTCATCCCAAGTCGCTCACAAATGGAATAGGGAATAATGCTTACACTTGCACCCAAATCACATAATGCCCTTTCAATCTTCAAGTTGCCTATGGTGCACGGGATTGAGAAACTACCCGGATCCTTCAACTTGGGAAGTGTAGAACCTTGAATGAGCTCGCTCACCTCTCTTGTGAACGCTATGGTCTCTTCCTTGTCGACGGATCTCTTCCTAGCCAAGATCTCTTCCATATGCCGGGACTTGGGTAAGTAGCTCGGTAAAAGGGACGCTCACATTCAACTTCTTCACAATATTAAGGAACTTGTCATATTGAACATCCACCTTGGTCTTCATTTTCCTTGTTGGGAAAGGCAACTTGATGTGTATCTTGTCTTGCTCATTAGGGTTGGACTTTTCAATTGACATTTTCCTCTTTCATTTGTCTTTTCCTTGGAGTGGGGGAAGCTTGTCTTCATGGGGTTTCTCAATCTCCCGCAAAACTTGCTCCTCCATTGGATTTCCCAAACTTGCATTGTCTTGAGATGGAGATACAACTTCTTTCATTGCTTCTTTCTCAATAGGGAATAAGGGGGAGTCATAAGATGCACCACTCCTCAAGGTAATAGCATTCACATGTTCAAATTTCGCCGGTTCACCTTGAGGAGGTAGTTTCCCCTTTTGCCTTGAAGAACTACCCGAAGCAACTTGAGCTAGTTGGGTTTCGAGCATCTTCATATGAGTATCTCTTGCTATGTTCTCCCTTTAAAGATGAGCAAAGTATTCTTGTTGGTTTCTTAGCATCTCCATTTGACTTCTTTGCATTTCTTGATTACTCCTTTGCATATCCAACATTGATTTTTGCATGTCGAAATCCCGAGGGGGAGATTGTTGGTTATGAGGAGTGTTGGTGATGGCCAGAGGAATGCCATAATCATGAATAGGAGACCAACTCCTTTGCTTGCTTTCATGTTGAGTACCTTGAGACCCTTGTTGTTGTTGAAGGTTCCCTTGGAACCCATGAGAGTTACCTTGATTAAGGCCTTGAGTGTTACCATGATTGTAGTTTTGATGTCCTTGGGAGTGTTGGTTTCCTTGGAAACCACATTGATGATTGAAGTTCCCTTGATTGTGGAACCCTTGATTGTTGCTAAAGGCACCTTGGTTATGTTGTTGGAATGGCCTTTGGTTGCCTACATAACCCTGGTAGCCTTGGTTGTTGTCCCTTAAGGGAGGTGGAACATATGGACGGTGTTGTTGTAGAGATTGTTGTTGGGAAGCTTGGAACATGTGAGGATTTGGCACATTTTGCTTAAAGTTAGAGTACGGGGCGCCTTGGTTGAACGATTGAAAGGCATTCACTTGCTCAATACTACCTCGACAATGTTGAGCTTCATGTCCAAATATCCCGCAAATCTCGCATATCCCATAATAAGTTGTAGGAGGTACAACTCCCAAAGCATTGACTTGTTGAGTTGAATGTTGGTGGGAGGCACTTGTGCTTTGACCTTGCTCAAAATGACTTTGGAGCTTCTTGTCAATAGTTTCCATGTGGGTTTTTAATTGTGCTCCAAGATCAATACTGAGTTGTGTAATGGCATCAATCTCGTGCCTTCCCCCTCGATTCGCCTTCCTAGGCCTTGAGTATTGAGAGTTGTGTACCGCCATCTCCTCAAATCTTGACCAAGTTTGGTCATCATCTACCTCGGTAAACCTTCCATTAGATCCCATGTTAAGTATGGCCCTTGAATCATCATATAACCCGTTCCAAAACTGTTGAACAAGGAACCACTGTGACAAACCATGGTGAGGACAAGAGTGGATCAAGGCTTTGAATCTTTCCCACGATTCATAGAGGCTTTTTTCATCATGTTGTTGAAATCCCGTGATAGAAGCTCTCAATAGATTGGTCTTCTCCTGTGGATAAAATTGTTGGTAGAAAGCTAAGGCTAGCTTCTTCCAAGTGTGAATACCGAGAGTCGCCTTGTCTAAACCTTTGAACCATTGCTTAGCCTTACCGATCAAAGAGAAGGGAAATAATACCCACCGGATTTGGTCTTGGGTTATTCCCGGTTGTGAGACAGCATCACAATAGTCCAAAAAGGTTTCCATGTGTTGATGAGGATCTTTGGTTCATAACCCACTAAATTGACTTCTTTCGACCAATTGGATAAATGGCGTTTTTGCCACAAAATTGCCGGTATATGCGGCCGGTTAAAGCGGTTGGACCGGGCAAAACGTCTTCCGTAAAGTTTAAATGACAATAGAACTTAGGCAATGTTGGATGTGCGGGAGATGATGGTGTAGACGGTGTTGATGTAGATGTAGAAGGAGAACTAGGTTGAGAAGAGTTACTAGAAGTACCAAAAGGATTGATGAAATTCCCTTCTGCCGTCTCTCGAGGTGTTTCGTTCAAGTCGGATTCTTGAGCTTGTTCTTCAATGGTATTGCTAGTACTTGGTTAAGAGGTTCTAACCCGAACAATCATTCGTTGGCGAAAGGCTCTAGAGAGTCTTTCCGGCTCTGGATTGAAGAGAAAGAAATCGCCTCTCCTCCTAGGCATGCACTACACACTTGAACAAACGTAAGAACACCTACTGCTTTATGGGCACTAGGCAAAGACAATAAACGAGCACAACGGAAGACAAAGAGAGAAGAAAACAATAAATCAAAGAAAAAGCCTACAAATATGCACAATGGATAGAAGAAGAACACAAGAGGGGTAACTAAGTCAAGCTAATAAGTAAACTAAGTCTAAACATGCACCGTCCCCGGCAATGGCGCCAAATTGATAGTAGGGAATTGTCGTGGGTCCTAACGATCAAGTATACCAACTATACCTAACTAGTAGCTAGGGTAAGTCTGGTCGAGTCCACGGGGACGGTAGTAGGCGTCTAGACTAGGGTCAACTCACAAACAAGACTAAATCACCAACACAACACAAAGGGAGACTAACTAACGAGAATTGATTAACTATGATGTTTGGAAGAGATGAAAGTAGACTAACAATGAACTATGTATAACATGAACTAATTGAACAACTAGAACAATACAATCAACTAACTAGATAAATATATGCTAACAAGATGGAGATATCAAATATGGGAAGGAGTAGGGTTAGGTTGGGTTCATAAGTGTAGTAGGATGATTGGGAGGTCAAGGGTGTAGGTTTATCCTAGTTACTAAGGTCGATCCGCGCTCTCGCGTCAAAGCCAAAGTCCGCACTCTCGTGTCAAAGACTAGACACGAATAATCATGCAAGATATTACCCAATACACAAGAATTCAACCACAAATCGATCACAAAATGAGAAGATGAAAACAAGTATGAGAAGCATGGCCACTACAACTCAAACAAGCAATTCAACAAACACATAGAGTGCTCAACATGTGACTAGTAACAAAGAATCCACCTTTACCCTTAATCAAACCCTAATTACCCATAATCCACACTTAATCCCCCTACTAACCCCACAAAAAAATATACTCACTCATAATCAAACTAATACTAACAATGATAAGAGAAATCAACACAAATAACAAAATATTCATTATGAAACTAGAAAGAACAAGAACAATAAGAAAAGATTAAAACTTGCAAGATTAACAAAGATTAAGAGAAAAGAGATTATACCAACTAACAAGAGGATGAAAAAGATTAGAACTTGTATTAAAAGAACACCCAAAAATCTCCACCAAAAGTTGTCAAGGATTGATGGATTCTTCAAGAGATCCTTAATACAAGATTAACTAATTAAATTAATTTAAGATTAACAAAAGTTTAAGGAGAGATTAGTCTAATGAGAGGAGAAACTCTATCTAGGGTTTAGAATAATGTAGAGGAGTCTAAGGTGCTTAAACAATACAAAGGAGGGGTATATATATATATAAGGTTACAAGAGTGAAGGAGAATGAAAGAAGTCACGCGGCTACAGCAGGCTCTTCCCGACCGGAAAGACATTTGGTCTCGACCGGGAAGGCTTGTCCCGACCGAGATGACACTTGGTCTCGGCCGGGAAGGCTTGAATGTAGGTACTGTTTTCACACACTCCTTCCCGACCGGGAATGCTACTCTTCCCGCCCGGGAAGGGTCTTGTAGGCTCCCAATATGATCATAAAGGTCCCTTCTACGATATGATCACAAGTCATTCAAGTATTTCATCAAACAAGCATGATCTATGCATACAACTATGAAGCAACCAAAACTTCCACCAAAAATCTACACAAACCCTTAATCACCCATTAAGACACCCAATCCCCCGACTAATCCTAGTAAGAGGACTACTCACACATATCTAAACGAATTAACACAAACTAGAGGAACCAACATAAGAGCAAGAACATTCATAATGAAGAACAACAAGAATGAACAATGAACAATAAACAAAAGATAAAGATTAAAACTTGACTAACAAGAAAAGATTAAGAGAAGGGAGAAAAGAGAATATACCAAACAAGAGAAGATTGAAAGGAGAAAACTTGCAAAAAAGAAAACCCAAAACATCCACCAATGTTGTCAAGATTGGTAGATTCTTCAAGAATTCCAATAATACAAGAGTGAACACTAGATTAAGGCTAAATGGAAGAGTAATTAAGGAAGAATTAAAGCTAATATACACTAATCTAAGCTAATCTAACCTAAAGTAGTCTAGGGTTTCATAAAGGTAAGGTAGAGTTCTTATAACAATACAAGAGGAGGGTATATATAGAGTTACAAGAATAAGGGACGCGAAAAAATGAAGTCGGGGCTGCGTTGGGACCTTCCCGGCCGGAAAGGAAGTGATCCCGATCGGAAAGGGGTGGTCCCGGTCGGGATGGACATGGTCTCGGCCAGAAAGGACCTCCAAGAACTCGTCTTTTCTTTGCTTCTCGTCCCGGTCGTGATGGATGTGGTCCCGACTGGGATAGGTCATGTAGGCTTCAAATATGGTCACATACGTCCCTACTTGCTCTTCCTAGGCTTCTTATCGATTCTCGGTGCTCGAGAATGGGCCCCAAGGGATTCGGGATCGAGTCTAAGTCACCGAATCATCGTCGCTTCTTTTCATTGGCTCCATATGCATCGGAAACGAGTCAGAATCGTTCCATTTCTCCAAGATAGGCCTTAGAAACCTAAAACAAGCTATAAGAAGCGTAAGTAGCCTCGAAACCGCTCTAAAGAGCGATTGCACAAGAGAAACCGGGACCAAACACGAGAAATAAACATTACAAAACACACTTATCACGGGTCTTAGTTATCTTAGAGCCATTGGAGTCTTATACCTCCACAACAATTTTTGCCTAACGGGTCTTAGTTATCCGAGAGGAATTTTAGTCTTATACCTCACAGCACTTTCGAGCCCAAGTGGTCTTAAGCATCCCGAAGGCAACTGTTCGAGTAGAGACTAACGCCACCGAACATTTCATCTTGTTTCATTTAGCCCGAGGGGTCATAGGCATCCCGAAGGCGACTGTTCGAGTGGAGACTGATGCCTTCGAACATTTCATCTTGTTTTATTTTGTCTAAGGGGTCATAGGCATCCCAAAGGCAGCTGTTCGAGCGGAGACTGACGCCCTCGAGCATTTCATTTTATTTTCATGCCCAAGAGGTCGTAAGTATCTCGAAAGGCATTTCATTAAGTCTGAGGGGTCATAGGCATCCTGCAGACAAGTGTTCGAATGGAAGCTGACACATCGAACATTTTCTCCCACGTACACGCTTGACGCATCACACACACGATAGATAAGCTCGGATGGGTTTTTGAGCATCCGAAAAGACGAAGCACACGAACATGAAGAACCTAGAACAAGATAATAAGCACCGACCCGGCCTAAGCAAGCAACCACAGGCGAAGATGTCAGGTATGATTTCTGAGCTTTGGCTGGCGAGCCTCAACACATAGTCTAACGGACTTAAAACGACCCGACCGGACAGCCACCAGGTCGTAATCTTTAATTGATCTGGGCGGCTATACTTTGACTTTCGCCTTGTCCAAGCCTCAGTCAAAGTGGGGGCTTCTGTAGACACCCGGATTTGGACCTGGTGGCTGCAGGAATACCCAACAAACACCCTGATGACAATCGGACTGCAACGCGATGCGGGTTCGCGATGTTTTAGATAGTTTTTCTATAGAACGGATCAAATAAATTACTCGGAAAAATTAAACTAACATCTTGGCAGCCTTAGTCGTGTCATTATGGTTGCATAGACACTAATTAGAGTCAATTCTAACACCGGGAACCCGAGTCGGTCCCGAAACTCGAACCAAGTCAGCACCGCGCCAAGCGAACCTCGGGATGCACACCCGAGGCCCACTAAACTACGGCGCTAGGTCAAAACCGAGGAAGACTTAATCCCCAAGCTTCTTATTATACACCCGCTTCTCGGTTTTGGAAAGTATCAAAATCATATCTTCAAAACTCCGAGCGCCTCACATTGCGCGCCTGTGTCTTCACGCGCCTAAACCCAGGCGCCTGAGTTCTGGTGCGCCTGGGCTCAGGCGCCTATCCGGGTGACGAGGACCGAAAAACACCTATAAATACTGTGGACATGACGCGGCCACGCGCAGGTTTGGGGAGGCGAATGAGTCTCCATATGAGAATGGATCGAATTAAATTTAAATCGAAGTGGACTCGCCACCGAACTTTGTGGGAGTTCGGGCCCGTTCGAACCCACTCTATGTCGTAGTGGGCCATGCACAAAGTATGGCCCATTTCCGATATCAGAGTTTATTGAGCTCGTCCCTTTGCATTTGATCCCGATACCGACGTTATCGGATACCGTGTATTGAATGACTCTCGTGCGCCAACGGTTTCCGACATCCGGAAACCGAGGTTCTGAGTAAGGGGTGAGGGTACGTGTTGGGAAGTTCACAAAGAACACCCAACCCCGCCCGCACATTAGCTGCCACTACTAAGATATCGAATGACTTTCTAAACGCGCGTTAGTAGAACGATGAAAATGTTATGCAAACAATATTTTCCCTAAACATGCGAAAAATTGAATGGGTTTCTATGTCAATTTAATACAACTAATATTAACGTCAAAGTTATATTTAACATGCGATGTTTATTTTAGTACAATAAAACAAACAAGAAAAGTAACAAACTTGTTAGTAATGGTATAACGATAATAAAGGTTTATAACTAATATAGAATGATTCGGAATGGTGTAAATAAGATGATGCGTGATTTTGAAATGCAATATTCCACGTGATAGATTTGACACGTGTTGACCTAAGTCATAAAAAGTTATTCTCGAGACTAGAAGACGGTGTAGGACTCACGGTTTTGCCGTGACAAAGGGCCACTCGACCGAGTCGTTGAAAGACTCGACCGAGTGGACCCCTAGAAGAGCTTTTGTCCCATTTTTTTAGACCCTACTCGATCGAGTTATTGACGAACTCGACCGAGTACGCTGCCACTCGACCGAGTCATTACGGGACTCGACCGAGTGGTGGTAAAAAAAAATCATTCTGTCTCCGTTTTTTGGGTGCCACTCGACCGAGTGGACTAGGCACTCGGTCGAGTGCTCCCTGTATGAACTAGGATTCGCCTCGCAATTTATTATTGATTGCGAGATTGCTTTTCGATTTTGAATAAGTCGTTGATTCTGCCGAATCGGGCATAAATATTATATAATTTATGCTCGATTCGGATTTTGATAAACCGTTGAGTTTGTTGAATCGGGTATAAATATTATGGGATTTATACTCGATTCTCATTTTGATACTCGTCATATCCCCTATTCGATTATTGAATCGGTATGGAATATTAGAGCGAAAACTTGAAGAAAAGAATATAAGTCGTTTAAGTTAAACTAGAACGATATGAATTTCCTCCGCGTTTATAGTGTCGTAATTAATTCAAACGAATTAGGTGACAAATATTTTAGCATCAACGAAAATCGTATTAGTTTAATCTTTTGACAAAATCGTTGGATTCGACATTCAACTATTAAGTTGGTATCGAATTTAATAGATTGACACTAATAAAAAAAAGTATTCGATTTGATTCCCTCGGCATCCCGACATCGTAATAAACCCTTGCGGATTGTGTGATGTCGGATCCGCGTCAAAGGGTTTCGACTCAACTTGAATAAAAAATACGTGAATAAAAAAAGGGTTTTAGAAATCGATGTACGTGATGTTGATGATGACGACGCAAAAAAAATAAAAACGATTTTGTTGATGTTGACATGCTTCAATAATCAAACATTCGGGGTTTCGGGATAAGCGACCGGCCACGTCGGGCGAAACACCCTTGCATTCGTGTTTTCTTATTCCGTCATCCCTCATATTCGACACGAATTAGCGCGTATTTTAATATTTTATACTAATGATATTAGCGATATTATAGACACGAATAAAACAAAAAAAAACGACGACGGGCGACGCGCGAGGGAGAGAACGAGAGAAGAAGAGTCGGGAATATTGCACCCTCAACCTACATGTTGTTGTTCTCGGACGGGACTCGTTAGATGTGGCTAGCACGGGAGTATCGAGATGTAAGTTGAGTTATGGTGGTTTAGGGTTTGTCTCCTAATTACTAGGGTTAGGGTTTGAGTGTATAGGATTAGAGTTGATTCGAGTGTGTAAAAAGATTGATTAGGGTTTGATTAGGGTTGAATCGGGTGTGTAAAAAGATGTCCCAATTGTGCATGCATGAGGGTGTATATATAGGCATTGCCATGCACCCTCGTCTAGGGTTACTCGACCGAGTAGCCTTCTGACTCGGTCGAGTGACCCAAAGCAACGCAGCCGGGCCTACTTGAGAGCCCACTCGATCGAGTGGAGATGACTCTCGATCGAGTGGGTCAGCTGGAGTGTACAGGTCCGGTATTTTGGACCTCGAGTCGGGTATGTTTTGGGTTTTGTATTTGGACTTGGCTTTTGATGTTGGAGTGGATATTTTCATGTGTGTTCGGAAACGGCTTTGACCGGGGTTTGACCCAATCGCTAAAAGTCGGTTTTATTTCCGGTGTCGGCTTAGACCCAAATTAGTCTTGTTTGATTGGAAACGTCCAGCTGGGCCTGAATTTGAGGTCAGTTTTGTGAGATTTATACTCCTTAAATGCCTAAGCCAGCAACTAATGGTTTTGAGCCCACATCCGAGCGCGTAGAAACACGTTTGCGCCCGATCATCATCGAGTGTTTTTTGGAAACTGCTATAGACACCTGGCGGTCAAAATGTGGGTGTCTACAGAGCTCACACTCTGACTGAGGCTTGGACAGGGCGAAGGTCAGAGTAGCTACCAAGCCAATTAAGACCTGGTAGACTTTCGGTCGGGTCGCTTATAGTCCGTTGGACTTGCGTGAAGGGCTCGCCAGCCACAAGATAGAAATACCTGAGCTGATGATAATAACTCCGTGGGGAATTCGGACTTGTTGCGTAAGTCCCGAGTGCGCCTATATGTAGGCTCATCCCGTGAAAAATGCCGCCTTGGGCCTTCCTCTGGGGAGATATGTGAGCCGTGCCTGCTCATTTTTTTGAAGCCTTGAGTCGTATCTGTATAAGTCACATAAAATTTTGCATGCAACACGTAGGTAGAAAGTACGACTCGCGCTGGGGAAAAATGATATTGGAATTTTTTGAATTTTTCGAAAATTTTGAATTTTTGGAAATTTTTGACTCCAAAGAAGTTTAGGAAAGTTTGGGATGACTAAATCCATGCTAGTATTAGGCTTGTATGTTTAAGCCGGTTGAGATTAGGAAACTTTTGTATAGAGCAGATATGGAAAGTGGGTTGTAGGGTTGATGCTATATATAGTCCTTCCCTGTCTAGCTTTTCTTCACAACCTCCTCACAATTCTATTTCCCTTAAGAAGAAAGCTCCTTATTTTTATCAAGAATTTTAGCCATGGGGATTGATCGATTGACCGCGATGCTGCAAGAATGGTCCCGCCGCTTTAGGGACACGGATAGGGTGGCTCTGAACCAGACGGGTATCACTCAGCTGTATGCGTTCCGTCAAATGCAGGTCGATCATTATTTCCTTGATGCTTGCTTGTCTTACTGGGACGACACATATCATGTCTTTGCCTTTCCCCGAGGAAAAATCTGTCCTTTACCCGAGGAGATTGCTGCTGTGGGAGGATGGAACCCGATACTTCGTCCTGCCGTCCCGTTTTCGGTCTATGACCCAAGAAGGAAGCTAAGGGAATTTTTAGGACTTTCCCACAATGAAGTATCTCGTATGATGGAGGATGGCAATATTTCCTTGATCGACTTGGCCGAGAAATTTATGAATCCTCATGTTGTCCGGGTCAGGCCGGTTCACAACCGTAGGACCTTCTTCTTTTGTATGCTTCATGTTTATGCTTTTGAAGGTCACATGGATCTATTGTCATGCATGGGTAATGCCCGTCTTTTAACCGTGGTTGACCTGATCGAGACGGAGCACAGTCCGGCTTGGTTTATCACGGGTAAAATCATCCAAGGTTTAGACAATTGCAAGAGAGATTCATCGATTCGTCTAACTGGGATCACCCTTTTGCTGCAGGTAATCGGATTTTTCCTGATTTTTATTTCCTCGATTTTCGATTTTTTTTATTTTTTCTCGCGATTCTTCTGCTGCAGTGGGTACTCGATCGAGTGTCCTCGTAAAAATCCCCCTATTCGTGTTCAGAGGTGCCACTCGATCGAGTGACCCCTAGGCACTCGATCGAGTGCCCTTAGGCGGACGCTTATTTTGTCTCGGGAAACTCATATTTTTGCTTTCTTTTTTTTCATATTTGGCTATACGAGAGGTTATCAGTGATAGACCCTCCCCTTGACTTGAACAACTATCGTCATAATAAGGTGATGACAAGGAGGCGGGCCATCGATTTTTCTCGCCAGATTACTCAGAAGTATTGGGACGAGGTGTTGTCTTTTCACGGCGGTCCGTTGATCCGATGGGTAGTGTCGTGGTGGCCTATCTATGTTTGAACGGGCTTGGATCCGAGGGATAAGGCCCGTTACAAAGTAATCTTGTCTTTCCGGCAGACAATCCATCTTTATCCTGACCGCATACTAAGGCAGTATGGTTGGACCCAAAGAATCCCGGAGGTTGAAGCAGTTGTGAGTGCATCTACCAAACTGACGAACGTGATATGTGATACTTGAATGCAGAGATGGTACCCCCGACATACTTGGCCCATTCCCAAATCTCGTCACTCAATCTGGGTTTCAGACTCCTATGTGAAGTGGGCTAAAGCAGATAATGCCAAAGCCCGAGCTGCTCTGAAGGTTGATGAGGCTTTTGATCTGCTGCGAAGGGAGCAAGTTAAAGACAATAGGGGCTTCTTTGTCGAAGGAGACACTCCGGCTACCCTGGTCCGTCTAATGTCAGGTCAAAGAAAGAAAACTAAGACTCAAGCTGAAGGGCCTAGTGCTAGAGGTGTGCGGGGGAAACTAGGTCCCCAGACTGACTTGGAAAGGAGACTTGGCCAAAGACTAGCAGTGCAGGACCGACTTGGCCCGCGAGACAGGCTACCCGAACATGTACGGGCTCGACTTGGACCAGTAAAAATAGCAGAAGACCCATTGTCGTAGAAACGGGTTCGAGCTAAGGAGGTTCCTCTTGTGATTCGAGAACGCTCCCCCCCGGCCCGGCGAGCTCGGGCTCCACGTGACCCAAAGGACAAAGGGAAGGGCAAGATGCATGAATATTAGTCCCCTTAATTTTATTATTTGAATATTATTACTATTTTTGCGGTGTGATTTTGTGTGTTTGTCGTTTTTTTTTTTCGAAATTCCCGACTTTATCAGGATTTTAATAAAAGACATATTATTGAATACCGTTCCCGTCCTTTCGTTATTGCAGCGGTTGTACCCTTTTGAGGGGTTGCCTACGTATCCACAATTAGCGGAATCAAACCAAACGTAGTTCCAAAATATGATTTTTTTTTGCAATTTTTCGAAATACATCAAGACTATTAGTTCGAGATGTGCGACAGTAGAATAGTTAATTCTAACTTATTGACTTGCTTATAATTTTTGAAAATTTATAAAAAAGATGAATTTTTATAAACTTTTTGCAAATGACATTGAGATTGGGTTTATGGGTAGTAGCGCTTCAGCTGGTCGAAGTTGGTCGGGTTGACGAACTCGTTCCCGTCTGGGTCTGTCAGCATCACCGCTCCTCCTGATAGGACTTTCTTTACTAAGTACGGCCCAGCCCAATTGGGTTTGAATTTTCCTCTTGGGTCAACCGGTAGTAAGGCACGAACCGATTTTAGGACTAAATCCCCTTTTTTGATGTTCCTGGCCCTAACTCTTTTGTTGAAAACCCGTTGGATCCTCTTTTGATATATCTGGATACTATTGAGGGCCCGGGATCGCCGTTCGTCTAAAACAACTAGCGAATCGTATCGGCCTTGGACCCAATCTGCTTCTGGTACTTGGCTTTCAAGTAAAATCCTGAGGGACGACACTTCTAGCTCGACCGGCTGGACCGCCTCCATTCCATATGTCAAATAATGTGTAGTTGCTCCGGTTGCGGTGCGAATTGAAGTTCGGTACCCCCAGAGAGTAATGACCTCCCGTCCCAAAAGGGTGCACTTTTCCAATTATGTCGATACCCCATGTCGAAAATGGCCATGGTGATGTCATGGTATATAGCAGAGATGACGGCATATGTTGTACATTAGCAAAGATATGACAATTATGGCAGTGTTTGACGTATAATTGACAGTCCGTTTCCATGGTGTTCCAATAATATCTGAGCCTCATGATTTTCTGGGCTAACATATGGGCATTCATATGTGGGCCATTTTCACCGTCGTGTACCTCGGACATAACCTTTTCGGCCTGTACTTTATCGATACATACGAGGAGAGCCCCCTGTGCCGTCTTTTTGTACAACTGCCCGTCGTTCGTGCGAACAAATTGGGTCGCCAATCTTCGCAGGGCCTTCTTGGCCCGGTTCTCAGTTCCCGGGTGATACTCTCCCGTTGTCAAGTAGGTCAGGACGGCCTGATACCAAGGTTCTGGGTCAGTTATCTCGATATCCTGGATGGCATGGATATAAGCCGGCTCGGACCGCCTTTTGACACAGATCGGCATGCTGGTCAGGTGCTCCGGGATATTCAGTAAAGATGCTAATTTGGAAAGTGCGTCTGCAAATTATTTTCTTCCCGGGGTAGATAGATATATTCCACCTTCTGGAATTGTTTCTCTAGAACCCTTACTCGTGCTTGGTAAGCCACGAGATTGGCATTCCGAGTTTTCCATTTTTGGAGCGCTTGATTGATGACCAGCGATGAGTCACCGTGGACCCGGAGGTTCGTTACTCCTAAACCAGCGGCGGCTTGTAACCCGTGAATGCATGCTTCAAATTCGGCTGCGTTGTTGGTCACGTCAATGTCCAATTTGATGGATAACGGGGTGTGCTCCCCTTGTGGTGAAATTAATAGAATTCCGACCCCAAATCCTCGGAATTTGGATGCCCCATCAAAACACAAGTCTCATGTTTCGGTGTCGGTATGGAATATGTCTTCGCTTGGAAAGGCCCAAGTATTGGTGTGTCCCTTTCCAGATACCGAGCTATCGGCGAGAAATTCTGCTACTACCCGGCCTTTGATGGCTTTTAAAGGTACGAATTTGAGATCGAACTCTGTTAGCATCAAAGTCCATCTGGACATCCGGCCGTTAAGTATGAGCTTCTCGAACAGGTACTTGATAAGATCCATTTTGGATAAAACATTTACCTCGTGACTGAGCATATAATGTCGGAGCTTTTTAGTGGCCCAGACCAAAGCTAGGCACGTCTTTTCGAGCATTGTGTACTTGCACTCGTACTCCAGGAACTTCTTACTAATGTAGTAAATAGCCCGTTCTTCCGAATCGACTGTCTGGGCCAGCATAGCCCCCATGGCTGTCTCGATCGTTGTTAGGTATAACGACAAAGGAAAGCCGGGTTGAGGTGGCATTAATACCGGCGGAGCAGATAGAATCTCCTTGATTTTGTTAAAAGCCGTTTGACATTTATCATCCCATAGTACCCGCTCTCCTGTCTTCACTTTCTTGAAAATGGGCTCGCATACCATGGTTAACTTTGAAATGAACCGGCTGATGTATTGGACTTTCCCGAGGAACCCCCTTATTTCTTTTTCGGTTTTGGGTGGCTGCATCTCGGTGATGGCCTTGATTTTAGCTGGGTCGACCTCGATGCCGCGTTGGTAACGATATGGCCCAGTAATTTGCCCGATGTTACCCCGAAACTACACTTTTAAGGGTTCAGCCTCATATTGTATTTACGCAGTCTGGTGAAGAACTTTCTTAGGGACGAGATGTGCCCGCTTCGGTCTTTGGACTTGACGATCATGTCGTCTACATAAACCTCCACTTCCTTATGCATCATATCGTATAATAAGGTGGTGGCGGTTCGTTGATACGTGGCCCCGGCGTTGATAAGCCCAAACGGCATAACGGTGTAATAATAAGTACCCCAAGGTGTAATGAAGGTGGTCTTACTCATATCCACTTCTGCCATCTTGATCTGATTGTATCCGGCATACCCGTCCATGAATGATAGAAGGGCATGATCGGCCGTGTTATCCACCAGTATATCGATGTGTGGTAACGGAAAATCGTGTTTTGGGCTGGCCTTGTTAAGGTCCCGGAAGTCCACACATACCGGCACCTTGCCGTCCTTCTTGGGTACCGGCACGATGTTTGCAACCCAGTCTGAATTAACAGACACTTGTATAAAGCCCGCTTTGAACTGCTTGTCGACTTCTTCTTTGACTTTGAG
Source organism: Agrostemma githago (assembly GCA_958450325.1). Classification (NCBI taxonomy): domain Eukaryota; kingdom Viridiplantae; phylum Streptophyta; class Magnoliopsida; order Caryophyllales; family Caryophyllaceae; genus Agrostemma; species Agrostemma githago. Next base: position 30,835,145 of record OY288256.1, read on the forward strand.
AGACCATTCGTGCCTCATTCATCGGAGTTTCTGTTTTACCGGTTTACACCCATCTTTGATGGATATACGATGTTCAGCTATTTCCCGGTCTTTTCCCGGCATGTCCTTGTAGGACCATGCGAAGACGTCTTTGAACTCTTGGAGGAGGTCTGCGAATTGTTTTCTCTCCTCGGGATCTAAGGATAGGCCCAACTTAAGCATCTGGGGCTCTAAGGTGGTTCCCACGTTAATGGACTCGGTTTCTTCAATTACCGGGTCTCGGGATTCCCTTTGCTCGAGTTGCTCGATCAGATGCGGAGGCAGAGGTATCTGTTCTTCGGGCTTCTCAATGTCATTGCATATAAAAATTTTGAAGTTGAAAGAATTTTTGAAATAAGACAAGTCGTAAGCAGAACGGTTTTCGTTATTATTATTAATAGTAAATTTGGAGAACAGATCGAAGAGAGCGGCCATCTGATCGTTGGTCAGAGGCGGGATAGGGAGTGCTCTCGGCACAAGCCTCGAGACTCCAGTGGAAGTGGCTAAAGGGATAGGGGTTACAGACCGGACTCTAGCACCAGACCCCCTAGACTCGGACTCTAACTCCGACTCTGACTCCGACTCTGACTCGGACTCGGTATCCGGCATGTCTCCCTCGCCGGTGGTTAGCTTGTAGATCCGACCCTGGCCGTCGATCCATTTGATGGTCTTCCTCCAGGCCCTCTTCCCGATGTCTACACCAACTTCGGAGATCAGCATCGTTGGATCGAACCGGTTGCTGTGGAGGATCAGGTTGACCATATCATCTTTTGGAGCAGGGATGGTCTTGTCTTCCCCAAATAGGAGCCATAGCACGTGCTCGGATTTGTCTTCACCTTCCTTGGACTCGGCCTGAACAAGGGTGGATATATCATCGGGGATGAAATTGCATTCCCGAGCCGTTTTGGTCTCGGGATATTTGATAGTGGGTAGGTATAGCCCCACTTGAATAACCCCGAAAACTGGTGTAACAAAGTAATCGGTTAGTTTTGGGCTATAAGGGCCCAAGTAGGTACCCTTGATGAGGTTGGTGGCCTTCTGAATACCGGCCCGAACCACGTTTACCGGAGTTATGGCGTACCCCAAGCCGAACTGCGATTCGTCGTCATTTAGGACCTCGATGATTTTCCCTGCCGGAAGATAGGGTCTCGAGGTAGCCCCCGGTAAGTAGCCCACGTTTTGTAGCATCGTATCGATGTTAGTGGTGAAGTAAGGCCGAAAGAGGTATTCCTTTTCGATCATGCCCACGAAATCAAATCCCCGTGGGTCGGCCCGGCCCGTAGCGTTGAAGCTTGCTACGGCAATGGGGGTCGCCTCTAGTGTGATGACACCGTCTTGAAGAGGCATTTTGACCTTTCTATGAAGGGTAGAGGTCACAGCCCTGACCGCATGGATCCAAGGCCTTCCTAATAGAAGGTTGAAGGACGAGGTGACATCAATCACCTGAAACTCCAATTCTTTCGCGATTGGGCCCGTTATGATTGTCAGTTTAATGGCCCCGGCGACTGGTTTTGGGCTTCCATCGAAGGCCTGGATAGTCTGCGCTGTCGGGAGGTAGTCGGCCTCGGTGATGCCGAGGCCTTTAGCGGTCCTTAGAGGTAGGACATTCATGGCAGATCCATCATCGATTAGGGTCATCGGGAGGTACTTCCCTCGGCAAATGACCGTGATGTATAGGGCCAAGTTATGGGCGGCCCCAAATGGTGGAAGATCGGACTCAGAGAAGGTTATGAGTGGGCCTTCTTCTTCGGACTTGCCCTTAAGATAGGGCATAACGGTGGCTACCATTTCAGCGGGGGTAACCTGTGAGTCGACCTTGATTTGATCGAGAGCCTTAGTCAGTGCCTCCCGATGTTCTTGTGAGCTAACTAATAACTGCCATATAGTCAAATCAGCTCGAACCCTCTTCAATTGTTGGACCAAGGCCGTGTAGTTGCTTGGTTCCTCAAGAGTGGATTCCGTCCTGGCAGGTTCAATGACGGTTGTTGGAGTAGAGCGCCCGGCGGTGGCGAGGTGGTTGGTGGCTAAGGCCTTGGACTTAGCTTTTCGAACCTCTTCACTGGTGATAGGACAACTTCCCCTTTTGCTAAGTACACGTCCTCCTCATCATCGAACCATATCCCATTAATTTGTGGGATATAGGGGGAAATGAGGTGTGAGCAGTCGATTACCTCCCCAATGAATATAGCATGGGCACTTAACGAGTTTTCTTTGTTACTCGGCTTGTCTCCGGGCAACGGTATTTTCCCACTCTCAATCAGATCTTGGATCATATGTTTCAGTTTCCAGCATTTTTCCGTGTCATGCCCGTTACCTCGATGATACTAGCAGTAGGCTTGGGCATTGTAACTCTTGGACCTTTTCTCCACTGGAAATTCTAGAGTTGGGCCTGTTGGTTGAATCAGGCCTTTTGAAGATAGCCTTTGTAAGGCGTAGGTATAGGTAGTCCCTATATCTGTGAATACCCGATTTGGAGCATTCTTTTTGGATGAGGTATCCAGCAGATTGACCTCATCGAAAATGCTGCGGGTTGCAGCTGCAGGTGTGGGCTTGCTCACAGATGAACTGGCCCCTTGATAGCCCTTGGTAGAGGCCTTAGTCAGGCTCTCTATTCATAAGTTGTCCTCGATCCTTGTACCCATTTCAGTTAGGGTGGCAAAATTGGGGATGACAGCATACCAGAGATGGACCCGGTAGGAAGGGAGGAGGTTCTTGACAAACGCCTCCACTAGCACTTTCTCGCTGGGCTTATCAACCAGCTTCACACTCTCGGCCCGCCATCTTTGGAGATATTTATTGAACCCTTCTTTGGGCTCTTGGGCCATTACTTCCAGAGTACGCATTGTAGTCTGGATCTCGGTATTATCAGCGTAATTCCGAGCAAATTCAGTCGCCACATCATCCCAAGTCTTATACTTCTTGGAATCGAGCCTGTAGTACCAGGCCTTGGGGTGTTTCTCAAGGGAGGAAGCGAACAAGTGTTTGAACATGGTGGATTTCACCCCCTTGACAGCCATAAATTATTTGAAAGCCCGGATGTGGTGGACCGGATCTTCAGTACCCTCAAACACTGGAATTCCCGTGAGGTTGAGGTTAGCAGGTAGCTCGTCATTCAAAGGCGAATAGGAACGAGCATTTTCAGTGTGGATCGAGTTTTTCATTGACAGATGAACCTGTTCTTCGAGCTTGCGAACAACGCTGATTAGTTCAGCTATTGGCCCGGTGGGCTGATGGGTGGGATTTGTCGTGAATCTCAACCGTCAAATAAAACAGGCTATACCTAGTGGGTAGCTAGGGTAAGTCGGGTCGAATCCACAGGGACGGGAGGATGGACTAAGGTATGCTACGGTCTAGGACTATGTTCGAGACAAGCTAGTCTAAAGGGGAGGCTAGGACTAAGCTAGGTCTAAAGCAAGGAAAAAAAGAAGAGAGGAACAAGGAAAACGGGCTAGGATTAGGTCGGGGTCAAAGGGGTAACGGAATATTCAAGGGATAACTAGAGCGAAGGAGGTAGTAGGGTAATCTAGGTCGGTCCGGGCTCTCGCAACTTAGGCCTACCTAGAGGTTCATCCTATAACCCATCTCGGTGGCACACATGACAAATGGGGTTCTAACGTGCTATAGTGGCCTAGGTCGCATCCGGGCTCTCGCAACTTAGTGAGGGAACCGAACCCACAAACAAACTATCACTCACAAGAGAAAAGCAAGAAAAACAAGTAATTGCAACTACTAGTCATTCAAGCATTTCAACAAACATGTGATGTGCATCAAACCAAGGGGAAACCCAAATCTTCCACCAACATCCCCAACAATCCCTTAATCATCCAATTAACACCCTAATCACCTTACTAACCCTAGCAAAGATCTACTCTAACATATCTATTGTATAACTAACAAGAACAAGATAAATCAACATAAGAAAACAAAACAAACACATACAAACTAACAAGTATGAAGAACAAAACAATAAACAAGAACTAAAGATTCAAACTTGAATAATAAAACAAAGATTAAGAGAAAGGAAAAGAGATTATACCAAACTAGAAGAGGAAAAGAGGAAAGAAACTTGCATAAATGGAAGAACACAAAACAAACATCCAAGTTTGTCAAGCTTGGTGGAGATCTTGAGGAATTCCCAAATTACAAGCACTAATCTAAGATTAACGATAATCTAAAGACTAATATACACTAATCTATGCTAAACTATGCTAAAACTATCTAGGGTTTAGTCTAATATGAAGTGCATCACATAAGATTACAAGAGGAAGGGTATATATAGGGTTTAAGAATGAAAGGAGAAGAAAGGAAATGAAGGCGGGCTGCAGCACCCCCGTCCCGGCCGAGACGAGGTGGTCCCGGTCGGGATGGGGTCGGTCCCGGCCAGGAAGAGTTGCTCCCAGTCAGGAAGGACCCACAGTAGCCTCTTCTTCATTTGCTTCCTCATCCCGGACGGGATGAGGCCATACCCGTCCGGGATGAGTCTTGTAGGCCTCCAATATGAAATTTTTGGTCCCTCCTTGGTTCTCATGGGCTTCCCATCGATTCTTGGGACTCGGTATCGTGTCTCGGAGGCTCGGGATTGGGTCCCAAGTTCTCGGGGTCGACTCCAAGGCATCGAGTGATCGTTCCTTAGCTTCGTTGGCTCCAAAAAGTGTATGTATCGAGTCGGAATCGCTCCAACTCTTCATGAACGGTCTCGGGAACCTGAAACGAGCTAAAGGAAGTATAAGTAGCCCATAAACCGCTCCTAAGGAGAGATTCCACAAGGCAAATGGGACCAAAACACTACGAAATAGGCACTACAAATGGCACTTATCAACTCCCCCACACTTAACCCTTACTCGCCCTCGAGTAAGCACATTCTACTACTAAACTATCCGAGTGGGTATTAGCGCACCCTACGCCCCTTCAACTCACGCGAGTGCACTTAGAGGACAAGTGCACTCCGCGAGGCAAGTTGGGTCTTGCGACAAAACTGTGGATGCAACCGGACACAAAACACACAAACAAACAAACACACAAACAAACAAATAATCGGTTGCACCCAAAAGAAAACAAATACCGCTTCCCTCAAAAAGCGGTGAAAGAAGCACCAGTTTAGGACTCGAGGTAAGTGACAACGTTCCCAAGCTAGCAATACAGACCATGGTGGACTAAACCCTAATAGTATGACGATAAAGCAATAAAAACGTTGGTAACTTACCTAGGTCCTCCTAACTTTCTAAAAAAGTACTACGGGACGATCGGCGGAGTGGAAAGTGAAGAACCACGGTGTTACTCGACACTGTAGGTAAGTAAGACCCCGCCCCCTTTAGCGTGAGCCAAGAGGGTCGTCCCGTGTCCAAAACCGCCTAACTAGTCCAAGTAAAAAGGTGGAAAACATGCAAAATGAGGGAAGACCGACCTTTGCCACTATCATCCTTCCTAGGGACTCGGTCCTTTGGTAGGCTCTTCAAGGCAAAAGTCGGGAAAAAGGCTTATTTTGAGAGGTAGGGGTTATTTTTGTGAATCGGGTTTTCTTTCGGCATTTTCTCTTTTCTTTTGCATTTTTGCTTTGTTTTGCCATGCCATTCTTTTTCTTCTTTTCTATTTTCTTTTTGGCTTTTGTGCCCTTTTCTTTTTCTTCATTTCTCTTTCTTTTCTTTTCTTTGCCCTTTTTGGCAAGATTTGGTTTTTTTGGCATTTCTTGACAATTGAGAAAGAGAGAATTCAACAAATTGCATCTTATTGTGTGGATATGTGTGAGAGGTAGGTTAATGTGTAAGTCGGGGGTCGCGATCCCTCTTCAAACCCACAAAAGGTGGAGAACTTGGACTAATCAAACAATCCTAGACACGGTCACCTAAGGGACGAGACTCGGTAACCAAGGCCTTTTCACACCGTGGGTGGTCATAATGGTCAAAAGTGTAAATCCCGTAGTAAATCCCAAGTAAGCTAGGTGGACTCAAGGTAAAGGACCAACGAATTCATTGATTTAGGGTCATTCTACTAGGCTAAAGTCCAAGACTCGATTTACACTACTAAAAAGGGAAAGTACACACTCACACACTAGCCTCTAAACCGGGTTTTCGAAAACGGTTTACACACATGACACATAACAACACACAACACAAAATTAAAGACATGACGAAAATGAGAGAAAATGAAACAAAGGCAACAAAAACAAAACATAACAAAACGAACACATACACAACACAAACACCACCCCGATCTTCCAAAAAAGCAACCAAATCAACCACAACTTTACAAAGGTCCACCCGAGCACACAACATCACAATCTCCTCCAAACTCCACAAGAGATAAAGAAGAAAAAGGAATAAGATGTTACCGGAAGTCTTGAAAGCTCACCAAAGCTAACGGCGATTAGGCAACCTATAAGGAAAAAGAGGGCAAACACACAAAACAAAACAAATACACGACACAAAGACACAAAAGGAAAACACCCAAAAGAAAAATCTTTTTGATTTTTCTGTGAAATTTTTCAAATTTTTATGGTTTTTAAAGATTTTTTCCGAAAAAACTAAGAAAATAAAACTAACTATGCTAGAATATCGCTCCCCCACACTTAAACCGAGCAATGTCCTCATATGCTCAATGTAGTGTGTGGAGAGACAAAAGAAAAGGAAAAGAAACTACGAAAATAAAGCTAAAATCAAAGAATAAAGTGAAGAAAAGGGTAGAAGGTGTCCGGCCGGGGTGTAGTCAAGTCACCATGGGCCGAGACAAGAAAAGATATGGAAGGGGGAAGAAAAATAAAAAAGAAGGAAATAAAAGGAAATGGGAGGGGAGGGCTAGGTGTAATCAAGTCACCTAGCCCGGATTCCGCCTAAATCCGACTAAATCCTCAAAAAAGAAAGTGAAAATCTTGTAAAATTTGGATTTTGAAAATGACTGTCGATGTAGTCACATCATCGAGAGTCGGGAGCAACATATACCAAGGCCTCGAAGGCCACCATGACACAAATGATAAGGGAAGGAGAGTAAACAAAGGAAAACAAGCAATAAAAGCCGGAAAATAAAGGATAGTTGCCGTACCAATAGGATAGCAACTCACTCGCTCCATCGTCTCGTAGATCAATATAGGCACTTGCTTGTCTTCATCATTGCTATTCCGCTTCATTCTCGATAAAATGCATGGTAGAGGTAGTAATGGTGTGAGGGGAGTGGGATTCGATGTGAAACTCGGTGTAAAGGGAAGAGAAATGAGGTGAGGGTATGTAAATGAAGTGTGATGGTCATATGACATGACCAAGGATGGGTAGGGAGGTTGGGTGGGGGTATACAATGGTTGGGTGGGCTCAAATGTCAAAGAAGAGGCCAAAAGAGGAGAAAGGGGACCATCCCGGTCGGGATGGATGGTCCCGATCGGGATGACACACCCGTCCCGGTCGGGAAGCCCCCATCCCGGTCGGGATGACACTCCAGCAAGCTCGAATTTTGGTACCTTCATCCCGATCGGGATGGCTTCTTCCCGGTCGGGATGACACACCCGTCCCGGTCGGGAAGCTTCCTTCCCGCCCGGGATGGGTCTTCTTGACCTCCAAAACCCCAAAAGCTTCACCGAAGCTTCAAAAACCGACTTCCATACTCACGATCCAAGCTCTATCATTATCTACTCTCCTCTAGGAATCACCTTTCCTTCACACCTATCACAATGAACTCAAATACAACATCAAATTCCCTCCCTCACATCGCTCATCAAAAATCCAAATGAACAAGAGTTCCACAAAGGCTAACAAATCCTAGAAACCAAACTATACAAACAAACATGAACACAATTACAAGCACAAAAGAAGGGAAACGATATTTACACTAACTACTCTCACCAACAACGCCTCCATAGCCATCAAGAGCTCGAAGGAGTAAGTCAAATGCTCTAGCAACATCTTCATTTAAGCTCACATGGCCGAGCCTAGCCACTTCCAAGAGCTTCCAAGTCGGAGGGAAGAAGCGATCATCTTCATTGAACTCGGGGTTCTCGTGATCTTCCGGGTCTTCGAAACCAACATAGCTACGACTCTTATGACCATCCGGTAGGTATAGTGGTCTAGAGTCGTGCTCGGTGTCATGATGTGGGAGATCACACCCTAGGGGTGTCGCTTCTTCTACGGGGTCGAGAGTGGAACTCTTTTCCACCGCCCGACAAGGATCCTCTTCACCAACCGTCTCACAAGACAAAGGGCTAGACATCGAGTGCGGTAGAGGAGGAGAAGGCATCAAGTTTTCTTCATTGGAGGCTTTAGGATCCTCCAATTTCCCATTCAAGGCAAGTTCCAAGGCATCTACTTCTTTTTCCCAAATATTGCGCTCCTTTTCACTCACCTTGTCTAGAGGGGTCATCTCTTCACTTGGGTTTGGATTGTTAACATCCGGTTCATCACGAAGAAAATCAAACAAATCCAACTTTATCGCCAATACATTGGCTCCCCAAGAGTTATCTTGATAGTCATGTTCAAATCCCTCCTCATTGTCGACCCTTGAAGCTTCAACTTCCTCTACTCTTCCCCTATCCTCACCACCTAAGCAACACTCGACAATGGTCTCTTGATCGACCCCCTCTTCTTCATTTTTAGCTTCAAGATTGGGTTGAGACAGCCGACCTTCATGCCCAAATGAACCTACCTCAACATGTTGTGGAGCTCGAGTGGCCGACATCGTGATATGAGCCATGAGTGCATTGATGCGAGCATCTTGCACCCCTATTTGGGCCTTGAGCTCCTCTTTAACCCCTTGTATTTGAGCCATCATCGCTTGTTGAGTCTTATCCAAAAGAATCCTCAAATCTTGTTGACCCTTACGCAATAGGATCATCATCTCTTGTTGACTCTTTTGCATTTGAACCAACATTTGACAAGTCTCAAAGTTAGGGATATTTGGTTGTGGGTTATGTGAGGGTGTTTGGTAGTTGTTAGGATGTTGGAATGATCCTTGACAACTTTCTTGGTAACCATATGGAGGGCGTTCATGAGATTGTTGATGAGGTTGATATGGTTGGTGAGATTTCGGGACTTGGCCATTTGCCCCAAAGTTGTCCCGTGGTGGTTGATGGTAGCTTGGACGAGCCATGTCCATAACGTCGCTTTGGTACCTAGGATGAGCTAGAAGCACTTGAGCTGGCGTTAGTATCCTAGTGCTTTTGAGGCACTAGGAGGAGAGAATAGCACACAAGAAGAGAAAACGGAGATACACACGGAGAAGAGAACACAAAGATCAAGAACAAAGTCCAAAACTAAGCAAACAAAAGTCTAAACTACGCCTCCCCGGCAACGGCGCCAAAATTGATGGGTGGGATTTGTCGTGAATCCCAACCGTCAAATAAAACCGGCTATACCTAGTGGGTAGCTAGGGTAAGTCGGGTCGAATCCACAGGGACGGGAGGATGGACTAAGGTATGCTACGGTCTAGGACTATGTTCGAGACAAGCTAGTCTAAAGGGGAGGCTAGGACTAAGCTATGTCTAAAGCAAGGAAAAAAAGAAGAGAGGAACAAGGAAAACGGGCTAGGATCAGGTCGGGGTCAAAGGGGTAACGGAATGGTCAAGGGATAACTAGAGTGAAGGACGTAGTAGGGTAATCTAGGTCGGTCCGGGCTCTCGCAACTTTGGCCTACCTAGAGGTTCATCCTATAACCCATCTCGGCGGCACACATGACAAATGGGGTTCTAACGTGCTATAGTGGCCTAGGTCGCATCCGGGCTCTCGCAACTTAGACCGACCTAGGGGTCGTCCTCACCGGGCTCTCACAACATAGTGAGGGAACCGAACCCACAAACAAACTATCACTCACAAGAGAAAAGCAAGAAAAACAAGTAATTGCAACTACTAGTCATTCAAGCATTTCAACAAACATGTGATGTGCATCAAACCAAGGGGAAACCCAAATCTTCCACCAACATCCCCAACAATCCCTTAATCATCCAATTAACACCCTAATCACCTTACTAACCCTAGCAAAGATCTACTCTAACATATCTATTCTATAACTAACAAGAACAAGATAAATCAACATAAGAAAACAAAACAAACACATACAAACTAACAAGTATGAAGAACAAAACAATAAACAAGAACTAAAGATTCAAACTTGAATAATAAAACAAAGATTAAGAGAAAGGAAAAGAGATTATACCAAACTAGAAGATGAAAAGAGGAAAGAAACTTGCATAAATGGAAGAACCCAAAACAAACATCCAAGTTTGTCAAGCTTGGTGGAGATCTTGAGGAATTCCCAAATTACAAGCACTAATCTAAGATTAACGATAATCTAAAGACTAATCTACACTAATCTATGCTAAACTATGCTAAAACTATCTAGGGTTTAGTCTAATATGAAGTGCATCACATAAGATTACAAGAGGAAGGGTATATATAGGGTTTAAGAATGAAAGGAGAAGAAAGGAAATGAAGGCGGGCTGCAGCACCCCCGTCCCGGCCGAGACGAGGTGGTCCCAGTCGGGATGGGGTCGGTCCCGGCTGGGAAGAGTTGCTCCCGGTCGGGAAGGACCCACATTAACCTCTTCTTCATTTGCTTCCTCATCCCGGACGGGATGAGGCCATACCCGTCCGGGATGAGTCTTGTAGGCCTCCAATATGAACTTTTTGGTCCCTCCTTGGTTCTCATGGGCTTCCCATCGATTCTCGGGACTCGGTATCGTGTATCGGAGGCTCGGGATTGGGTCCCAAGGTCTCGGGGTCGACTCCAAGGCATCGAGTGATCGTTCCTTAGCTTCGTTGGCTCCAAAAAGTGTATGTATCGAGTCGGAATCGCTCCAACTCTTCATGAACGGTCTCGGGAACCTGAAACGAGCTAAAGGAAGTATAAGTAGCCCGTAAACCGCTCCCAAGGAGCGATTCCACAAGGCAAATGGGACCAAAACACTACGAAATAGGCACTAAAAATGGCACTTATCATGGGCTCAGATCCAGTAAGAGGCATCCCTTTCTCCATGGCGCCCACACGAGTGGCCAAAGTGGTTTGGTCGGTCCGAATGGCCGTCAGTTGCGTTTCCATCTTGTCCAGCGCGACCTTCAGTTTGTCCAAAGTTTCTTGCATCTTGCGAGTTATGGGTGGCCTGTCAGTAAGAACACCGCGTAATCAGAAATTAGCCCAAATCCCGGAATAGAAAAGCACATCCCAAACGAGACTGAAAAGGAAATTACTCGGAAAAAGACACCTAGACGGGTGACTTGTGAAAGGTGGGCCTTCTTTAGGATTCGGCGGGTGGGCCGAGTCTTGTTCGAAAGAAGGTCCACGTGAGACATCCCCAGACTTTGGATTCGATTGTGTAAACGGGCCCTCCTTTGCAGGAGTATGTCCTACGTAGGTGGGCTAGGCCTTAGTCTAATAAGGCGGACTGGGATAGGGAAGAAACTAGTGATGTAGGATCGACAGAGTTTCGACGCTAAAGATCTCGACGACTTAAGACACGACCCGACACATGCTAAATACGGGAAGTCCTAAGAAGAGGAAGGTTTCGGAACAGAATTTTTAGAAAATCCGAAAAAATGGTGGAGGGGCCCGTTTTTTCGAAAATTGGAAAAATGTATCGGGCCTCGGTTTTGAAAGTTCAAAAATATTTTCGAGTTTTAAAATAGGCAGAATACCGCCTAGAAATAGGCTACTTTGAGTAAAATCATAAGTCCTAAATTCGGTATATATCCCGGGTTTCGAAATTGGATATTTTGAGAAAAGGATGCAGTTTTTGAAAAATGACGGTTTTTGAAAACGACACAGAAACCAAGTAGCACATAGTCACACAAGCATTATAACGACGCTATGTATGCTTTACACTAAGTCTCGGTCGGTCTAAAAAGGGTCTATACCAGTGCCCATAGCCTAGACGTGAATCGGGACCGACTCTCTAAGTCGAGTTGAGCTTAGAACATGCCGCGAAACCCATATGAATCGACCTTGGACACCTTTGACATATCCATATTGGAGTACATCACGGTATAGTGGGACGTCGGTCGTGAGTACCGGCCCGGGAAAAAAAAGGGTTATGCATGAACCGTAAAACTAAAACGCGTATTGTACTAGTAAAACGATTTCTATTCGAGTCTCACCCTGAGGATGTCGATGGTAAGTCACGCATCAGTTAATCCCCAGCGGAGTCGCCAAATTGTAGACATGACATAGGTCTACCCCGACGCGGCCACGCGCGGGTTTGGGGAGGCGAATGAATCTCCATATGAGAATGGATCGAATTGAAATTTAAATCGAAATGGAGTCGCCCCCGAACTTTGTGGGAGTTCGGGCCCGTTCGTACCCACTCTAAGTCGTAGTGGGCCATGCACAAAGTAGGGCCCATTTCCGATGTCAGAGTTTATTGGGCTCGTCCCTTTGCATTTGATACAGATACCCACGTTATCGGATACCGTGTATTGAATGACTCTCGTGCGCCAACGATTTCGGACATCCGGAAACCGAGGTTCTGAGTAAAGGGTGCGGGTACGTGTTGGAAAGTTCACAAACACCCAACCCCGCCCGCACATTAGCGGCCTCTACTAAGATATCGAATGACTTTCTAATACGCGCGTTAGTAGAACGATGAAAATGTTATGCAAACAATATTTTCCCTAAACATGCGAAAAATTGAATGGGTTTCTATGTCGATTTAATGCAACTAATATTAACGTCAAAGTTATATTTAGCATGCGAAGTTTATTTTAGTACAATAAAACAAACAATAAATCAACAAGAAAAGTAACAAACTTGTTAGTAATGGTATAACGATAATAACGGTTTATAACTAATATAAAATGAATCGGAATGGTGTAAATAAGATGATTCGTGATTTTGAAATGCAATATTCCACGTGATAGATTTGACACGTGTTGACCTAAGTCATTGATAAGTGTAGTTTGTAGTGTCTATTTTACTGTGTTTTGGTCCCATTTTCCTTGTGGAATCGCTCCTTGGGAGCGGTTTATGGGTTTCTTATGCTTCCTTTAGTTCGTTTCAGGTTCTCGAGACCGATTTGGAAGAGTTGGAGTGATTCCGACTCGATACATACACATTTTGGAGCCAACGAGATAAAGGAACGATGACTCGAGGCCTTGGAATCGACCCCGAGACCTTGGGACCCAATCCCGAGCCTCCGAGACCCGATCCCGAGTCCCGAGAATCGAGGAGAATCCCATGAGAGGCAAGGAAGGACCAAAAAGCTCTTAAGGGAGGCCTACAAGACCCATCCCGGTCGGGAAGGCCTCATCCCGATCGGGATGGGGTGCACAATTGAAGAGGTTACTGTGAGGAGCCCGTCCCGGCCGAGACCAGGCCGTCCCGGTCGGGACCACACCGTCCCGGGCGGGACCGTGCTGCTGCTGCACGCCTTCAATTCTTTTCTTCTCCTTTCATTCTTAAACCCTATATATACCCCCCTCTTGTATTAAGACAATATAATATGTTATATTCTTCACTTCTCCTAAAACCCTAGACTACTTTAGGTTAGATTAGATTAGATTAGTGTAGATTAGTCGGTAATTAGTTGTTAATCATAGATTAGCCCTTGTATTAAGGAATTCTTGAAGATCTTCACCAAGCTTGACAACCTTGGTGGAATTATTTGGGTTTTCTTCTATACAAGTGTTCTCCTTTTCATCCCTTATAGTTGGTATAATCTTTCCTTTCTCTTTTCCTTTAATCTTTCATGTTTAATCATCCAAGTTTTAACCTTTGATTGTTGTTTATTGTTTTCACTAGTTTGTTTATGTTTGTTTTGTTTTCTTATGTTGATTCATCTTGTTCTTGTTAGTTATAGTTTGATTATGTTAGAGTAGTGTTCTTGCTAGGGTTAGTAGGGTGATTTGGGTGTTAATTGAATGATTAAGGGATTGTTAGAGATGTTGGTGGAAGATTTGGGTTTCCTCTTGGTTTGGTGCACATCACATGTTTGTTGAAATGCTTGAATGACTAAGTAGTTGCGAATGCTTGTTTTTCTTGCCTTTCTCTTGTGGGTGATAGTTTGTTTGTGGGTTCGGTTCCCTCACTATGTTGCGAGAGCCCGGTGAGGACGACCCCTAGGTCGGTCTAAGTAGCGAGAGCCCGGATGCGAGCTAGGCCACCATAGCGCGCTAGAACCCCGTTTGTCATGTGTGTCGCCGAGATGGGTTCTAGGTGGAACCTCTAGGTGGGTCCCCAAACATGGAAGCTGATATGAGCTACCCCTCTTCTTCTTTGAACCAAAGCTATGACATGACGTCCCCCTACCATAATCAAGCTTCTTGGGGTAATCAAGATGGGTATGATCTTCAAGAATATGGATATGGCTACCAACAAGTGAATGACTATCACTCCTACGATCATGGTGGCTATTACTCAAGCTATGAATGTGAAACCACCATGTTCGATCAAGATTCACCTTATGGAAGCCAATACCCCCAAAACCCACAATATTACCCTTCACTCCAACCACAATATGAACCCCATGACCCACAATACTACCAATCACCCCAACCTTGCTACCAACAATATGATGCCCCACCCCTTGGGCATCATCAAGATTTTCAAGGAGCTTTAAAAGACCCCAATGATCACCAATTGCCCGACATGGAGGTGTTTCAATGGAGTCTTCAAATGCAAAGGAGCATCCAAGAAACGGCCATTCAAATGCAAAAAGAACAAGAGGAATTAATGGCCCAAATTCGAAGGGGAAACGAGGCGAGGAATGCTAAATTAAATGCATTATCGGTTCAAACCGTAATGTTTTTATCCCGAGCATCCCATTTAGATGAAGGGTGCCCACTTGAGAAAGAGGAGCAACCTAATTATGAAGCCGCCGATGTAGTTCCCTTTGATAGAGAGATTTGCTTTGAAGAACCTCAATCGTCTATCCAAAAAGAGACGAATGAGGAGATAACCTGATAAGTGTGGTTTGTAGTGCCTATTTTGTAGTGTTTTGGTCCCTTTTTCCTTGTAGAATCGCTCCTTGGGAGCGGTTTAGGGGCTTCTTATGCTTCCTTTAGTTCGTTTCAGGTTTCCGAGACTGATTTGGAAGAGTTGGAGCGATTCCGACTCTATACATACACATTTTGGAGCCAACGGAGTGAAGGAACGATGATTCGATGCCTTGGAACCGACCCCGAGACCTTGGGACCCAATCCCGAGCCTCCGAGACCCGATCCCGAGTCCCGAGAATCGATGGGAAGCCCATGAGAAGCAAGGAGGGACCAAAAAGTTCATATTGGAGGCCTACAAGGCTCATCCCGAACGGGTATGGCCTCATTCTGTCCGAGATGAAGGAGGAAACGAAGATGAGCATACTGACTGCCCATCCCGACCGGGAGCAGGTCGTCCCGGCCGGGACCGACCCCATCCTGACCGGGACCACCTCGTCTCGGCCGGGACGGGGGTGCTGCAGCCCGCCTTCAATTCTTTTCTTCTCCTTTCATTCTTAAACCCTATATATACCCCCCCTCTTGTATTAAGACACCATCTTATGTTATATTCTTCACTTCCCCTAAAACCCTAGATTATTTTAGCTTAGATTAGCATAGATTAGTGTATATTAGTCTTTAGATTATCGTTAATCTTAGATTATGCCTTGTAATTTGGGAATTCTTCAAGATCTCCACCAAGATTGACAACCTTGGGTGAATGTTTTGGGTTCTTCCATTTATGCAAGTTATCTTCTTTTCATCCACTCTAGTATGGTATAATCTTCTTTTCCTTAATCTTAATCTTTGTTTTATCATTCAAGTTTGAATCTTTGTTGTGTGGATTGCTCATAGTTCATAGTTCTTGTTAGTTTCATTATGTTAGTTTTGTTGTTTGGTTTGATTCATCTTATTAGTGTTAGTTTTAGTATAGATATGTAAGAGTAGATCTTTGCTAGGGTTAGTAAGGTGATTTGGGTGTTAATGGATGATTAAGGGATTGTTGGAGATGTTGGTGGAAGATTTGGGTTTCCTCTTGGTATGATGCACATCACATGTTTGTTGAAATGCTTGAATGACTAGTATGTGCATATGCTTGTTTTTCTTGCTTTTCTCTTGTGGGTGATAGTTTGTTTGTGGGTTTGGTTCCCTCATTAAGTTGCGAGAGCCCGGTGAGGACGACCCCTAGGTCGGTCTAAGTTGCGAGAGCCCGGATGCGACCTAGGCCTATAGCATGCTAGTACTCCGTTTGTCGTTTGTGTCGCAAAGGTGGGTTTTAGGATGAACCTCTAGGTGAGTCTAAGTTGCGAGAGCCCGGGCATTACCAAGATTACTCTACTACCTCCTTCACTCTAGTTCTCCTTCGACCATTCCATTACCCCTTTGACCCCGACCTAACCCTAGCCCGTTTCCTTATTTTTCCCTTAGTCCTAGTTTTAGACCTTAGACTAGTCCTAGTCTCCCCCTTAGAATAGCTCGTCTCGAACCTAGTCTAGAACCGTAGCATACCTTAGTCCGACCTCCCGTCCCTGTGGATTCGACCCGACTTACCCTAGCTACCCACTAGGTATAGTTGGTTTTATTTGACGGTTGGGATCCACGACAAATCCCACCCATCAAATTGGCGCTGTTGCCGGGGACGGTGCTAGTTTAGACTTTGTTTTCCTATTTGTTTGACTTTGTCTTTGTGTTTGCGTTTTTCTTTTTTCTTTTTTGTTCCCTTTTGCTTCTTGTGTGTGTGTGGTTTATTTCTCTCTTTTCTAGTTCCCAAAAAGCACTAGACTTCACACGTTTGTTCTTAGTCTACAGTTTGTGCTTAGAGGTGGTGACTATCTTCTTCTTGCAACTTAGAGCCGCTTAAACGGACGGTTTCTAGAATGAGTGGTTTCCAACCGGGTATGGACTACGATTTTCGGGCAAGCACGGGGTTTGATCTAAACTCCCCACAGCCGATATGAGCTACCCCTCTTCTTCTATGAACCAAAGCTACGACATGATGACTCCTAATTACTATCAAGCTTCTTGGGGGGATCAAGACTCTAGTGGGTATGAACTTCAAGGTTATGAAAACGGCTACCAACAAGTGGACGATTATCACTCCTACGATCATGGTGTCTATTACTCAAGCTATGAATGTGAAACCACCATGTTCGATCAAGGTTCACCTTATGGAAGCCAATACCACCAAAACCCACAATATTACCCTCCACCCCAACCACAATATGAACCTCATGACCCACAATACTACCAATCACCTCAACCTCACTACCAACAATATGATGCCCCACCCCTTGGGCATTATCAAGATTTTCAAGGAGCTTTAAAAGACCCCAATGATCACCAATTACCCGACACAGAGGTGTTTCATTCTATGCTTCAAATGCAAAGGAGCATCCAAGAAACGGCCATTCAATTGCGAAAACAACGAGAGGAATTAATGGCCCAAATTCGAAGGAGAAATGAGGCGAGGAATGCTCATGCATTATCGGTTCAAACCGTAATGTCTTTATCCCGAGCATCACTTTTATATGAAGGGTGCCCACTTGAGAAAGAGGAGCAACCTAACCATGAAGCCTCCGATGTAGTTCCCTTTGGAGGAGAAATTTGCTTTGAAGAACCTCAATCGTCTACCCAAAAAGAGACTAATGAGGATATGACCCTTAGTGAAGGCAACATTGGTGAGGAATTGGAGGAGGAAGGTGAGTTGGATGATTTGGTAGAGTTTGTGAAGTTGTTGGGTGAAATTGTTAGCCTCGAGTTGCCCTTGTCCGAGAACATGGATAGGCATCATGAGCCGCTTGCTAGTACACCGAGAGATGGGTTGGAAGAGATTGAAACCGCCGGTAGAAGTTTCGATCCCCTCCTCCAAGATGATGTGGGGCCAAGTGATGAAGGTGGGGAACCAAAACTTGAGGAAAGTGTGGGGGCGTGCAACGAGGAAGTGAGGCCAAAGCCGCTTTTTGTACCTCATTTCTTGGAGATGAAGCTTGCTTGTGATTGGAGGCAATGCTTAGGGAGGAAGAGGTCGGTGAAGCTCGTAGGATGGATAGACCCCGGAGACAACTTTGAAGATGATTTTGGGTCTTGGGATTCCTACTTCTTGCCTCCTCCTTGGAGGCCGTGGAGGTCGGTTAAGCTCGAGCGCTTCTTGGGCCTTCACTATGATGTCGGTAGCGCGTTCGACTTGCTCCTCCATGCCCTTGAGGGCTACGGTTGAAGAAGAGTCCACCATCCTAGGTTTGACGGAGTTCCTAAAGAACCGTCATGTTGTATATTCCCCTCTCCTCTTCTTTATAGTACTTGTGCTTGTATTTGTGATTTTTGTTTCTTGGACTTGTTTGTTTTTGTGGAATTCTTGTAATTGTTTTGGTATTTTGATGAGCGATGTGAGGGAGTGAATTTGATGTGTACTTTGAGTTTATTGTGATAGGTGAAGTGAAGGTGACTCCTAGAAAGGAGTGGTTGATGATGGAGTTTGGTTTGCGAGCGAGGAAGTCGGTTTTTGAAGCTTATGATAAGCTTTTGGGCTTAGGGAAGGCCAAGATGACTCATCCCGACCGGGAAGAGGGCTTCCCGACCGGGAAGGATGAGGAATCCCGACCGGGAAGGAACCATCCCGATCGGGATGAAGGTGCAGAAATTCGGACTCACTGGAGTGCATTCCCGACCGGGACGAGAGCTTCCCGACCGGGAAGGGTTTATCAACCCGATCGGGACCATCCATCCCGACCGGGATGGTCCCCTTTCTCCCTTTTGAGCCTTTTCTTAGGCGCTTGACTCCACCCATCCATTATACCCCCTCCCAACCTCCCTACTCCTCCTTGTTCCTATCATATGACCCATACACCTCACTTTAAACCGAGATCCACATCAAATCCCACCCCCTCGCACCATTACTACCTCTACCATGCGGTTCTACCAAGATTGAAGCGGGATAGCAAAGATGAAGACAAGCAAGTGCCTATATTGTTCTATGAGACGATGGAGAGAGTGAGTTGCTAACCTATGGTACGGCAACTATCCTTTCTTTTCCGTTTTTGTTGTTGCTTGTTTTCCTTTGTTTATTCCCTTCCCCTTGTGCACTTTTGTGTCTTGATGTCATGGTGGCCTTCGAGGCCTCGGTAGTTGTTGCTCCCGACTCTCGATGATGTGACTACATCGAGAGTCATTTCAAAAATCAAAATTTTACAAGATTTTCACTTTCTTTTTTGAGGATTTAGTCGGATTTAGGCGGAATCCGGGCTAGGTGACTTGATTACACCTAGCCCTCCCCTCCCATCTCCTTTTATTTCCTTCTTTTATTTCTTCCCCCATCCATATCTTTTTCTCGTCTCGGCCCATGGTGACATGACTACACCTCGGCCGGACACCTTCTACCCTTTTCTCCACTTTTCTTTTTGATTTTTAGCTTTATTTTCGTAGTTTCTTTTCTTTTTCTTTTGTCTCTCCGCACACTACGATTGAGCATATGAGGACATTGCGCGGTTTAAGTGTGGGGAAGCGATATTCTAGCGTAGTTAGTTTTATTTTCTAAGTTTTTCCGAAAAAATCTCCAAAAACCCTAAAAATTTGAAAAATTTCACAAAAAATCAAAAAGATTCTCTTTTGTGTCTTTTCCTTTTTTGTGTCATTGTGTCGTACATTTTTTTTGTGTGCGTGTTTTGCCTCCCTTTCCCTTATAGGTTGCTTTAATCGCCATTAACTTTGGAAGGCTTCAAGACTCCCGGTAACATCTTATCCCTTTTTCTTCTTTACCTCTTGCGGAGTTTGGAGGAGATGTGTGTTGTGGTGTGCTCGAGTGGAGCTTTGTAAAGTTGTGGTTGATTTGGTGGCTTGTTTGGATGATCGGGGTGGTGTTGTGTTGTTTATGTGTTTGTTTCTCCTTGTTTTGTTTTGTTATCTTTTATCTCTTTTTCTTTCATTTTCGTTGAGTCTTTGTTTTTGTGTTGTGTAGTGTGTCTTGTGTGTAAACAGGTTTTCGAAAACCCGGTTTAGAGGCTAGTGTGCGAGTGTTTACTTTCCCTTCCTAGTAGTATAAATCGAGTCTTGGACCTTAGCCTAGTAGAATGACCCTAAATCAATGATTTCGTTGGTCCTTTACCTTGAGTCCACCTAGCTTACTAGGGATTTACTACGGGATTTGCATTTTGACCATTATGACCACCCACGGTGTGAAAAGGCCTTGGTTGCCGAGTCCCGTCCCTTAGGTGACCGTGTTTAGGATTGCTCGACTAGTCCAAGTTCTCCCCTTTTTGTGGGTTTGGAGAGGGATCGCGACCCTCGACTCACCCATTACCCTACCTCCTACACACATCCACACAATAAATTGCAATTTGTTGAACTCTCTCTTTCTTGTTACACAAAGAAATGCCAAAAGCCAAATCAAGCCAAAAGGGCAAAGAAAACAAAAAGAATGAAAATGAAAGAAAGAAAAGAATGAAGAAAAAGGAAAGGCATAAAAGCCAAAAAGAAAATAGAAAAGAAGAAAAAGAAATGGCATGGCAACAAACAAAGCAAAAATGCAAACAAAAGAGAAAATGCCAAAAAAAAAATCGTCTAACAAAAAGAAACCCTACCTCCCAAAATAAGCCTTTTTCCGCCTTTTTCCGACTTTCTCCGTGAAGAGCCTACCAAAGGACCGAGTCTCGAGGAAGGTTGATAGCGGCATTAGTCGGTCTTCCCTCATTTTGCATGTTTTCCACCTTTTTACTTGGACTAGTCAGGCGGTTTTGGACACGGGACGACCCTCTTGGCTCACGCTAAAGGGGGCGGGGTCTCACTTACCTACAGTGTCGACTAACACCGTGGTTCTTCACTTTTCCACTCCGCCGATCGTCCCGTAGTACGTTTTTAGAAAGTTAGGAGGACCTAGGTAAGTTACCAACGTTTTTGTTGCTTTATCGTCATACTATTAGGGTTTAGTTCACCTTGGTTTGTATGTCTAGCTTGGGAACGTTGTCACTTGCCTTGAGTCCTAAACCGGTGCTTCTTTCACCGCTTGTTTGAGGGAAGCGGTATTTGTTTTCTTTTGGGTGCAACCGATTATGTGTTTGTTTGTGTGTTTGTTTGTTTGTGTGTTTTGTGTCCGGTTGCATCCACAGTTTTGTCGCAAGACCCGACTTGCCTTGCGGAGTGCACTTTTCCTCTAAGTGCACTCGTGCTAGTTGAAGGGGCGTAGGGTGCGCTAATACCCATTCGGCTAGTATAGTAGTTAGTATGTGCTTACTCGAGGGCGAGTAAGGGTTAAGTGTGGGGGAGTTGATAAGTGTAGTTTCTAGTGTCTATTTTACTGTGTTTTAGTCCCATTTTCCTTGTGGGGGGAGCGGTTTATGGGTTTCTTATGCTTCCTTTAGTTCATTTCAGGTTCCCGAGACCGATTTGGAAGAGTTGGAGCGATTCCGACTCGATACATACACATTTTGGAGCGAACGAGATAAAGGAACGATGACTCGAGGCCTTGGAATCGACCCCGAGACCTTGGGACCCAATCCCGAGCCTCCGAGACCCGATCCCGAGTCCCGAGAATCGAGGAGAATCCCATGAGAGGCAAGGAAGGACCAAAAAGCTCTTAAGGGAGGCCTACAAGACCCATCCCGGTCGGGAAGGCCTCATCCCGATCGGGATGGGGTGCACAATTGAAGAGGTTACTGTGAGGAGCCCGTCCCGGCCGAGACCAGGCCGTCCCGGTCGGGACCACACCGTCCTGGGCGGGACCGTGCTGCTGCTGCACGCCTTCAATTCTTTTCTTCTCCTTTCATTCTTAAACCCTATATATACCCCTCCCCCCCCTCTTGTATTAAGACAATATAATAAGTTATATCCTTCACTTCTCCTAAAACCCTAGACTACTTTAGGTTAGATTAGATTAGATTAGTGTAGATTAGTCGGTAATTAGTTGTTAATCATAGATTAGCCCTTGTATTAAGGAATTCTTGAAGATCTTCACCAAGCTTGACAACCTTGGTGGAATTATTTGGGTTTTCTTCTATACAAGTGTTCTCCTTTTCATCCCTTATAGTTGGTATAATCTTTCCTTTCTCTTTTCCTTTAATCTTTCATGTTTAATCATCCAAGTTTTAACCTTTGATTGTTGTTTATTGTTTTCACTAGTTTGTTTATGTTTGTTTTGTTTTCTTATGTTGATTCATCTTGTTCTTGTTAGTTATAGTTTGATTATGTTAGAGTAGTGTTCTTGCTAGGGTTAGTAGGGTGATTTGGGTGTTAATTGAATGATTAAGGGATTGTTAGAGATGTTGGTGGAAGATTTGGGTTTCCTCTTGGTTTGGTGCACATCACATGTTTGTTGAAATGCTTGAATGACTAAGTAGTTGCGAATGCGTGTTTTTCTTGCCTTTCTCTTGTGGGTGATAGTTTTTTTGTGGGTTCGGTTCCCTCACTAAGTTGCGAGAGCCCGGTGAGGACGACCCCTAGGTCGGTCTAAGTAGCGAGAGCCCGGATGCGACCTAGGCCACCATAGCGCGCTAGAACCCCGTTTGTCATGTGTGTCGCCGAGATGGGTTCTAGGTGGAACCTCTAGGTGGGTCTAAGTTGCGAGAGCCCGGACCAACCTAGATCACCTTACTACCTCCTTCACTCTAGTTCTCCCTTGACCATTCCGTTACCCCTTTGACCCCGACCTAATCCTAGCCCTTTTTCCTTGTTTGCCTTCTCCTTAGCCTTAGTCATAGTCTAGCTTTCTCCCCTCCTTATCACTCTCTAGTTTTGTTCGTTGACTTAGTCTAGTATTTGGGCCGACCTAGTCTAGGCTATACATTACCGTCCCCTTGGATTCGACCTGACTTGCCCTATCTACCATAGGAATAGCCGGTTATATTATTGACGGTTGGGATTCCGCGACAAATCCTTACCATCAGTCATAAAAAGGTATTATCGAGACTAGAAGACGGTGTAGGACTCATGGTTTCGACGTGACAAAGGGCCACTCGACCTAGTCATTAAAAGACTCGACCGAGTGGACCCCTAGAAGAGCTTCTGTCCTATTTTTTTAGACCCTACTCGATCGAGTTATTGACAAACTCGACCGAGTACGCTGCCACTCTACCGAGTCATTATGGGACTCGACCGAGTGGTGGTCAAAAAAATCTTTCTGTCTCGGTTTTTGGGGTGCCACTCGACCGAGTGGACTAGGCACTCGGTCGAGTGCCCCCTGTACGAACTAGGGTTCGCCTTGTAATTTATTATTGATTGGGAGATTGCTTTTCGATTTTGAATAAGTCGTTGATTCTGCCGAATCGGGCATAAATATTATATAATTTATGCTCGATTCGGATTTTGATAAACCGTTGATTTTGTTGAATCGGGTATAAATATTATGGGATTTATACTCGATTCTCATTTTGATACTCGTCATATCCCATATTCGATTGTTGAATCGATATGGAATATTAGAGCGAAAACTTGAAGAAAATAATATAAGTCGTTTAAGTTAAACTAGAACGATATGAATTTCCTCCGTGTTTATAGTGTCGTAATTAATTCAAACGAATTAGGTGACAACTATTTTAGCATCAACGAAAATCGTATTAGTTTAATCTTTTGACTAAATCGTTGGATTCGACATTCAACTATTAAGTTGGTATCGAATTTAATAGATTGACACTAATAAAAAAAAAGTATTCGATTTGATTCCCTCGGTATCCGGACATCGTAATAAATCCTTGTGGATTGTGTGATGTCGGATCCGCGTCAAAGGGTTTCGACTCAACTAGAATAAAAAATACTTGAATAAAAAAAGGGTTTTAGAAATCGATGTACGTGATGTTGATGATGACGACGCGATAAAAATAAAAACGATTTTGTTGATGTTGACACGCTTCAACAATCAAACATTCGAGGTGTCGGGATAAGCGACCGGCCGCGTCGGCTTGCATTCATGTTTTCTTATTCCGTCATCCCTCATATTCGACACGAATTAGCGCGTATTTTAATATTTTATACTAATGATATTAACGATATTATAGACACGAATAAAACAAAAAAAAACAACGACGGACGACGACACGGAAGACGCGCGAGGAAGAGAAAGAGAGAAGAAGAGTCGGGAATATTGCACCCTCAACCTACATGTTCTTGTTCTCGGACGGGACTCGTTAGATGTGCCTAGCACGGGAGTATCGAGATGTAAGTTGAGTTATGGTGATTTAGGGTTTGTCTCCTAAGTACTAGGGTTAGGGTTTGAGTGTATAGGATTAGAGTTGATTCGAGTGTGTAAAAGATTGATTAGGGTTTAATTAGGGTTGAATCGGGTGTGTAAAAAGATGTCCCAATTGTGCATGCATGAGGGTGTATATATAGGCATTGCCATGCACCCTCGTCTAGGGTTACTCGACCGAGTAGCCTTCTGACTCGGTCGAGTGGCCCAAAGCAACGCAGTCGGGCCTATTTGAGAGCCCACTCGATCGACTGGAGCTGACACTCGATCGAGTGGGTCAGCTGGAGTGTACGGGTCCGGTATTTTGGACCTCGAGTCGGGTATGTTGTCGGTTTTTTTTTTGGACTGAGCTTTTGATGTTGGAGTGGATATTTTTATGTGTTTTGGAAACGGTTTTGATCGGGGTTTGACCCAATCGCTAAAAGTCGGTTTTATTTCCGGTGTCGATTTTGACCCAAATTAGTCTTGTTTGATTGGAAACGACCCACTGGGCCTGAATTTGAGGTCGGTTCTGTGATATTTATACTCCGTAAATGCCTAAGCCAGCAACTAATGGTTTTGAGCCCACATCCGAGCGCGTAGAAACACGTTTGCGTCCGATCATCATCGGGTGTTTCTTGGAAACTGCTATAGACACCTGGCGGTCAAAATGTGGTTGTCTACAAATACCCCCTTTCCCCCTCATTTCGACACACAATTCAACTCTCTCTTCCCTCTTCACTCGTAAAGAGCTTCTCGCTAAGGGCTCTCACTCCGACACCCGAGGCAAACGATCCATTCGATCGTAGTTCCGATAAAAGCGACATCGACGCTACTCCTCACCTTCGAGCA
Organism: Agrostemma githago; assembly: GCA_958450325.1. Taxonomy (NCBI): domain Eukaryota; kingdom Viridiplantae; phylum Streptophyta; class Magnoliopsida; order Caryophyllales; family Caryophyllaceae; genus Agrostemma; species Agrostemma githago. The sequence goes on from OY288256.1 coordinate 30,860,039, forward strand.
CTTCACTCGATCTCGAGGTGCATGTGTTTGACTAGCTATAGTCTAGTAACGAAATTCTGTCGGATTAGCCACAAAACCAGCCAGTAGTAGCAGATCTCTGCTGGATTAGCCGCAGGAAGGGTCAACGGTAACGGAACTCTACCGAAATCACCGGGCAAGATAGGAGGATCCACCTTTCGAAGTCGAGTCATCACTAGGTTTTCATCTAAACAAAACTTTACATTCTCGCACCTTTATTATTATGCACTACGATAATGTCGAACGTGAACACTAGGTCCACTACACATACTAAAACACGTAACGTCCCTACTTGATAAGTGTAGTTTGTAGTGCCTATTTGTTGTGTTTTGGTCCCATTTTCCTTGTGGAATCGCTCCTTGGGGGCGGTTCATGGGCTTCTTATGCTTCCTTTAGTTCGTTTCAGGTTCCCGAGACCGATTTGGAAGAGTTGGAGCAATTCCGACTCAATACATACACATTTTGGAGCCAACGAAACTAAGGAACGATGACTCGATGCCTTGGAGTCGACCCCGAGACCTTGGGACCCAATCCCGAGCCTCCGAGACCCGATCCCGAGTCCCGAGAATCGACGAGAAACCCATGAGAGGCAAGGAGGGACCAAAGAGCTCTTAAGGGAGGCCTACAAGACCCATCCCGTTCGGGATGGCCTCATCCCGTTCGGGATGAGATGCGCTTTGAAGGAGGCTGCTGTGAGCCCATCCCATTCGGGACCATCCCGTCCCGGTCATGATGACAGGGCCATCCCGATCGGGATGATCCGTCCCGGTCGGGAAGCTACAGAGGCAGCACGGGTCCTTCTATTTCGTGCTCCTTCATTCTTGTACCCATATATATACTCCCCTCTTGTATTAGTAACATATCTTATGATAGTTTAGCATTCCTTAAGCCTCCCAAAAACCCTAAAACTCTAGATTTACTTTCACTCATTAGTTTTAATCTTCCTTTAATCTTAGTTAATCTTTAGTTAATCCATTGTAATTAGTTCTTGTATTAAGAGGATACTTGAAGAATTCTCCAAGCTTGACAACCTTGGGTTTTATTTGGGTTCTTATTTATACAAGAATGCATCCTTTCATCTTCCAAGTGTTGGTATAATCATCCCTACTCTTAATCTTGTTTATTTAATCTTGTTTGAATCTTTTCATATAGTTATTGTTATTGTTCATTATGGATGTTTGGATATTCATGTTGTTTTCTCTTATTGTAGTTAGTTTGTTCATGATAATGAGTGAGTAGTAATCTTGTGGGGTTAGTAGGGGGATTAGGGGTAGATTATGGATGATTAGGGTTGATTAAGGGAAAAGGGTGAATCTTTGTTGTTAGTCACAATGTGGGCACTCCATGTGTTTGTTGATATGCTTGTGTGAGTTGTAGTGGCCATGCTTCCCATACTTTTTTTCATCTTCTCATTGTTTGTCTATGATGCGGAAATGTTGAGAATAGTTTAGTCGCGAGAGCGCGGACTAGGGTCCAAGTTGCGAGAGCCCGGACCCACCTTGACATCGGTCTAAGTTGCGAGAGCCCGGACCGACTCTAGTAACTAGGAGACACTTATACCCTTGATCACCCCAATTACCCTTCTACTCCTATGAACCCGACTTACCCCACTTCCTTTCCATATTTGAGTTCATATTCTTAGTTAGTCATCGTTTACTCTAGTTTACTTGTTAGTTCGATTACTAGCCTAGTTCATCATTAGTTTAGTCTTACTTCTCCCATCATACTTTGTCAATTTTCATCATCTTTGTGTTTGTTTGTTAATCTAGTCTTGTTTTAGGCCGACCTAGTCTAACCCTTGCAATACCGTCTCCGTGGATACGATCCCGACTTGCCCTAGCTACCCACTAGGCTAGTTGGTTGTTTTATTGATCGGTTAGGGACGTGACAAATCCCTAACCATCAATTTGGCGCCGTTGCCGGGGACGGTGCATTGTTTAGACTTAGTTTGCTTATTTTTAGACTTAGTTACCCTTCTTTGTGCTCTCCCATCTTCTCTTGTGAATATTTTCTAGTTTCTCTTCTTTTCTTAGCTTTCTTTTCTCTTTGTCTCTAGTTGTGCTCGTTTATTGTCGTTGCCTAGTGCCCACAAAGCACTAGGTGTTCTCACGTTTGTTCTAGTGTGTAGTGTATGCCTAGGAGGGGAGGCGACTTCTATCTCTTTAATCCAGAGCCGGAGAGACTCTTTCGAGCCTTTCGCCAACGGACGATTAACCGGGTTAGAATCTCTCAACCAAGTGCAAGCAATACTCATCAAGGGCAAGCTCAAGGAGCCGACTTTAGCGAGTCACCTCGAGAGACGGCCGGGGGGACCTTCATCAATCCCTTCGGTAATTCTTCTCCTAGTTCCCCCTCTTCATCTACATCAACACCGTCTACACCACCATCTTCTCCATTATATCCAAGAATGCCTAAGTTTTCCTCTCACTCCACATTCACCGAGGATGTCTTGCCGGGACTGAGTGCATTACCGGAAGCCTACACCGGGAATTTTCTCCACTTTTCTTTTTGATTTTTAGCTTTATTTTCGTAGTTTCTTTTCTTTTTCTTTTGTCTCTCCGCACACTACGATTGAGCATATGAGGACATTGCGCGGTTTAAGTGTGGGGAAGCGATATTCTAGCGTAGTTAGTTTTATTTTCTAAGTTTTTCCGAAAAAATCTCCAAAAAACCCTAAAAATTTGAAAATTTTCACAAATAATCAAAAAGATTCTCTTTTGTGTCTTTTCCTTTTTTGTGTCATTGTGTCGTACATTTGTTTTGTGTGCGTGTTTTGCCTCCCTTTCCCTTATAGGTTGCTTTAATCGCCGTTAACTTTGGAAGGCTTTCAAGACTCCCGGTAACATCTTATCCCTTTTTCTTCTTTACCTCTTGCGGAGTTTGGAGGAGATGTGTGTTGTGGTGTGCTCGGGTGGAGCTTTGTAAAGTTGTGGTTGATTTGGTGGCTTGTTTGGATGATCGGGGTGGTGTTGTGTTGTTTATGTGTTTGTTTCTCCTTGTTTTGTTTTGTTATCTTTTGTCTCTTTTTCTTTCATTTTCGTTGAGTCTTTGTTTTTGTGTTGTGTAGTGTGTCTTGTGTGTAAACAGGTTTTCGAAAACCCGGTTTAGAGGCTAGTGTGCGAGTGTTTACTTTCCCTTCCTAGTAGTATAAATCGAGTCTTGGACCTTAGCCTAGTAGAATGACCCTAAATCAATGATTTCGTTGGTCCTTTACCTTGAGTCCACCTAGCTTACTAGGGATTTACTACGGGATTTGCATTTTGACCATTATGACCACCCACGGTGTGAAAAGGCCTTGGTTGCCGAGTCCCGTCCCTTAGGTGACCGTGTTTAGGATTGCTCGACTAGTCCAAGTTCTCCCCTTTTTGTGGGTTTGGAGAGGGATCGCGACCCTCGACTCACCCATTACCCTACCTCCTACACACATCCACACAATAAATTACTATTTGTTGAACTCTCTCTTTCTTGTTACACAAAGAAATGCCAAAAGCCAAATCAAGCCAAAAGAGCAAAGAAAAGAAAAAGAATGAAAATGAAAGAAAGAAAAGAATGAAGAAAAAGGAAAGGCATAAAAGCCAAAAAGAAAATAGAAAAGAAGAAAAAGAAATGGCATGGCAACAAACAAAGCAAAAATGCAAACAAAAGAGAAAATGCCAAAAAGAAAATCGTCTCACAAAAAGAAACCCTACCTCCCAAAATAAGCCTTTTTCCGACTTTCGCCGTGAAGAGCCTACCAAAGAACCGAGTCTCGAGGAAGGATGATAGCGGCATTAGTCGGTCTTCCCTCATTTTGCATGTTTTCCACCTTTTTACTTGGACTAGTTAGGCGGTTTTGGACACGGGACGACCCTCTTGGCTCACGCTAAAGGGGGCAGGGTCTCACTTACCTACAGTGTCGACTAACACCGTGGTTCTTCACTTTTCCACTCCGCCGATCGTCCCGTAGTACGTTTTAAGAAAGTTAGGAGGACCTAGGTAAGTTACCAACGTTTTTGTTTCTTTATCGTCATACTATTAGGGTTTAGTTCACCTTGGTTTGTATGTCTAGCTTGGGAACGTTGTCACTTGCCTTGAGTCCTAAACCGGTGCTTCTTTCACCGCTTGTTTGAGGGAAGCGGTATTTGTTTTCTTTTGGGTGCAACCGATTATGTGTTTGTTTGTGTGTTTGTTTGTTTGTGTGTTTTGTGTCCGGTTGCATCCACAGTTTTGTCGCAAGACCCGACTTGCCTTGCGGAGTGCACTTTTCCTCTAAGTGCCCTCGTGTTAGTTGAAGGGGCGTAGGGTGCGCTAATACCCATTCGGCTAGTATAGTAGTTAGTATGTGCTTACTCGAGGGCGAGTAAGGGTTAAGTGTGGGGGAGTTGATAAGTGTAGTTTCTAGTGTCTATTTTACTGTGTTTTAGTCCCATTTTCCTTGTGGGGGGAGCGGTTTATGGGTTTCTTATGCTTCCTTTAGTTCATTTCAGGTTCCCGAGACCGATTTGGAAGAGTTGGAGCGATTCCGACTCGATACATACACATTTTGGAGCCAACGAGTTAAAGGAACGATGACTCGAGGCCTTGGAATCGACCCCGAGACCTTGGGACCCAATCCCGAGCCTCCGAGACCCGATCCCGAGTCCCGAGAATCGAGGAGAATCCCATGAGAGGCAAGGAAGGACCAAAAAGCTCTTAAGGGAGGCCTACAAGACCCATCCCTGTCGGGAAGGCCTCATCCCGAACGGGATGGGGTGCACAATTGAAGAGGTTACTGTGAGGAGCCCGTCCCGGCCGAGACCAGGCCGTCCCGGTCGGGACCACACCGTCCCGGGCGGGACCGTGCTGCTGCTGCACGCCTTCAATTCTTTTCTTCTCCTTTCATTCTTAAACCCTATATATACCCCCCCCCCCTCTTGTATTAAGACAATATAATATGTTATATTCTTCACTTCTGCTAAAACCCTAGACTACTTTAGGTTAGATTAGATTAGATTAGTGTAGATTAGTCGGTAATTAGTTGTTAATCATAGATTAGCCCTTGTATTAAGGAATTCTTGAAGATCTTCACCAAGCTTGACAACCTTGGTGGAATTATTTGGGTTTTCTTCTATACAAGTGTTCTCCTTTTCATCCCATATAGTTGGTATAATCTTTCCTTTCTCTTTTCCTTTAATCTTTCATGTTTAATCATCCAAGTTTTAACCTTTGATTGTTGTTTATTGTTTTCACTAGTTTGTTTATGTTTGTTTTGTTTTCTTATGTTGATTCATCTTGTTCTTGTTAGTTATAGTTTGATTATGTTAGAGTAGTGTTCTTGCTAGGGTTAGTAGGGTGATTTGGGTGTTAATTGAATGATTAAGGGATTGTTAGAGATGTTGGTGGAAGATTTGGGTTTCCTCTTGGTTTGGTGCACATCACATGTTTGTTGAAATGCTTGAATGACTAAGTAGTTGCGAATGCGTGTTTTTCTTGCCTTTCTCTTGTGGGTGATAGTTTTTTTGTGGGTTCGGTTCCCTCACTAAGTTGCGAGAGCCCGGTGAGGACGACCCCTAGGTCGGTCTAAGTAGCGAGAGCCCGGATGCGACCTAGGCCACCATAGCGCGCTAGAACCCCGTTTGTCATGTGTGTCGCCGAGATGGGTTCTAGGTGGAACCTCTAGGTGGGTCTAAGTTGCGAGAGCCCGGACCAACCTAGATCACCTTACTACCTCCTTCACTCTAGTTCTCCCTTGACCATTCCGTTACCCCTTTGACCCCGACCTAATCCTAGCCCTTTTTCCTTGTTTGCCTTCTCCTTAGCCTTAGTCATAGTCTAGCTTTCTCCCCTCCTTATCACTCTCTAGTTTTGTTCGTTGACTTAGTCTAGTATTTGGGCCGACCTAGTCTAGGCTATACATTACCGTCCCCTTGGATTCGACCTGACTTGCCCTATCTACCATAGGAATAGCCGGTTATATTATTGACGGTTGGGATTCCGCGACAAATCCTTACCATCAGTCATAAAAAGGTATTATCGAGACTAGAAGACGGTGTAGGACTCACGGTTTCGACGTGACAAAGGGCCACTCGACCTAGTCATTAAAAGACTCGACCGAGTGGACCCCTAGAAGAGCTTCTGTCCTATTTTTTTAGACCCTACTCGATCGAGTTACTGACAAACTCGACCGAGTACGCTGCCACTCTACCGAGTCATTATGGGACTCGACCGAGTGGTGGTCAAAAAAATCTTTCTGTCTCGGTTTTTGGGGTGCCACTCGACCGAGTGGACTAGGCACTCGGTCGAGTGCCCCCTGTACGAACTAGGGTTCGCCTTGTAATTTATTATTGATTGGGAGATTGCTTTTCGATTTTGAATAAGTCGTTGATTCTGCCGAATCGGGCATAAATATTATATAATTTATGCTCGATTCGGATTTTGATAAACCGTTGATTTTGTTGAATCGGGTATAAATATTATGGGATTTATACTCGATTCTCATTTTGATACTCGTCATATCCCATATTCGATTGTTGAATCGATATGGAATATTAGAGCGAAAACTTGAAGAAAATAATATAAGTCGTTTAAGTTAAACTAGAACGATATGAATTTCCTCCGTGTTTATAGTGTCGTAATTAATTCAAACGAATTAGGTGACAACTATTTTAGCATCAACGAAAATCGTATTAGTTTAATCTTTTGACTAAATCGTTGGATTCGACATTCAACTATTAAGTTGGTATCGAATTTAATAGATTGACACTAATAAAAAAAAAGTATTCGATTTGATTCCCTCGGTATCCGGACATCGTAATAAATCCTTGTGGATTGTGTGATGTCGGATCCGCGTCAAAGGGTTTCGACTCAACTAGAATAAAAAATACTTGAATAAAAAAAGGGTTTTAGAAATCGATGTACGTGATGTTGATGATGACGACGCGACAAAAATTAAAACGATTTTGTTGATGTTGACACGCTTCAACAATCAAACATTCGAGGTGTCGGGATAAGCGACCGGCCGCGTCGGCTTGCATTCATGTTTTCTTATTCCGTCATCCCTCATATTCGACACGAATTAGCGCGTATTTTAATATTTTATACTAATGATATTAACGATATTATAGATACGAATAAAACAAAAAAAAAAAAAACGACGGACGACGACACGGACGACGCGCGAGGTAGAGAAAGAGAGAAGAAGAGTCGGGAATATTGCACCCTCAACCTACATGTTCTTGTTCTCGGACGGGACTCGTTAGATGTGGCTAGCACGGGAGTATCGAGATGTAAGTTGAGTTATGGTGATTTAGGGTTTGTCTCCTAAGTACTAGGGTTAGGGTTTGAGTGTATAGGATTAGAGTTGATTCGAGTGTGTAAAAGATTGATTAGGGTTTAATTAGGGTTGAATCGGGTGTGTAAAAAGATGTCCCAATTGTGCATGCATGAGGGTGTATATATAGGCATTGCCATGCACCCTCGTCTAGGGTTACTCGACCGAGTAGCCTTCTGACTCGGTCGAGTGGCCCAAAGCAACGCAGTCGGGCCTATTTGAGAGCCCACTCGATCGACTGGAGCTGACACTCGATCGAGTGGGTCAGCTGGAGTGTACGGGTCCGGTATTTTGGACATCGAGTCGGGTATGTTGTCGGTTTTTTTTTTGGACTGAGCTTTTGATGTTGGAGTGGATATTTTTATGTGTTTCGGAAACGGTTTTGATCGGGGTTTGACCCAATCGCTAAAAGTCGGTTTTATTTCCGGTGTCGATTTTGACCCAAATTAGTCTTGTTTGATTGGAAACGACCCACTGGGCCTGAATTTGAGGTCGGTTCTGTGAGATTTATACTCCGTAAATGCCTAAGCCAGCAACTAATGGTTTTGAGCCCACATCCGAGCGCGTAGAAACAGGTTTGCGTCCGATCATCATCGGGTGTTTCTTGGAAACTGCTATAGACACCTAGCGGTCAAAATGTGGTTGTCTACAAATACCCCCTTTCCCCCTCATTTCGACACACAATTCAACTCTCTCTTCCCTCTTCACTCGTAAAGAGCTTCTCGCTAAGGGCTCTCACTCCGACACCCGAGGCAAACGATCCATTCGATCGTAGTTCCGATAAAAGCGACATCGACGCTACTCCTCACCTTCGAGCACTTCACTCGATCTCGAGGTGCATGTGTTTGACTAGCTATAGTCTATTAACGAAATTCTGTCGGATTAGCCACAGAACCAGCCAGTAGTAGCAGATCTCTGCTGGATTAGCCGCAGGAAGGGTCAACGGTAACGGAACTCTACCGAAATCACCGGGCAAGATAGGAGGATCCACCTTTCGAAGTCGAGTCATCACTAGGTTGTCATCTAAACAAAACTTTACATTCTCGCACCTTTATTATTATGCACTACGATAATGTCGAACGTGAACACTAGGTCCACTACACATACTAAAACACGTAACGTCCCTACTTGATAAGTGTAGTTTGTAGTGCCTATTTGTTGTGTTTTGGTCCCATTTTCCTTGTGGAATCGCTCCTTGGGGGCGGTTCATGGGCTTCTTATGCTTCCTTTAGTTCGTTTCAGGTTCCCGAGACCGATTTGGAAGAGTTGGAGCAATTCCCACTCAATACATACACATTTTGGAGCCAACGAAACTAAGGAACGATGACTCGATGCCTTGGAGTCGACCCCGAGACCTTGGGACCCAATCCCGAGCCTCCGAGACCCGATCCCGAGTCCCGAGAATCGACGAGAAACCCATGAGAGGCAAGGAGGGACCAAAGAGCTCTTAAGGGAGGCCAACAAGACCCATCCCGTTCGGGATGGCCTCATCCCGTTCGGGATGAGATGCGCTTTGAAGGAGGCTGCTGTGAGCCCATCCCATTCGGGACCATCCCGTCCCGGTCAGGATGACAGGGCCGTCCCGATCGGGATGATCCGTCCCGGTCGGGAAGCTACAGAGGCAGCACGAGTCCTTCTATTTCGTGCTCCTTCATTCTTGTACCCATATATATACTCCCCTCTTGTATTAGTAACATATATTATGATAGTTTAGCATTCCTTAAGCCTCCCAAAAACCCTAAAACTCTAGATTTACTTTCACTCATTAGTTTTAATCTTTCTTTAATCTTAGTTAATCTTTAGTTAATCCATTGTAATTAGTTCTTGTATTAAGAGGATACTTGAAGAATTCTCCAAGCTTGACAACCTTGGGTTTTATTTGGGTTCTTATTTATACAAGAATGCATCCTTTCATCTTCCTAGTGTTGGTATAATCATCCCTACTCTTAATCTTGTTTATTTAATCTTGTTTGAATCTTTTCATATAGTTATTGTTATTGTTCATTATGGATGTTTGGATATTCATGTTGTTTTCTCTGATTGTAGTTAGTTTGTTCATGATAATGAGTGAGTAGTAATCTTGTGGGGTTAGTAGGGGGATTAGGGGTAGATTATGGATGATTAGGGTTGATTAAGGGAAAAGGGTGAATCTTTGTTGTTAGTCACATTGTGGGCACTCCATGTGTTTGTTGATATGCTTGTGTGAGTTGTAGTGGCCATGCTTCCCATACTTTTGTTCATCTTCTCATTGTTTGTCTATGATGCGGAAATGTTGAGAATAGTTTAGTCGCGAGAGCGCGGACTAGGGTCCAAGTTGCGAGAGCCCGGACCCACCTTGACATCGGTCTAAGTTGCGAGAGCCCGGACCGACTCTAGTAACTAGGAGACACTTATACCCTTGATCACCCCAATTACCCTTCTACTCCTATGAACCCGACTTACCCCACTTCCTTTCCATATTTGAGTTCATATTCTTAGTTAGTCATCGTTTACTCTAGTTTACTTGTTAGTTCGATTACTAGCCTAGTTCATCATTAGTTTAGTCTTACTTCTCCCATCATACTTTGTCAATTTTCATCATCTTTGTGTTTGTTTGTTAATCTAGTCTTGTTTTAGGCCGACCTAGTCTAACCCTTGCAATACCGTCTCCGTGGATACGATCCCGACTTGCCCTAGCTACCCACTAGGCTAGTTGGTTGTTTTATTGATCGGTTAGGGACGTGACAAATCCCTAACCATCAATTTGGCGCCGTTGCCGGGGACGGTGCATTGTTTAGACTTAGTTTGCTTATTTTTAGACTTAGTTACCCTTCTTTGTGCTCTCCCATCTTCTCTTGTGAATATTTTCTAGTTTCTCTTCTTTTCTTAGCTTTCTTTTCTCTTTGTCTCTAGTTGTGCTCGTTTATTGTCGTTGCCTAGTGCCCACAAAGCACTAGGTGTTCTCACGTTTGTTCTAGTGTGTAGTGTATGCCTAGGAGGGGAGGCGACTTCTATCTCTTTAATCCAGAGCCGGAGAGACTCTTTCGAGCCTTTCGCCAACGGACGATTAACCGGGTTAGAATCTCTCAACCAAGTGCAAGCAATACTCATCAAGGGCAAGCTCAAGGAGCCGACTTTAGCGAGTCACCTCGAGAGACGGCCGGGGGGACCTTCATCAATCCCTTCGGTAATTCTTCTCCTAGTTCCCCCTCTTCATCTACATCAACACCGTCTACACCACCATCTTCTCTCTTATATCCAAGAATGCCTAAGTTTTCCTCTCACTCCACATTCACCGAGGATGTCTTGCCGGGACTGAGTGCATTACCGGAAGCCTACACCGGGAATTTTGTGGCAAAGACCCAATTTATCCAACTCGTGGAGAGGATCCCATTTAGTGGTTTGCCCACCGAAGACCCGCACCGACACATGGAGACCTTCTCCGATTATTGTGACGTTATATCTCAAACCGGGGTTACTCAGGATCAAATTCGTTGGGTACTTTTCCCGTTTTCTCTTATTGGAAAAGCGAAGCAATGGATCAAGAGTCTCGATAGGGCAACCATGGGGATCGATACTTGGAAAAAGCTTGCCTTGGCATTCTACCAAAAGTTTTACCCTCCGGAAAAGACGAATTTGCTTAGGGCCTCCATCACCGGGTTCCAACAAAGGGATGAAGAGAGCCTATATGAAGCTTGGGAGCGGTTTAAGTCTTTGGTAAGATCGTGCCCTCATCATGGACTCTCACAATGGTTCTTGGTGCAACAATTTTGGAATGGTCTTTATGAGGACTCGAGAGCTATTCTTAACATGGGCTCCAATGGTAGGTTTACCGACGTCGATGACGACCAAACTTGGGCGAGAATCGAAGAGATGGCGGTGCATAATTCGCAATACTCTAGGCTTAGGAAGGCACATCGAGGAGGCATGCACGAGGTCGATGCTATCACCAAACTAAGCATTGACCTTGGAGCTCAATTGAAAACACACATGGAGAGTATTGACAAGAAGCTCCAAAGCCACCTCAACCAAGTCCAAGGCACTAGTTCCTCACACCACCAACCGATTTAAGAAGTGAATGCTTTGGGATTTGCACCTCCTTTGCCCTATTTTGGGATGTGTGACACTTGTGCAATCGTTGGTCATGACCCTATGAATTGTAGAGGGAGTATTGAGCAAGTGAACGCCTTTCAAGCGTTCAAGCAAGGTGCCTCCTACTCTAATCAATACCAAGCTTCCAATCAAGTCCCTCAACAACAAGCACTTCAACATCAACAACAACAACAACAACATCGTCCCTATGTTCCACCTCCCTTACGGGACAACAATGAAGGTTACCAAGGTTATGTGGGTAACCAAAGACCCTTCAACAATTTCAAGCAAAATAACCAAGGCAACTTCAACAACAAGCAAGGGTTCCAACAAGGGAACTTCAATCAAGGTGGTTTCCAAGGAAACCAAAATTTTCAAGGATATCAAAACCACAACCATGGCAACAATCAAGGCCATCATCAATGCAATTTTCATGGGTTCCAAGGGAACCATCATAAACAACAAGGTAATTCTCAAGGGTTCCAAGGGAACGGTCAACAAGCAACTCAAAATCAACAACAACAAAGCAAGCCTAGGAGCCGGTCTCCTACTCATGATTATGGCATTCCTCTCGCCATCACCGACACTCCACATAATCCATCATCCCCACCTCGGGATTTTGACATTCAAAAGACTTTGATGGAAATACAAAGGAGCAATCAAGATTTGCAACATAGTCAAATGGACATGTCAAGAAACCATCATGAGCTCTTCACTTATATTCAAGGGGAAAACGCGACGAGAGATGCCCGTATGAAGATACTTGAGACTCAAGTATCTCAACTCGCTTCGGGGAGCTCCTCAAGGCAAAAGGGGCAACTACCTTCTCAAGGTGTAACTCCAAATTTTGAGCATGTCAATGCTATCACCACAAGGAGAGGTACATCCTATGACCACCCTTCATTCCCTAATGAACAAGAGCCAATGCAAGAGCCGACAAAGGAAATGGCATCTCCAACTCAAGAAGAATCAAGCTTTGATAATCCAATGGAGGAACAAGTTTTATGAGAAGTTGAGAAACCCCAAGAAGACAACCCTCCCCCACTTCAAGAGAAAGACAAGGGAAAAAGGAAAGTGTCCTTTGAAGAATCCACCCCCATTGAGCAAAATAAGTACCAAATCAAGTTGTCTTTCCCATCAAGGCAAATGAAGACTAAGGTGGATACTCAATACGACAAGTTCCTTAATATAGTGAAGAAATTGGATGTGAATGTCCCATTCACCGAGTTACTTACCCAAATCCTGACATATGGAAAATTCATGCGGGAAATCCTAGCTAGGAAGCGGTCCATTGACAAGGAAGAGACAATAGCGTTCACAAGGGTGGTGAGCGAGCTTATTCAAGGTTCCACGCTTCCGAAGTTGAAGGACCCGGGTAGTTTCTCTATCCCATGCACCATCGGAAATTACAAGATCGAGAGAGCTATGTGTGATTTGGGTGCGAGTGTGAGCATTATTCCCTACACCATTTGTGAGCGATTAGGGATGACGGAGTTGAAATGTACGTCCATTACACTCCAAATGGCCGATAAGTCTCTTAACCGACCATTGGGAATGTTAGAGGATGTGCCGGTACGAATAGGGAAGTTCTTCATTCCGGTCGACTTCATTGTGGTTGACATGCCGGAGGATGCTAACACTCCCATCATCCTTGGACACTCATTTTTACACACCGCCGATGCCGTGATCGATGTGAAGAAGGGTAGGATTACTTTTCAACTAGGCGACGAGGAGTTAGTGTTCGACCTCCAAGGCAACACTTCGCCTATGACCGAGACATGTAATATGATCCATGCCACGGAAGACATCGATCGAGGGAAAGATCCGGGACAAAGCTTGAAGAAGTACTCTTATGTACTTGAGGATGATGACTCCGATTTGCAGGAAGATGAGTGCCCAAATCATGGGCTTGATGACAAGTTGCAAAGCAAGGAAGAAGATGGGCCTCCCTTGGGGCCACATGAAGACCGGTGGACGTTTGGGTATATCCCCAAAGACCAAAAGTACAAGTTCAAGTCGTTGAACTTGGAAAATCGGGATGCCCCGGGAACGTCAAGGCAAGGCCATGAAGAGCCTTGGGATGTGGTCGGTTACATTACGAGCTTGGTTGAAGACTTCTCTAGGGCCTTCGACTTGTTCCTACGTGCCCTTGATGGAGATGGAATCGGTTTGGAGGTTGTTGAAAAAGAATGAAGAGTGCACCATCTTGGTTTGACGGAGTTCCACAAGAACCGTCTCATTGTATATATCTCTTTCTTGTAGTTAGTTGGATTTTTTGTGAAATCTTGTTATTCTCCTGAAGATCCCATGACCGGGGCTAAGAGGTCAACCAACAAAAAATATTCAAATGCCCATAACCGTGGTCAACGGTCCACTCAAGATCAATACTCATACCATCCAATAAGGGAGCAACAATCAAGCTGGTCAACTAACACCACATTTAGCCTTCCCACATTACAACCTTCAAGACCTTCCCGAGACCCAGGCTAAAGACAGTCCGGAATTTTGAGGATTCAAGCTCCATAGGATACCCCTATCCATTAGGGCCAGACGTGGAAACCAGATCCCGCATCATCAAACATATCCCGATCAAAGTTCGAGCCATTTTACTCGGCTTCCCCTTTATATAACAAAATTCACAATCACCATATGCAAACCCGAGATCAAAACTCGTCAAAGACCCGAGATCAAAACTCGTCAAATCCCTTACCTAATCATACACAATCCCGAGAGCAGAACTCGTCAAATCCCCGAGAGCAAAACTCGTTAAAATCCCCGAGAGCAAAACTCGTTAAAATCTCATCCCAATTCTTCTCATTCAAACCACTTACCAACCCCAAACACGGGAATTTAACTTGCAGTCGGCATAGAACATGCCCAAATAGTGCACACCACCTCTGGGGGCTATCCCGGAGAACGCTCACAGTCACAGGATAAATATCCTAACCATTCTAGCCCTTTGATCAAGACATCACTGGGAATGCACCTAGCCTACACCATTGCTATGGCTAGTTACACACGAAGTCCTATTAGACTAGGCATCATAATATATCTTTCGACACTGAACTACGGTATGGTTTGATTTCACTACACGTGAATACGTAGGCAGCCTTTCAACAGAGGCACAACCACCCACATTGACACACATTCAAAAAGCACCATCATTCCGGTCACGACACCGTCATGTTCTCAGCAGCTAGCTTTGTCGTCCTGGGGGCTTCTCTTAGGCAGAAAACCTCCATCCACTCACAAAATCCAGATAAAATTCAAAAATCTAGCCTCCTTTCTATAGTGTGTCCTAGTAGTCGGCTCAGTCGAAGACGAGAATCTGTCAGGACTCGAAGCAATACCCACTTTGGAAATGTACCTAAAAATCAAAAATTCAGGAGAGCACTAGACTACAACAGTCTCATTACAGACTACTGCAACCCCGTATAGCATATCTATCCCACTTCGATGTTCGACCATGTTGCCACTCGTCTAGGCTACGGAATAGCGCAACTTAAGAGTCTTGTTAGGTGGCCCACCCCCCTACCGAGTCACGGTCCAACCCCTCGAGGGTCCAGTCGTGTCTGTCAACTCGTCCGGTCACGCCCAGCGTCGAGTCTGTCGATAGGTCTCTCTCTTCAAATTCTCATTTTTAAAATTTGCAAAACTTAACCATTTGAGAAAACCCTTTTCGACAAAGTCAAATTTCGGTCTATTTAAATTGCAAGTTTCATTTCTACCCATTTCAGTTTTGAAAACCTATTTCCTAGCACGTAAGCTGTTTTCAGGATCTCGATTTTAAAACTAAGCAAAAATCATTTTTTATTCCCCAGCGCGAGTCATATTTGTTTCACCTACATGTTGCATGCAAAATTTTATGTAACTTATACAGGTACAATTCAAGACCGCGCAATTCATATAACTCCCCAGCGGCATTTAACGGGATGGGCCCACATATAGGCGCACCCAAGACTTATACGACAAGTCTGATTCCCCACGGAGTTATCATCGTCAGCTCAGGTACATTTCTAGTCTCCGGCCGGCGGGCCCTCCACGCAGGTCTAATGGACCTTAAACGACCCGACCGGAAGTCTGCCAGGTCTTAATCTTTGATTGGCCTGGTAGCTACTCTGACTTTCGCCTTGTCCAAGCCTCAGTCAGAGTGGGGGCTCTGTAGACACCCACATTTTGACCGCCAGGTGTCTATAGCAGTTTCCGACAAACACCCGATGATGATCGGACGCAAACGTGCTTTAAATACTCAGAAACGGGCTCAAAATCATTGGCATTTGGCTTGGGCTCATTATGGAGTACATATCTCACAAAACCAACCTCAAAATCAGGCCCAGTGGGTCGTTTCGAGTCAAATAAGACTAATTTGGGTCGATTCCGGCACCAGGGGTAAAACCGTCTTTTTACGACCGAGTCAAAACCCGTCAAAAATATTTCCGAGTCACGTGAGTCAGCCGTGACACCTCACATGGCTGATTTGGACCCCAATCCTACGGGAAATCAGCTACACAAAATATTAAACAAATCCGTTTAAGGATGGAATTCGATCTCAAGCAGGAATCCTATCCGAAAACCGATTCAAACACCCGACCGAGCTAGGACACTCGGCCGAGCAGCCCTCCACCAGCCGGTTCTCCCTTTCTTCTTTGACAAGAAAGCGGAATCCTCATTCCTTTCAACTTCTAAGTTTCCTATCCCAAGCGGTAGTTCAAACTCTCCTAGCCAAGGTCGGGAATATCCCTATAAATAGCCCCTTGCACACAACACTTTTAGACATCAATTATCAATCAAATACACATCAATTATCATTCATTCACATCCATCATCCATCATCAAAAATTCAGAATTATACACGTTCATATACACACACTCATAAACACAAAATTAGCATCGAGAAACCGATATTACAAACCCGAAGGAAACCGGCCCGATACCCGACACCCTTCACACACGTCACGTCCAAACCGAACCACCGACAACTCACCGACATCCACTCGACGCTCTTGTGCCCAAGCCACGTCCCGACGAGCCCCGATCCGAGTAAACAGAAGCATGTAGGTTGAGGGTGTAACAAAACCCGATTTCTCTTCTTCTTCTCTCTTCCTCCTCGTCCGTCTTATTTTTTATGGGTCGGTCGTCGTTTATTTTATTTTCTAATATCGATAATAACAAAATTATTTTCATACTAACGAACATTCTTAAAACATGATATCAACCTTTTAGTCGAATATCGTATTAAAAGAATTATATTAAAATCTCGACGATATTAAAAATCGTTACATCTTTTTTTTCAAATCACTTTTTACAAAATCTTTTTTATTCATTCCGAATATTCGATATCGATTTCCTAATCGAATATCGAATGCGACGAATATCGAAAACATAAATCGGGTATAAATTAATTCATATTTGTACGCGATTTATCCAAAATCAACGATTTCGAACAAAAAATAATATTGGACAGACTCGTACGCGAGTCGCGCGCCTTACCAGGCGACTCGCGCACGAGCCTGGAACCCGGGTCTATTTTTTAGCTATTTTCGTTCGTTTTATTATTTCTTTTACGAAACGATTACAAAACTTATATCTTTTCTAAAACCATTCCGAATATTTGATATTGATTTTGTAGTCAACTATTAAATATACGAATATCGAAAATATTAAGTCGAGTGCAAATTAGACAATATTAGTACGCGATTTAATAAAATCCTCAAAAATCGATTTCAAAACGGGCCACCACGCAACCCGCCGATGACCCGGGCGAGCCGCGCGGCCGGACGCTCAATTTTCTCGCTTTTCATTATTTTTCAAACATCGTTTTTTATACAAAACAGCGTCTTTTTAATATTTTTCAGATTTCGATTAATATTTATTTTCTCGATCTCGTTTATTATATTTACCATATTATTTTACACAAATCGATACTAACTCGTTTGTTCATCTTGTAGCAAATTCATCTTTATTTCATCTTTTGTTTTATTATACTAAAACGAACTCACATGCTAAATTCAACTTTGACGTTAAATTTTTCATGCATTAAACCGACTTAGCAACCCGTTCAATTCCTCGCATGTTTAGGAAAAACAATGTTTGCATATCATTCATCGTATTACTAACGCGCGTATTAAAACATCATTCGATATCCTAGTAGAGGCCGCTAATGTGCGGGCGGGGTTGGGTGTTCTTCACGAACTTCCCAACACGTACCCTCACCCCTTACTCAGAACCGTGGTTTCCGGATGTCCGAAACCATTGGCAACGAGAGTCATTCAATATACGATTAACCGCTCTAGTCGGCATCTATATCGATATGCAAAGGGACGAGCCCAATAAACTCTGACATCGGAAATGGGCCGTATTTTACACGGCCCACTACGACATAGAGTGGGCTCGAACGGTTCCGAATAACCATAAAATTCGGTGGCGACTCCGACTTCGATTTAATTTCCATTTGACCATCTCATGCAGATTCATTCGCCTCCCCAAACCCGCGCGTGGCCGCGTCGGGGTGGACCTATGTCATGTCCACAATTTGGCGACTCCGCTGGGGATTAGCTGATACGTTACTGACCTTCAGCATCCTCAGGGTGAGACTCGAATAGAAATCGTTTGACTAGTCCAATACGCGTTTTAGTTTTACGGTTCATGCATAACCCGATATTTTCCCGGGCCGGTACTGGTGACCGACGTCCCACTATACTATCGATGTAGTCCAAATTGGATATGTCGAAGGTGTCCATTAGCCGATTCGTATGGGTTTTACGGCATGTTCTAAGCTCAAATCGACTTAGGAAGTCCGCCCCGATTCTCGATAGGCTGTGTACACTGGTATAGACCCTTTCAGACTGACCGAGACTTAGATTAGAGCATACATGGTGTCATTATACTGTTTCCATTACTACGTGCTACCTAATCCACAAGTCTTATTTTCAAACCGTCTTTTTCAAAATAGCATCTTTTTCAAAATATCCAATTTCAAAACCCGGGTCATATACCGAATTTAGGATCCACGATTTTACTCAAAATAGCCTATTTCTAGCCGGTATTATGCCCATTTCAAAACTCAAAAATATTTTCGAACTTTCAAAACCCCCCCGGTCCGCCTATTCCGTTTTCTTTTTCGAAAATAAGGGCCGGACTCCTCTCCCCGATTTTACTCGGGCTTTCAAAATTCAATTTCAAAACCTTCCTCTTCTTAGGACTTCCCGTATTTAGCAGTGTCGGGTCGTGTCGTAAGTTGTCAAGTCTTCTAGCGTCGAAACTCCGTCGATCTTATATCACGGGTTTCCTCCCTATCCCAGTCCGCCTTATTTGACTAAGGCAAGGCCCACCTACATAGGACATACTCCTACACAGGTTGGCCCGTTTACACAAATCGAGTCCAAAGTCTGGGGAACGTCTCACGTGAACCTCCTTTCGAACAGGGCCCAGCCCACACAGCTGGATCCTAAAGGAGGCCCACCTTTCACGAGTCACCCATCTAAGTGTCTTTTCCGAGTCAACCTTTTACAAGGCATAGCCCTATAACAAAAGGTTTGTGACCCTTACGTCTAAGGGTCACTCGTCCGACACTCGAGTCTTAACCAAATATTCGATCCCACTTGGGGACTACCCTTCATCAGAGCGGTCAATCACGGTTGCTCTAAGGGTCATGTCTTACACGTGTCTCACGTACCCCACTTTCGACCCACTTAGATGCCACACCATCTGAGTCCTATCTGAGTCCTTAGCCTCACTTGGGGGCTATTCTCCGACGGAGCGATTAATCACGGTCACTCGGAGGATCATATCCTACACATTTGTCTTAGGAGAGTCTAACCCGAGTCAAACTGGAGTCGTCTCTTCCCCCGCGCTATTTCCTATGCCTTGGTGAATTTGAGTTCCGAAGCAACTTTCCTGATTACGCGGTATTCTTACAGACAAGCCGCCCTTCACCTGAGCCATGACTAAGGACTCCATTGATCAACTGACCGCCTCGTTGGCCAAGATCCAAGATCAACTTAACCAGATAAGGGGAGACCAAACCGTCATTGCCACCCGTTTGAGTGCCTTGGAACAAAGGACTCCTATGGTCGAAAATGAAACAACTGGGCCCATAGCGGAACTGGTCCGTGTCGTTCGAAAACTCGAAGAACGGGTCCATTTGTCAACAAATAACTCGATCCATACGGAAAATGCTCGTTCCTATTCGCCTCTGAATGACGAGCTACCCGCCAACCTCAACCTTACGGGCATACCGATGTTCGACGGGACTGAAGACCCGGTAGTACATATCCGGGCTTTCAAAGAATTCATGGCCATCAAAGGAGTGAAATCAACCATGTTCAAGCACCTGTTTGCTTCCTCCCTCGAGAAGCACCCGAAAGCCTGGTACTACAGGCTTGATTCCAAGAAGTACAAAACTTGGGACGATGTCGCAACAGAGTTCGCCCGAAACTATGCGGACAACACCGAGATCCAGACTACCATGCGTACTATGGAGATCATGGCCCAAGAGCCCAAAGAAGGTTTCACCAAGTACCTTCAAAGGTGGAGGGCCGAAAGTGTGAAGTTGGTAGACAAGCCCAACGAGAAGACACTAGTGGAGGCATTCATCAACAACCTCCTACCTTCTTACCGCGTCCATCTTAGGTATGCCGGCATTTCCAACTTTGTAGTGCTTACCGAAATGGGCATTAGGATTGAAGACGATCTTCGACATACTGAAGATCTGGGTGAAGCTTCTACTGAAGGCTATACTGGACATCAGCTTGAGTCCTTAGAAGCTGAATTGACAACATCATCCGAGAGTCCGGATTTGATTTAAGTCTGAGTCTGAGTCCGAGTCTAGGATGTGCTATTTCTTCCAAAGTCAAAGTCAAAGTCAGAGTCGGAGTCTTTTGCATTCTGTCCTCTTTTTCAAAATTCAATAAAATCAGCTTTTCTATTGCTCATATATACTTTCCTTATGTATTTCCGAGAACATGATGAACACCGTCATACACTGTGAGCACATGCACGTGACTATTAAAGGCACATCTATAATGACTGCAGGAAATCGAGACCCGTGTTTTCCTTTACCTGTTCCATGTCTGACATAGGAAGCCACAAAACTACACTTAGCAGGAGTGGTATCGAATCCAATGACGAATCTAGGTAGTCTCCTAGTTTGGGTTCAAGACGGGAGGCAAGCCCATTTCCCACAATAAACACCCCTCCGACAAGATCAACCATACCTACCTACGGTGTTAGTCTGACCAACAAAAAAAAGACAAAAAAAAACTGGACAAAAAAAAATCAAAAGTCCAAGAAAAAAAAAGCAAAAGGCCAAAACAAAAAAGCAGACCATCATAAAAAAGAGCATCCACGACCAGAACGGTCAACACAAATGAAGATCCCATGACCGGGGCTAAGAGGTCAACCAACAAAAAATATTCAAATGCCCATAACCGTGGTCAACGGTCCACTCAAGATCAATACTCATACCATCCAATAAGGGAGCAACAATCAAGCTGGTCAACGAACACCACATTTAGCCTTCCCACATTACAACCTTCAAGACCTTCCCGAGACCCAGGCTAAAGACAGTCCGGAATTTTGAGGATTCAAGCTCCATAGGATACCCCTATCCATTAGGGCCAGGCGTGGAAACCAGATCCCGCATCATCAAACATATCCCGATCAAAGTTCGAGCCATTTTACTCGGCTTCCCCTTTATATAACAAAATTCACAATCACCATATGCAAACCCGAGATCAAAACTCGTCAAAGACCCGAGATCAAAACTCGTCAAATCCCTTACCTAATCATACACAATCCCGAGAGCAGAACTCGTCAAATCCCCGAGAGCAAAACTCGTTAAAATCCCCGAGAGCAAAACTCGTTAAAATCTCATCCCAATTCTTCTCATTCAAACCACTTACCAACCCCAAACACGGGAATTTAACTTGCAGTCGGCATAGAACATGCCCAAATAGTGCACACCACCTCTGGGGGCTATCCCGGAGAACGCTCACAGTCACAGGATAAATATCCTAACCATTCTAGCCCTTTGATCAAGACATCACTGGGAATGCACCTAGCCTACACCATTGCTATGGCTAGTTACACACGAAGTCCTATTAGACTAGGCATCATAATATATCTTTCGACACTGAACTACGGTATGGTTTGATTTCACTACACGTGAATACGTAGGCAGCCTTTCAACAGAGGCACAACCACCCACATTGACACACATTCAAAAAGCACCATCATTCCGGTCACGACACCGTCATGTTCTCAGCAGCTAGCTTTGTCGTCCTGGGGGCTTCTCTTAGGCAGAAAACCTCCATCCACTCACAAAATCCAGATAAAATTCAAAAATCTAGCCTCCTTTCTATAGTGTGTCCTAGTAGTCGGCTCAGTCGAAGACGAGAATCTGTCAGGACTCGAAGCAATACCCACTTTGGAAATGTACCTAAAAATCAAAAATTCAGGAGAGCACTAGACTACAACAGTCTCATTACAGACTACTGCAACCCCGTATAGCATATCTATCCCACTTCGATGTTCGACCATGTTGCCACTCGTCTAGGCTACGGAATAGCGCAACTTAAGAGTCTTGTTAGGTGGCCCACCCCCCTACCGAGTCACGGTCCAACCCCTCGAGAGTCCAGTCGTGTCTGTCAACTCGTCCGGTCACGCCCAGCGTCGAGTCTGTCGATAGGTCTCTCTCTTCAAATTCTCATTTTTAAAATTTGCAAAACTTAACCATTTGAGAAAACCCTTTTCGACAAAGTCAAATTTCGGTCTATTTAAATTGCAAGTTTCATTTCTACCCATTTCAGTTTTGAAAACCTATTTCCTAGCACGTAAGCTGTTTTCAGGATCTCGATTTTAAAACTAAGCAAAAATCATTTTTTATTCCCCAGCGCGAGTCATATTTGTTTCACCTACATGTTGCATGCAAAATTTTATGTAACTTATACAGGTACAATTCAAGACCGCGCAATTCATATAACTCCCCAGCGGCATTTAACGGGATGGGCCCACATATAGGCGCACCCAAGACTTATACGACAAGTCTGATTCCCCACGGAGTTATCATCGTCAGCTCAGGTACATTTCTAGTCTCCGGCCGGCGGGCCCTCCACGCAGGTCTAATGGACCTTAAACGACCCGACCGGAAGTCTGCCAGGTCTTAATCTTTGATTGGCCTGGTAGCTACTCTGACTTTCGCTTTGTCCAAGCCTCAGTCAGAGTGGGGGCTCTGTAGACACCCACATTTTGACCGCCAGGTGTCTATAGCAGTTTCCGACAAACACCCGATGATGATCGGACGCAAACGTGCTTTAAATACTCAGAAACGGGCTCAAAATCATTGGCATTTGGCTTGGGCTCATTATGGAGTACATATCTCACAAAACCAACCTCAAAATCAGGCCCAGTGGGTCGTTTCGAGTCAAATAAGACTAATTTGGGTCGATTCCGGCACCAGGGGTAAAACCGTCTTTTTACGACCGAGTCAAAACCCGTCAAAAATATTTCCGAGTCACGTGAGTCAGCCGTGACACCTCACATGGCTGATTCGGACCCCAATCCTACGGGAAATCAGCTACACAAAATATTAAACAAATCCGTTTAAGGATGGAATTCGATCTCAAGCAGGAATCCTATCCGAAAACCGATTCAAACACCCGACCGAGCTAGGACACTCGGCCGAGCAGCCCTCCACCAGCCGGTTCTCCCTTTCTTCTTTGACAAGAAAGCGGAATCCTCATTCCTTTCAACTTCTACGTTTCCTATCCCAAGCGGTAGTTCAAACTCTCCTAGCCAAGGTCGGGAATATCCCTATAAATAGCCCCTTGCACACAACACTTTTAGACATCAATTATCAATCAAATACACATCAATTATCATTCATTCACATCCATCATCCATCATCAAAAATTCAGAATTATACACGTTCATATACACACACTCATAAACACAAAATTAGCATCGAGAAACCGATATTACAAACCCGAAGGAAACCGGCCCGATACCCGACACCCTTCACACACGTCACGTCCAAACCGAACCACCGACAACTCACCGACATCCACTCGACGCTCTTGTGCCCAAGCCACGTCCCGACGAGCCCCGATCCGAGTAAACAGAAGCATGTAGGTTGAGGGTGTAACAAAACCCGATTTCTCTTCTTCTTCTCTCTTCCTCCTCGTCCGTCTTATTTTTTATGGGTCGGTCGTCGTTTATTTTATTTTCTAATATCGATAATAACAAAATTATTTTCATACTAACGAACATTCTTAAAACATGATATCAACCTTTTAGTCGAATATCGTATTAAAAGAATTATATTAAAATCTCGACGATATTAAAAATCGTTACATCTTTTTTTTCAAATCACTTTTTACAAAATCTTTTTTATTCATTCCGAATATTCGATATCGATTTCCTAATCGAATATCGAATGCGACGAATATCGAAAACATAAATCGGGTATAAATTAATTCATATTTGTACGCGATTTATCCAAAATCAACGATTTCGAACAAAAAATAATATTGGACAGACTCGTACGCGAGTCGCGCGCCTTACCAGGCGACTCGCGCACGAGCCTGGAACCCGAGTCTATTTTTTAGCTTTTTTCGTTCGTTTTATTATTTCTTTTACGAAACGATTACAAAACTTATATCTTTTCTAAAACCATTCCGAATATTTGATATTGATTTTGTAGTCAACTATTAAATATAACGAATATCGAAAATATTAAATCGAGTGCAAATTAGACAATACGCGATTTAATAAAATCCTCAAAAATCGATTTCAAAACGGGCCACCACGCGACCCGCCGATGACCCGGGCGAGCCGCGCGGCCGGACGCTCTATTTTCTCGCTTTTCATTATTTTTCAAACATCGTTTTTTATACAAAACAGCGTCTTTTTAATATTTTTCAGATTTCGATTAATATTTATTTTCTCGATCTCGTTTATTATATTTACCATATTATTTTACACAAATCGATACTAACTCGTTTGTTCATCTTGTAGCAAATTCATCTTTATTTCATCTTTTGTTTTATTATACTAAAACGAACTCACATGCTAAATTCAACTTTGACGTTAAATTTTTCATGCATTAAACCGACTTAGCAACCCGTTCAATTCCTCGCATGTTTAGGAAAAACAATGTTTGCATATCATTCATCGTATTACTAACGCGCGTATTAAAACATCATTCGATATCCTAGTAGAGGCCGCTAATGTGCGGGCGGGGTTGGGTGTTCTTCACGAACTTCCCAACACGTACCCTCACCCCTTACTCAGAACCGTGGTTTCCGGATGTCCGAAACCATTGGCAACGAGAGTCATTCAATATACGATTAACCGCTCTAGTCGGCATCTATATCGATATGCAAAGGGACGAGCCCAATAAACTCTGACATCGGAAATGGGCCGTATTTTACACGGCCCACTACGACATAGAGTGGGCTCGAACGGTTCCGAATAACCATAAAATTCGGTGGCGACTCCGACTTCGATTTAAATTTCCATTTGACCATCTCATGGAGATTCATTCGCCTCCACAAACCCGCGCGTGGCCGCGTCGGGGTGGACCTATGTCATGTCCACAATTTGGCGACTCCGCTGGGGATTAGCTGATACGTTACTGACCTTCAGCATCCTCAGGGTGAGACTCGAATAGAAATCGTTTGACTAGTCCAATACGCGTTTTAGTTTTACGGTTCATGCATAACCCGATATTTTCCCGGGCCGGTACTGGTGACCGACGTCCCACTATACTATCGATGTAGTCCAAATTGGATATGTCGAAGGTGTCCATTAGCCGATTCGTATGGGTTTTACGGCATGTTCTAAGCTCAACTCGACTTAGGAAGTCCGCCCCGATTCTCGATAGGCTGTGTACACTGGTATAGACCCTTTCAGACTGACCGAGACTTAGATTAGAGCATACATGGTGTCAATATACTGTTTCCATGACTACGTGCTACCTAATCCACAAGTCTTATTTTCAAACCGTCTTTTTCAAAATAGCATCTTTTTCAAAATATCCAATTTCAAAACCCGGGTCATATACCGAATTTAGGATCCACGATTTTACTCAAAATAGCCTATTTCTAGCCGGTATTATGCCCATTTCAAAACTCAAAAATATTTTCGAACTTTCAAAACCCCCCCGGTCCGCCTATTCCGTTTTCTTTTTCGAAAATAAGGGCCGGACTCCTCTCCCCGATTTTACTCGGGCTTTCAAAATTCAATTTCAAAACCTTCCTCTTCTTAGGACATCCCGTATTTAGCAGTGTCGGGTCGTGTCGTAAGTTGTCAAGTCTTCTAGCGTCGAAACTCCGTCGATCTTATATCACGGGTTTCCTCCCTATCCCAGTCCGCCTTATTTGACTAAGGCAAGGCCCACCTACATAGGACATACTCCTACACAGGTTGGCCCGTTTACACAAATCGAGTCCAAAGTCTGGGGAACGTCTCACGTGAACCTCCTTTCGAACAGGGCCCAGCCCACACAGCTGGATCCTAAAGGAGGCCCACCTTTCACGAGTCACCCATCTAAGTGTCTTTTCCGAGTCAACCTTTTACAAGGCATAGCCCTATAACAAAAGGTTTGTGACCCTTACGTCTAAGGGTCACTCGTCCGACACTCGAGTCTTAACCAAATATTCGATCCCACTTGGGGACTACCCTTCATCAGAGCGGTCAATCACGGTTGCTCTAAGGGTCATGTCTTACACGTGTCTCACGTACCCCACTTTCGACCCACTTAGATGCCACACCATCTGAGTCCTATCTGAGTCCTTAGCCTCACTTGGGGGCTATTCTCCGACGGAGCGATTAATCACGGTCACTCGGAGGATCATATCCTACACATTTGTCTTAGGAGAGTCTAACCCGAGTCAAACTGGAGTCGTCTCTTCCCCCGCGCTATTTCCTATGCCTTGGTGAATTTGAGTTCCGAAGCAACTTTCCTGATTACGCGGTATTCTTACAGACAGGCCGCCCTTCACCTGAGCCATGACTAAGGACTCCATTGATCAACTGACCGCCTCGTTGGCCAAGATCCAAGATCAACTTAACCAGATAAGGGGAGACCAAACCGTCATTGCCACCCGTTTGAGTGCCTTGAAACAAAGGACTCCTAAGGTCGAAAATGAAACAACTGGGCCCATAGCGGAACTGGTCCGTGTCGTTCGAAAACTCGAAGAACGGGTCCATTTGTCAACAAATAACTCGATCCATACGGAAAATGCTCGTTCCTATTCGCCTCTGAATGACGAGCTACCCGCCAACCTCAACCTTACGGGCATACCGATGTTCGACGGGACTGAAGACCCGGTAGTACATATCCGGGCTTTCAAAGAATTCATGGCCATCAAAGGAGTGAAATCAACCATGTTCAAGCACCTGTTTGCTTCCTCCCTCGAGAAGCACCCGAAAGCCTGGTACTACAGGCTTGATTCCAAGAAGTACAAAACTTGGGACGATGTCGCAACAGAGTTCGCCCGAAACTATGCGGACAACACCGAGATCCAGACTACCATGCGTACTATGGAGATCATGGCCCAAGAGCCCAAAGAAGGTTTCACCAAGTACCTTCAAAGGTGGAGGGCCGAAAGTGTGAAGTTGGTAGACAAGCCCAACGAGAAGACACTAGTGGAGGCATTCATCAACAACCTCCTACCTTCTTACCGCGTCCATCTTAGGTATGCCGGCATTTCCAACTTTGTAGTGCTTACCGAAATGGGCATTAGGATTGAAGACGATCTTCGACATACTGAAGATCTGGGTGAAGCTTCTACTTAAGGCTATACTGGACATCAGCTTGAGTCCTTAGAAGCTGAATTGACAACATCATCCGAGAGTCCGGATTTGATTTAAGTCTGAGTCTGAGTCCGAGTCTAGGATGTGCTATTTCTTCCAAAGTCAAAGTCAAAGTCAGAGTCGGAGTCTTTTGCATTCTGTCCTCTTTTTCAAAATTCAATAAAATCAGCTTTTCTATTGCTCATATATACTTTCCTTATGTATTTCCGAGAACATGATGAACACCGTCATACACTGTGAGCACATGCACGTGACTATTAAAGGCACATCTATAATGACTGCAGGAAATCGAGACCCGTGTTTTCCTTTACCTGTTCCATGTCTGACATAGGAAGCCACAAAACTACACTTAGCAGGAGTGGTATCGAATCCAATGACGAATCTAGGTAGTCTCCTAGTTTGGGTTCAAGACGGGAGGCAAGCCCATTTCCCACAATAAACACCCCTCCGACAAGATCAACCATACCTACCTACGGTGTTAGTCTGACCAACAAAAAAAAGACAAAAAAAAACTGGACAAAAAAAAATCAAAAGTCCAAGAAAAAAAAAGCAAAAGGCCAAAACAAAAAAGCAGACCATCATAAAAAAGAGCATCCACGACCAGAACGGTCAACACAAATGAAGATCCCATGACCGGGGCTAAGAGGTCAACCAACAAAAAATATTCAAATGCCCATAACCGTGGTCAACGGTCCACTCAAGATCAATACTCATACCATCCAATAAGGGAGCAACAATCAAGCTGGTCAACGAACACCACATTTAGCCTTCCCACATTACAACCTTCAAGACCTTCCCGAGACCCAGGCTAAAGACAGTCCGGAATTTTGAGGATTCAAGCTCCATAGGATACCCCTATCCATTAGGGCCAGACGTGGAAACCAGATCCCGCATCATCAAACATATCCCGATCAAAGTTCGAGCCATTTTACTCGGCTTCCCCTTTATATAACAAAATTCACAATCACCATATGCAAACCCGAGATCAAAACTCGTCAAAGACCCGAGATCAAAACTCGTCAAATCCCTTACCTAATCATACACCATCCCGAGAGCAGAACTCGTCAAATCCCCGAGAGCAAAACTCGTTAAAATCCCCGAGAGCAAAACTCGTTAAAATCTCATCCCAATTCTTCTCATTCAAACCACTTACCAACCCCAAACACGGGAATTTAACTTGCAGTCGGCATAGAACATGCCCAAATAGTGCACACCACCTCTGGGGGCTATCCCGGAGAACGCTCACAGTCACAGGATAAATATCCTAACCATTCTAGCCCTTTGATCAAGACATCACTGGGAATGCACCTAGCCTACACCATTGCTATGGCTAGTTACACACGAAGTCCTATTAGACTAGGCATCATAATATATCTTTCGACACTGAACTACGGTATGGTTTGATTTCACTACACGTGAATACGTAGGCAGCCTTTCAACAGAGGCACAACCACCCACATTGACACACATTCAAAAAGCACCATCATTCCGGTCACGACACCGTCATGTTCTCAGCAGCTAGCTTTGTCGTCCTGGGGGCTTCTCTTAGGCAGAAAACCTCCATCCACTCACAAAATCCAGATAAAATTCAAAAATCTAGCCTCCTTTCTATAGTGTGTCCTAGTAGTCGGCTCAGTCGAAGACGAGAATCTGTCAGGACTCGAAGCAATACCCACTTTGGAAATGTACCTAAAAATCAAAAATTCAGGAGAGCACTAGACTACAACAGTCTCATTACAGACTACTGCAACCCCGTATAGCATATCTATCCCACTTCGATGTTCGACCATGTTGCCACTCGTCTAGGCTACGGAATAGCGTAACTTAAGAGTCTTGTTAGGTGGCCCACCCCCCTACCGAGTCACGGTCCAACCCCTCGAGAGTCCAGTCGTGTCTGTCAACTCGTCCGGTCACGCCCAGCGTCGAGTCTGTCGATAGGTCTCTCTCTTCAAATTCTCATTTTTAAAATTTGCAAAACTTAACCATTTGAGAAAACCCTTTTCGACAAAGTCAAATTTCGGTCTATTTAAATTGCAAGTTTCATTTCTACCCATTTCAGTTTTGAAAACCTATTTCCTAGCACGTAAGCTGTTTTCAGGATCTCGATTTTAAAACTAAGCAAAAATCATTTTTTATTCCCCAGCGCGAGTCATATTTGTTTCACCTACATGTTGCATGCAAAATTTTATGTAACTTATACAGGTACAATTCAAGACCGCGCAATTCATATAACTCCCCAGCGGCATTTAACGGGATGGGCCCACATATAGGCGCACCCAAGACTTATACGACAAGTCTGATTCCCCACGGAGTTATCATCGTCAGCTCAGGTACATTTCTAGTCTCCGGCCGGCGGGCCCTCCACGCAGGTCTAATGGACCTTAAACGACCCGACCGGAAGTCTGCCAGGTCTTAATCTTTGATTGGCCTGGTAGCTACTCTGACTTTCGCCTTGTCCAAGCCTCAGTCAGAGTGGGGGCTCTGTAGACACCCACATTTTGACCGCCAGGTGTCTATAGCAGTTTCCGACAAACACCCGATGATGATCGGACGCAAACGTGCTTTAAATACTCAGAAACGGGCTCAAAATCATTGGCATTTGGCTTGGGCTCATTATGGAGTACATATCTCACAAAACCAACCTCAAAATCAGGCCCAGTGGGTCGTTTCGAGTCAAATAAGACTAATTTGGGTCGATTCCGGCACCAGGGGTAAAACCGTCTTTTTACGACCGAGTCAAAACCCGTCAAAAATATTTCCGAGTCACGTGAGTCAGCCGTGACACCTCACATGGCTGATTTGGACCCCAATCCTACGGGAAATCAGCTACACAAAATATTAAACAAATCCGTTTAAGGATGGAATTCGATCTCAAGCAGGAATCCTATCCGAAAACCGATTCAAACACCCGACCGAGCTAGGACACTCGGCCGAGCAGCCCTCCACCAGCCGGTTCTCCCTTTCTTCTTTGACAAGAAAGCGGAATCCTCATTCCTTTCAACTTCTACGTTTCCTATCCCAAGCGGTAGTTCAAACTCTCCTAGCCAAGGTCGGGAATATCCCTATAAATAGCCCCTTGCACACAACACTTTTAGACATCAATTATCAATCAAATACACATCAATTATCATTCATTCACATCCATCATCCATCATCAAAAATTCAGAATTATACACGTTCATATACACACACTCATAAACACAAAATTAGCATCGAGAAACCGATATTACAAACCCGAAGGAAACCGGCCCGATACCCGACACCCTTCACACACGTCACGTCCAAACCGAACCACCGACAACTCACCGACATCCACTCGACGCTCTTGTGCCCAAGCCACGTCCCGACGAGCCCCGATCCGAGTAAACAGAAGCATGTAGGTTGAGGGTGTAACAAAACCCGATTTCTCTTCTTCTTCTCTCTTCCTCCTCGTCCGTCTTATTTTTTATGGGTCGGTCGTCGTTTATTTTATTTTCTAATATCGATAATAACAAAATTATTTTCATACTAACGAACATTCTTAAAACATGATATCAACCTTTTAGTCGAATATCGTATTAAAAGAATTATATTAAAATCTCGACGATATTAAAAATCGTTACATCTTTTTTTTCAAATCACTTTTTACAAAATCTTTTTTATTCATTCCGAATATTCGATATCGATTTCCTAATCGAATATCGAATGCGACGAATATCGAAAACATAAATCGGGTATAAATTAATTCATATTTGTACGCGATTTATCCAAAATCAACGATTTCGAACAAAAAATAATATTGGACAGACTCGTACGCGAGTCGCGCGCCTTACCAGGCGACTCGCGCACGAGCCTGGAACCCGGGTCTATTTTTTAGCTTTTTTCGTTCGTTTTATTATTTCTTTTACGAAACGATTACAAAACTTATATCTTTTCTAAAACCATTCCGAATATTTGATATTGATTTTGTAGTCAACTATTAAATATAACGAATATCGAAAATATTAAGTCGAGTGCAAATTAGACAATATTAGTACGCGATTTAATAAAATCCTCAAAAATCGATTTCAAAACGGGCCACCACGCGACCCGCCGATGACCCGGGCGAGCCGCGCGGCCGGACGCTCTATTTTCTCGCTTTTCATTATTTTTCAAACATCGTTTTTTATACAAAACAGCGTCTTTTTAATATTTTTCAGATTTCGATTAATATTTATTTTCTCGATCTCGTTTATTATATTTACCATATTATTTTACACAAATCGATACTAACTCGTTTGTTCATCTTGTAGCAAATTCATCTTTATTTCATCTTTTGTTTTATTATACTAAAACGAACTCACATGCTAAATTCAACTTTGACGTTAAATTTTTCATGCATTAAACCGACTTAGCAACCCGTTCAATTTCTCGCATGTTTAGGAAAAACAATGTTTGCATATCATTCATCGTATTACTAACGCGCGTATTAAAACATCATTCGATATCCTAGTAGAGGCCGCTAATGTGCGGGCGGGGTTGGGTGTTCTTCACGAACTTCCAAACACGTACCCTCACCTCTTACTCAGAACCGTGGTTTCCAGATGTCCGAAACCATTGCCAACGAGAGTCATTCAATATACGATTAACCGCTCTAGTCGGCATCTATATCGATATGCAAAGGGACGAGCCCAATAAACTCTGACATCGGAAATGGGCCGTATTTTACACGGCCCACTACGACATAGAGTGGGCTCGAACGGTTCCGAATAACCATAAAATTCGGTGGCGACTCCGACTTCGATTTAAATTTCCATTTGACCATCTCATGGAGATTCATTCGCCTCCCCAAACCCGCGCGTGGCCGCGTCGGGGTGGACCTATGTCATGTCCACACATACTATTAGGGTTTAGTCCACCTTGGTTTGTATTGCTAGCTTGGGAACGTTGTCACTTACCTCGAGTCCTAAACCGGTGCTTCTTTCACCGCTTTTAGAGGGAAGCGGTATTTCTTTTGTTTTGGGTGCAACCATCTAAGTGTTTGTTTGTGTGTTTGTTTGTTTGTTTGTGTGTTTTGTGTCCGGTTGCATCCGCGGTTTTGTCGCAAGACCCGACTTGCCTTGCGGAGTGCACTTTTCCTCTAAGTGTACTCGCGTGAGTTGAAAGGGCGTAGGGTGCGCTAATACCCATTCGGCTAGTATAGTAGTTAGTATGTGCTTACTCGAGGGCGAGTAAGGGTTAAGTGTGGGGGAGTTGATAAGTGTAGTTTGTAGTGCCTATTTGTTGTGTTTTGGTCCCATTTTCCTTGTGGAATCGCTCCTTGGGGGCGGTTCATGGGCTTCTTATGCTTCCTTTAGTTCGTTTCAGGTTCCCGAGACCGATTTGGAAGAGTTGGAGCAATTCCGACTCAATACATACACATTTTGGAGCCACTAACGAAACTAAGGAACGATGACCCGATGCCTTGGAGTCGACCCCGAGACCTTGGGACCCAATCCCGAGCCTCCGAGACCCGATCCCGAGTCCCGAGAATCGACGAGAAACCCATGAGAGGCAAGGAGGGACCAAAGAGCTCTTATGGGAGGCCTACAAGACCCATCCCGTTCGGGATGGCCTCATCCCGTTCGGGATGAGATGCGCTTTGAAGGAGGCTGCTGTGAGCCCATCCCGGTCGGGATGACAGGGCCGTCCCGATCGGGATGATCCGTCCCGGTCGGGAAGCTACAGAGGCAGCACGGGTCCTTCTATTTCGTGCTCCTTCATTCTTGTACCCATATATATACTCCCCTCTTGTATTAGTAACATATCTTATGATAGTTTAGCATTCCTTAAGCCTCCCAAAAACCCTAAAACCCTAGATTTACTTTCACTCATTAGTTTTAATCTTCCTTTAATCTTAGTTAATCTTTAGTTAATCCATTGTAATTAGTTATTGTATTAAGAGGATACTTGAAGAATTCTCAAAGCTTGACAACCTTGGGTTTTATTTGGGTTCTTATTTATACAAGATTTCATCCTTTCATCTTCCTAGTGTTGGTATAATCATCCCTACTCTTAATCTTATTTGTTTAATCTTGTTTTAATCTTTTCATATAGTTATTGTTATTGTTCATTATGGATGTTTGGATATTCATGTTGTTTTCTCTTATTGTAGTTAGTTTGTTCATGATAATGAGTGAGTAGTAATCTTGTGGGGTTAGTAGGGGGATTAGGGGTAGATTATGGATGATTAGGGTTGATTAAGGGAAAATGGTGAATCTTTGTTGTTAGTCACATTGTGGGCACTCCATGTGTTTGTTGATATGCTTGTGTGAGTTGTAGTTGTCATGCTTCCCATACTTGTCTTCATCTTCTCATTGTTTGTCTATGATGCGGAAATGTTGAGAATAGTTTAGTCGCGAGAGCGCGGAATAGGGTCTAAGTTGCGAGAGCCCGGACCCACCTTGACATCGGTCTAAGTTGCGAGAGCCCGGACCGACTCTAGTAACTAGGAGACACTTATACCCTTGATCACCCCAATTACCCTTCTACTCCTATGAACCCGACTTACCCCACTTCCTTTCCATATTTGAGTTCATCTTCTTAGTTAGTCATCGTTTACTCTAGTTTACTTGTTAGTTCGATTACTAGCCTAGTTCATCATTAGTTTAGTCTCACTTCTCTCATCATACTTTGTCAATTTTCATCCTCTTTGTGTTTGTTTGGTAATCTAGTCTTGTTTTAGGCCGACCTAGTCTAACCCTTGCAATACCGTCTCCGTGGATACGATCCCGACTTGCCCTAGCTACCCACTAGGCTAGTTGGTTGTTTTATTGATCGGTTAGGGACGTGACAAATCCCTAACCATCACTACTTCAACGGCAAACACTAAAATACAGTAAATAGACCCGAGTAATTCCGAGATCCGTTCTCAACTATCTATGCATCGTGTCCCGTTTAGTGTATACTCCGAGGGTGCAACTCCTCACAACGTGATTTACTTATATTCACATTTACAGTTTTTCGTATGATTTATTGCTTTTATAACCTTATAATCGCATGCTAAATAACTTAACACGGAATTCAAAACGTAAATAACTAAAATTGAACAAAACGATGGTCGGGATCCGTATTAGCCCCGGTGCTCGCCATGTATGGTCCGACGCATCCTCATTAATGCCGAACCGACACATCTTAAGCAGAATACCGGGTAAGGTATACCACGAGAACGACTAATATCCGTATTATCACGTTAAAACTGATTTGCTAATACGTATAATACTAGTACTCTCTACTCTCCCATGTGCATCTTTTCATGGCCTCCTTGTCACGTGAAATCGCATGCAAAGAATGTAAACACAACTACTTCGACGACAAAATTTACTTGTCCTTAAACAACCGACATAGAAAAAGGTATAGGGCGATCAAGAACGCGGTCATCAACTCTATTAGCTATCACGTTTGGATCCAAAGAAATAGATGTAGGATGGAGGGCTTATTGCTTAGCCCTGAATTAGTTGGAAGAATGGTTGTTAAAGAGATTAAGGAAGTCTGTAAGAGCAAAAACGATAAGAATCTTAGTGCTAAGGATAGCAATTTCGTAGATAGAGTAATAAGGCAATGATGAACTAAAGATATAATTTAATTACTATTCTTTCATTTATATATACTTAGCTTTACCAAAAAAAAACGAATGTTACAGTATTTCCGCCAAAACAAAAGAACAAAGTTATCAGCCCGCCGATTGATTGGGATTGGGTGTCGATGTCTATCGGATGTTGGCTTCCCAATACGTACCCTCACCCCTTACCTAGAATCGACGGTTTTCGGATGTCCGAAACCATTGGAAATGAGAGTCATTCCAGGCATGGAGTGCTTAAGGGTACAAGTCTTTATCTTCAGGTCCCGTGCCACTCAGCCTTGAGTCGGCTAAGGATCAAAGTTGACTTGAACGGTTTCCGAGTCCCCATAATTGACTCGGTGGTGACTCCAAAAATTGGCAACGAATTCAGTTCACTAAAAAGGTCACCTTACCAAACATATCGGCCTTTAAACATTTACAACCACGACTCGATCGATTCCAAACGGAAACACGGGTGCCCGCACCCGTCTTGTACAAGTCCGGATCGTCATCCGAATCGAGGTCCGACACATCGCCCCGTATGCGAGATCGAACCGGCCCCCGACCGGGAGGGGACCGCGTGGGTAGCTGCCGCCATACATTGAAAAACCGGGTCGGACCCGCACGGGCGTGCGCGGGGCGTCGGGCGGTGCGGATGGACGTTCACACATATCAATTGGTGTTTTATTTGGTGAATTAATGTTACGTTATGTTAATTTAATTAAATTTTTAGTTTTAGATGAATTTGGTTGATTGTTGTTAGATTTACAAATCAATTAGTGTTGTTAGTTTACTATGATTCATCTACTATTCATGTTGTAGTTGATAAATTCATATAATTGGATGTTAGTTTAGATTAAATAACTTCAATTAGGTTTGGTCCTTTAAGATGAAAGGATGCAAAAATTAGTAAATTCATATTGTTGTAGCTTTAATTGATATAATTGATGATATACTTGATGTTCTAGTACAATTAATATAGCTCAAATTGATATAATTGATATAATACTTGATGTTGTAGTACAATTTGTATGCTTAGGCCCTGTTCTTTTCGGCTGAAACAGGGCTGAGCTGAGCTGAGCTAGTCTGATAAGAGCTGAGCTGGTCTGGTAGGAGCTGCGCTGGACTGATAGAAGCTGAGCTGAGCTGAGCTGAACTAAAAGAAACTGAAACTAATAACTAATTATATAAATTATCTAATAATATTTTAAAAAATGAAAAAATAAAAATAAAAATTATAACACCAATTAATAATAATAATGTGGACATGACATAGGTCCACCCCGACGCGGCCACGCGCGGGTTTGGGGAATCTCCATATGAGAATGGATCGAATTGAAATTTAAATAGAAGTTGGAGTCGCCACCGAACTTTGTGGGAGTTCGGGCCCGTTCGAACCCACTCTATATCGTAGTGGGTCGTGTACAAAATACGACCCATTTCCGTTGTCAGAGTTTATCGGGTTCGTCCCTTTGCATTTGATACCGATACCGACTTGATCGGATACCGTGTATTGAATGACTCTCGTTGCCAATGGTTTCGGACATTCGGAAACCGAGGTTCTGAGTAAGGGGTGAGGGTACGTGTTGGGAAGTTCACAAAGAACACCCAACCCCGCCCGCACATTAGCGACCTCTACTAAGATATCGTTTGGTTTTTGAATACGCGCGTTAGTAATACGATGAATGATATGCAAACATTGTTTTCCTAAGCATGCGAGGAATTGAATGGGTTGCTAAGTCGGTTTAATGCATGAAAATTAACGTCAAAGTTGATATTAGCATGTGAGATTCGTTTTAGTATAATAAAACAAAGGATAAAAAAAATGAATTTGCTACAAAGGATGAACAAACGAGTTAGTATCGATTTATGAATAAAAATAAAGAGAATATGATGAATATGCGAGGTCGAGAAAATATTAGTCGAAATCTGAAAATATTGCTAAAAAGACGCTGTTTTGTTTAAAAAACGATGTTCGAGAAAATGATAAAAAGCAAAAAAAACGTGTCGCGTTCCAGCCAGCCGCGCGACTCGCCCGAGCAGGCTTCTCGCCCGGGACGCGCGCGACTCGCGTCCCGGCCTGTTTTCGAAATTGATTTTTTGAAAGTTCGATGATTTTATTAAATCGCGTACGAATATTGCCCAATTTGCACTCGATTTTATATTTTCGATATTCGTTATATTCAATATTCGATTATGAAATCGATATCGAATATTCGGAATGATTTTTTTTTTAGAAAAAGTTTTGTAAAATTGTTTTGAAAGGAATTTGAACTAAAAGAGAGAAAAAAAGATGTTAATTCTCTCCGCGTTAAAATCGTTGTATTTTGTAAAAAAGATGTAACGATTTTTTTAGCATCGACGAGATTTAATTTAATTCTTTTAATACGATATTCGACTATAGAGTTGATATCGTATTTTTAAGAATGTTTGTTATATGAAAATAGTTTTAGTAATATCGATATATGAAATAAAAAAAACGACGAACGACCCATAAAAAAAATTGACGACCGACGACTCGTAAGAAAAAGCGACGGACGAAAAAGGAAGAAGAAAAAAACGAGGGAAAGACAAGAAGAAGAGAAAAAAGAGAAGTCGGGTTTGGTTACACCCTCAACCTACATGCTTTTGTCTACTCGGATCGGAGCTCGTCGGAATGTGGCTTGGGCACGGAAGAGTCGAGTTTAATGTTGGTGAGTTGTGGTGACTTCGTGAAGGGTGGCGGGTATCGGGGCCGGTTCCTTCGGGTGGTGGATGTACTATCGGTTTTTCTCGATGCTAAGTGTATGGAGTTTATGTTTATGTGTGAAGAGTTGATATTGTAATTGATCGTTGTATTTGATGTGTGTGAAGGTCCTATTTATAGGAGAAAAGGTTAGGAGAAGTACTATTGTTTAGACAACAAGAAATACCGGTTTGGATAGGAAACGCAAGAGATTAAGAGGAACGAGAATTCTCTTTCCTTGGCAAAGAAGCCACGAAATTGGCTGAAAAACAGGCTGCTCGGCCGAGTATCCTAGCTCGGTCGAGTGTTCGATTCGGTTTTCGGATAGAATTCCTACTTGAGACCAAATTCTATCATTAAACGGATTTGTTTAATATTTTGTGTAGCTGATTTTTTGTAGTGTTGGAGTCCAAACCGGACGTGTGAGGTGTCACGGCTGGTCCGTGTATCTCGAGAATATCTTTGACCGGGTTTTGACTCGGTCGCTAAAAGACGGTTTTGCCCCTGGTGCCGGAATCGACCCAAATTAGTCTTATTTGACTCGAAACGACCCGCTGGGCCTGATTTTGAGGTTGATTTTGTGAGATATGTACTCCGTAAAAAGCCCAAACCAAATGCCAATGATTTTGAGCCCGTTTCCGAATATATTAAAGCACGTTTGCGTCCGATCATCATCGGGTGTTTGTCGGAAACTGTTATAGACACCTGGCAGTCAAAATGTGGGTGTCTACAGAGCCCCCACTCTGACTGAGGCTTGGACAGGGCGAAAGTCAGAGTAGCTACCAGGTCAATCAAAGATTAAAACCTGACAGCTTCCGGTCGGGTCGTTTAAAGTCCATTATACTCGCGTGAAAGGGCTCGCCAACCATAAGTTGGAAATCATACCTGAGCTGATGATGATAACTCCGTGGGGAATTGGACTCGTCGTATAAGTCTTGGGTGTGCCCATACACGGGCTCATCCCGTTAAATGCCGATGGGGAGTTGGTTGCACGGTTTTGCTTGAGTCGTCCTGTACATGATTTATGCAAAGTTTGCATGTAACACATTTTTAGGAGAAATTACTCGTGCTGGGGAATAAAATTTTGAAGAAGATTTTGAATTTTTTGGAAGAGCTTTGAAAATTAGAGTATTTTGACTCTGAAAAAAATAGGAATGCTTGGGATGACTTCGCTAGATCCTAGGATAAGGCATGTATGCTAAATCTTCTGGGATTAGGAATCCCAAAGCAAGGAGGAGTCTGGGTTTTAATGCTATAAATACCCCCTCTTTGCTTATGATTTCTTCATAATTCCCACAATTCCCTTTCTTCCTTCTAAGAAAAACAAGCCCTGAAAAACTTATTCTTCCTTTTTGGAAATCCATTTATGGGGATCGGTCGATTAGTTGGAATGCTGCAAGATTGGTCCCGACTTTTCAGAGACGCAGATAAAGTTATCCTGAACCAGAATGGCGTCACCCAGTTATTCACGATCCGTCAAATGCAAGTGGACCGTCACTTTTTGGATGCTTGTCTGTCCTACTGGGACGATACTTATCATGTTTTTAGCTTTCCTCGGGGCGAAATCTGTCCTATTCCTGAGGAAATAATTGCTGCTGTAGGAGGATGGAATCCCATGCCATCCCGTTCTCAGTTCATGACACGAGGAGAAAACTACGAGAATTTTTAGGGCTTTCTCACATGGAGGTATCTTGCATGACAGAAGACGATACTGTTTCCTTGATCGACCTGGGTGAAAAATGTATGAACCCAGATGACGCCCGAGTCAGGCCGGTATATAGCCGCAGGGCCTTTACTTTTTGCATGCTCCATGTTTACGCCTTCGAAGGTCATATGGATTTGTCATCTTGCATGGGCCATGTCCGACTTCTCACTGTGGCTGACCTGATGGAGACAGAG
Source organism: Agrostemma githago (assembly GCA_958450325.1). Taxonomy (NCBI): domain Eukaryota; kingdom Viridiplantae; phylum Streptophyta; class Magnoliopsida; order Caryophyllales; family Caryophyllaceae; genus Agrostemma; species Agrostemma githago. The sequence continues at coordinate 30,899,414 of OY288256.1, forward strand.
CACAGCCCAGCTTGGCTGATTACAGGGGAGATTATCCAGGGTTTGGATAATCGTAAAAGGGATCCGTCGATCCGGATGACTGGGAGTACCCGTCTTCTACAGCTAATTTGATTTTTTCTCGTTTTTCGCAATTTTGATTTTTTTTCGCAACTCCCGATCTTTCCCAAATTTCTGATTTTTCAGATTTTCTCGGTTTTTTCGATTTTTCTCGGTTTTTTTGATTTTAGCGATTTTTTTTTTTGGACTTTTCGCGATTTTGAATTTTCAGCTTTGGCTATTTGAGAGGCTATCGATCGTGGATCCTCCTCTTGACGTAAGCAGATATCCCCCGAATCAAGTGATGACGAGAAGACGGACTGTTGACTTTTCTCGCCTCAACACTCAAAAATACTGGGACGAGCTGCTGTCTTTCCATGGAGGCCCGTTGATTCGCTGGACCGTACCCTGGTGTCCCATTTACGTCTAAACTGGTTTAGAATCGAGGGATAGGGCCCGATATCAATTGATATTATCTTTTAGACAGACAATCCATCTTTACCCCGATCGCATACTTAGGCAATATGGTCGGGCCCAAAGAATCCCGGAAATCGAGGCGGTCGTGAGTGAATCTACTCAGCTAACGGATGTGATGTGTGACACCTGGATGCAAAGGTGGTATACCAGGGCTACTTGGCCCGTTTCCAAGACTCTTCACTCGATCTGGGTATCGGCTTCTTATGTAAAGTGGACAAAAGCGGATTCCGCTAAAGCCCGTGCTGCTTTGAAGACTGACGAAGCCTTTGACTTGCTGCGCCGAGAACAAGCTAAAGATAATCAAGGTTTCTTTGATGATGGCGATACCCCGGCTACCATGGTTCGTTTGATGTCAGGCCTGAAAGGGAAGACTAGGTCTCAGACTGAAGGGTCCAGTACTAAAGGTGGACGGAGGAAAGTGAGCCCCCAGACGGACTTGGAAAGGAGACTCGGCCCAAGACTGGCGGTTAAGGACCGACTTGGTCCTCTAGACAGACTTCCCGAACATGTACGGGCTCGGCTTGGGCCAGTGACGATAGCAGAAGATCCGTTGTCGAGGGAACGATTTCGGGCTAAAGAGGTTCCCTTAGTGATCCGGGAACGTTCGCCCCCGCCCTGTCGACCTCAGGCTCCGCGTGACCCGAAAGATAAAGGGAAGCGGAAAATGTACGAGCAGTAGTCTCTAGATTCTATTATTTAAATACTACTATTATTTTTGTGGTGTGATTTTTGTTTTTTTTTTTTGCGTGAGGCATTTTTGAAATAATAAAAGACATATTAGTGAAAATCGTTCCTGTCTTTTCGTTATTGCAGTGGTTGTACCCTTTTGAGGGGTTGCCTACGTATCCACGATTAGTGGAATCAAACCCACCGTAGTTCAGACATATATTTTTTTTTGCAATTTTCGAAATACATCAAGACTATTAGTTCGAGATGTACGACAGTAGGATAAATAATCCTAACTTATTGACTTGCTTACTTTTTTTTTGAAAATTTATAAAAAGACAAATTTTTATAAACTTTTAGCAAATGACATTGAGATATGGTTTAGGGGTAGTATCGTTTCAGCTGGTCCAAGTTGGTTGGGTTGACGAATTCGTTCCAATCCAAGTCTGTCAGCATTACTGCTCCTCCTGATAAAACCTTCTTCACCAGATACGGTCCGGCCCAATTGGGTCTGAATTTTCCCCTTGGGTTGACTGGTAGCAAGGCCCGGACAGATTTTAGGACTAGATCGCCCTCTTTGATATTTCTGGTCTAACCCTTTTGTTAAAAGCCCGTTGTATTCTTTTCTGGTATATCTGGATATTGTTAAGGGCTCGGGATCGTCGTTCGTCCAAGAGAATCAACGAATCGTATCGGGCTTGGACCCAATCTGCTTCAGGCACCTGACTTTCGAGTAAAATCCTCAGGGATGGTACCTCGAGCTCGACTGGCTGGACCGCCTCCATCCCATATGTCAGATAATATGGAGTTGCTCCGGTTGCGGTGCGGATTGATGTCCGGTACCCCCATAAGGCGAAAGGGATTTTGTCGGGCCAGTCCCGGTAATTCTCAACAATCTTTTTAAGTATGGTGACAAACGTTTTATTAGCTGCCTCTACTGCTCCATTTGTTTGGGGACGGTAAGGCGAAGATGTATTCCTTTGAATCTTATATTTTGCTAGCAAAGTAGCAGTTTCGGCTTGAAAATGGGTCCCGTGATCACTAATGAATTCGTGCGGGATCCCGTATCAGCATATGATTTTATCTTGAATAAATTTGGCCACGTGCTTGGCGTTCAAGACACGATACGACTCGGCTTCGACCCATTTAGTAAAATAGTCAATAGCCACTAGAATGAAACAGTGACCCCCGTCCCGGAAGGGTTCACCTTCCCGATTATATCAATTCCCCATGTCGAGAATGGCCATGGTGATGTCATAGTATATAATAGGGATGACGGCATATACTGGACGTTTGCGAAAATCTGACAGTTATGACAGTGCTTGACATATAACTGGCAGTCGGTTTCCATGCTATTCCAATAGTAACCGAGTCTCGCGATTTTTCGAGCTAGCATATGGGCATTCATATGCGGACCGTTCTCGCCGTCGTGTATCTCAGCCATGACCCTTTCGGCTCGCGTTTTGTCGATGCATAGGAGTAAAGCCCCATGTGCCGTCTTTTTATACAACTGCCCATCGTCCGTGCGGATGAACTGAGTGGCCCACCTTCGTCGGGCTTTCTTGGCCCGGTTTTTAGATCCCGGAGGATATTCTCCCGACGTTAAGTAGGTCAGAATACCCTGGTACCAAGGTTCTGGATCAGTTATTTCAATATCTTGAATAGCGTTGACGTATGCCGGCTCGGACCGTCTTTCGACACAAATCGGCATATTGGTCAAGTGTTCCGGGATATTCAGTAAAGATGCTAATTTGGATAGCGCATCTGCAAACTGGTTTTCTTCCCGAGGTAGATAGATGTATTCCACCTTTTGAAACTGCTTTTCGAGAACCCTTACTCGCGCTTGGTAAGCTACGAGATTTGCGTTCCGAGTTTTCCATTTCTGGAGTGCTTGATTGATGACTAATGATGAGTCACCGTGGACCCGGAGGTTTGTTACTCCTAAATCAACGGCGGCTTGTAACCCGTGTATGCAGGCTTCATATTCGGCTGCGTTGTTAATCACGTCAAAATCCAATTTAATGGATGACGGGGTGTGTTCTCCTTGCGGTGAGATTAGCAAAATTCCGACACCAAATCCTCGAAAGTTGGATGCCCCGTCAAAGTATAGATCCCATGTCTCCGTGTCAGTATGGAATATATCTTCATCTGGGAAGGCCCAGGTATCGGTATGTCCCTCTTCAGATACCGGACTATCGGCAAGGAACTCGGCTACTACCCGACCTTTGATGGCTTTCAATGGCACGAATTTGAGATCGAACTCAGCTAGCATTAAAGTCCATCTGGATATCCTGCCATTGAGGAAGGGCTTCTCGAACAGATATTTGATTGGATCCATTTTGGACAACACGTGCACTTCGTGACTAAGCATATAGTGTCGGAGCTTTTTAGTGGCCCAAACTAGAGCTAGGCACGTCTTTTCGAGCATCGTATATTTGCACTCGTATTCTAAGAACTTTTTACTGATGTAGTAAATAGCCGGTTCTTCTGAGTCGACCGTCTGGGCCAACATAGCCCCCATGGCTGTCTCGGTCGTTGTCAAGTATAATGACAAAGCAGACCGTGTTGAGGTGGCATTAATACCGGCGGAGATGCTAGAATCTCTTTGATTTTATCGAAAGCTGCTTGACATTTTTCGTCCCACAATACCCGTTCTCCTATCTTCAGTTTCTCGAAAATGGGCTCACATACCATGGTTAGCTTCGAAATAAACCGGCTGATATATTGGACTTTCCTGAGAAACCCCCTTATCTCCTTTTCGGTTTTAGGTGGTTCCATCTCGGTAATAGCTTTGATTTTGGCTGGGTCAATCTCGATGCCGCGCTGGCTGACGATATGGCCCAGTAATTTGCCCGATGTTACCCCGAAACTGCATTTTTGAGGGTTTAACCTCATGTTGTACTTGCGTAACCGGGTGAAAAAAAAATTGAGGGCCGAAATATGCCCGTTTCGTTCTTTGGACTTAACGATCATGTCATCCACGTAGACCGCCACTTCCTTGTGCATCATATCATGTAATAAGGTGGTGGCGGTCCGTTGGTAAGTGGCACCGTCGTTGATAAGCCCAAATGGCATAACGGTGTAACAGTAAGTCCCCCAAGGCGTAGTGAAGGTGGTCTTACTCATGTCTTCTTCCGCGATTTTGATCTGATTGTACTCGGCATACCAGTCCATGAATGATAGAAGGGCATGATCGGCCGTGTTTACCACCAGTATGTCGATGTGTGGCAACGGGAAATCGCCTTTCGGGCTGGCCTTGTTAAGGTCCCGGAAATCTACACAAACTCGTACCTTTCCGTCTTTCTTGGGTACTAGTACGATGTTTGCAACCCAGTCTGGATATTCAGACACTTGAATAATGCCCGCTTTGAATTGCTTGTCGACTTCTTCTTTGACTTTGAGAGACCATTCGGGCCTCATTCTTCGGAATTTTTGCTTTACCGGCTTACACCCGTCTTTAATGGTTATACGGTGTTCGGCTATTTCCCGGTCTATTCCCGGCATGTCCTTGTAGGACCATGCGAAGACGTCTTTGAATTCATGGAGGATATCCGTGAATTGTTGTTTCTCCTCGGGATCTAAGGATAAACCTAACTTAAGCATCTGAGGCTCTAGAGGGGTTCCTACATTGATGGAATCGGTTTCCTCAATTACCGGATCTCGGGATTCCCTCTGTTCGAGTTGATCGACTAGATGCGGAGGTAGTGGTACCTGTTCGTCGGGTTTCTCAATGTCATTGCATATAAAATTTTTGAAAATGTTTTGAAAATAAGACAAGTCGTAAGCAGAACGGTTATCGTTATTATTGATAGAGAATTTTGAAAATAGCTCAAAGAGAGCAGCCATCTGATCGTTGGTCAGAGGCGGGATGGGGAGTGCTCTCGGGACAGACTCCGAGACTCCCATAGGTGTGACTAAAGGAAAAGGGGTTACAGACTCGACTCTAGTACTGGACCCTCTAAACTTAGACCCAGACTCCGACTCTGACTCTGACTCTGACTCGGATTCGGACTCGGCGCCTTGCATGTCCCCTTCGCCAGTAGTGAGCTTGTAGACTCGACCCTCGCTGTCGGTCCATTTGATCGTCTTCCTCCAAGCCCTCTTTCCAGTGTTAGTACCGACTTCAGAGATCAGCCTGGTCGGATCGAACTTGCTGATGTGGAGGATCAGGTTTACTAATTCCTCTTTAGGAGTCGGGATGATCCTGCTTTCCCCGAACAAGAGCCCCAGCATAGGCTCGGCCGGGTTTGAATCCTCCTTTGATTCGGCCTGGATGAGAGCAAAGATATCATCCGGGATGAAGTTGCATTCCCGAGCCAATTTGGCCTCGGGATATGAGATGGTGGGCTGATAGAGGCCCACTTGAATAGCTCCGAATACGGGAGTGACAAACTTGGTTGCGTTTGTCCGGTCCATATCTCCCTGGGCCATGGTGTAGCCCAACCCGAATCGAGACTCTCCGTCGTTCAGGACCTCGATGATCTTGCCAGCTGGGAGATTGGGCCTTGAGGTAGCCCCCGGTAGATAGCCCAAATTTTGCAACATCATGTCGATGCTAGTAGTGAATTAGGGTTGAAAAAGAAACCCTTCGTCGATCATTCCCACGAAATTGAAACCTCGCGGGTCGATTGAGCCTGCCGTGTTGCAGCTTGACACGGCTATGGGAGTAGCTTCGAGAGTGATGACCCCGTCTTGTAAAGGTAACTTGACCTTCCTGTGGAGAGTGGAGGACTAGGCCTTGACCGCGTGGATCCAGGGCCTTCCAAGTAGCAGATTGAACGATGAGGTGACATCAATCACTTGGAATTCGAGCTCCTTCTCGATCGGGCCCGTTATGATGGTTAGTTTAACTGCCCCAGCAACTGATTTTGGGCTCCCATCGAAAGCCTGGATAGTTTGTGCAGTAGGAAGGTAGTCATCCTCGGTAATGCCGAGAGCCTTTGCAGTCCTTAAAGGAAGGACATTCACAGCTGACCCGTCATCAATTAGGGTCATGGGTAGATACTTGCCCCGGCAGATCACCGTGATATATAGGGCCAAGTTGTGGGTGGCCCCAAATGGTGGAAGATCGGATTCAGAGAAGGTGATCAGTGGGCCTTCTCCTTTATGCTTGCCCTTAAGATGAGGTAAAATAGTGGCTACCATTTCAGTGGGGGTAACCAGTGAGTCTACCTTGATCTCATCGAGAGCCTTAGTAAGCGCTGCCCGATTTTCTTGAGAACCAACCAAAAGCTGCCATATAGTAAGATCGGTTCGGACCCTCTTCAGTTGCTTGACTAGGGCCGTGTCGGCATTTGATTCTTCGAGTGTAGATTTCGTCCTGGCAGGTTCAGTGACGGATCCCGGGGCCGAAGGTCCGGCCGCGATGACATGTGTGCCGGCCAGGGCCTTGGTTTTGGCCTTCCGGATTTCTTCGACAGTGATGGGGACGGTTTCCCCCTTTGCCAAGTAAACGTCGTCTTCATCGTCATTCCATATCCCGTTGATTTGGGGGATGAAAGGGGAAATGAGATGAGTACAGTCGACTACTTCTCCAGTAAAAATGGCGTGAGTAGCAAGAGGGTTATTTTTGTTACTCGGCTTATCACTGGGTAGAGGTATCTTCCCACTCTCGATCAGATCTTGAATGAGATGCTTCAACTTCCAGCATTTTTCATTATCGTGCCCGTTGCCTCGGTGGTAGTGGCAATAGGCCTTGGCGTTGTAGCTTTTGGACCGTTTTTCGACGGGAACTTCCGGCATTGGGCCTATTGGCTGGATCAGGCCCTTAGAAGATAGCCTTTGTAAGGCGTTGGCATAAGTAGTCCCTATGTCAGTGAACACTCGAGCCGGAGTATTCTTTTTGGTCGAGGTGTCTAGCAAATTGACCTCGTCGAAGATGCTTCGGGCCGCACTTGTGGTTGCGGGCCTACCAGAAGACGAACTGGCTCCTTGATACCCCTTAGTAAAGGCCTTGGTAAGGCTCTCTAACCTCAAATCGTCTTCGATTCTCGTACCCATCTCGGTTAAAGTGGCAAAATTGGGTATGATGGCGTACCGGAGGTGGATCCGGTAAGATGGAAGGAGATTTTTCACAAAGGACTCCACTAATACCTTTTCGCTGGGCTTGTCCACCAGCTTGACGCTTTCTGCCCTCCACCTTTGGAGGTATTTGGTGAAACCCTCCTTAGGCTCTTGGGCCATGACCTCCAGAGTACGCATGGTTGTCTGGATCTCAGTATTGTCCGCATAGTTTCGAGCGAACTCCATTGCGACATCGTCCCAAGTTTTGTATTTCTTGTATCTCGGGTGCTTGTCCAAGGATGAAGCAAGGAGTTGCTTGAACATAGTCGATTTGACCCCCTTAACTGCCATGAACTCCTTAAAAGCCCGGATATGGAGTACCGGGTCTTCAGTCCCATCGAACATGGGCAGGCCCGTCAGTTGAGATTAGCGGGCAATTCATCACTTAGGGGCGAATAAGTCCGAGCGTTCTCGGTGTGGATGGTGTTGATGGTCGCCGTGTGGACCTGTTCTTGCAGCTTGTGGACCGCGCTAGCCAGTTCAGCTAACGGCCCATCATCATCAACTCCACTGTTAGGAGTTCCCTGTTCCACGGCGCTTACCCGGGTGAGGATGGCGATCTGGTCCTCCCTCATTTTCGTCAATTGGTCTTGAAGCTTAGCCAACAAAACGGTCAACTCGTCAATGGCTTCTTTCGACATGGTTCGGGTGAAGGGCGGCCTGTCTGTAAGAACACCGCGTAATCAACAATTAACCCAAATCCTAGAACAAAAGTACACCCCGAGAAAGGGAAGAAAGGAAACTAGGAATGAAATGACTCGGAAAAGGACACTTAGACGGGTGACCTGTGAAAAGGAGGGCCACCTTTAGGATCCAGCAGTGTGGACTGGGCCCTGTTCGGAAGGAGGTTCACGTGAGACATTCCCCAGACTTTTAGACTCGATTCTGTAGACGGGCCAACCCTTGTAGGAGTATGTCTACGTAGGTGGGCCTTGCCTTAGTCAAATAAGGCGGACCGGGATAGGGAGGAAATCCGTGATATAAGATCGACGGAGTTTCGACGCTAGAGGACTTGACGACTTAAGACACGACCCGACACTGCTAAATATGGGAAGTCCTAAGAAAAGGAAGTTTTTGAAATATGATTTTTGAAAGCCCGAAAAATTCGGGGAGAACCGGCCCTTTTTTCGAAAAAAGACGGAAAAGGTGGGCCGGGTGACGGTTTTGAAAGTTCCGAAAATATTTTCGAGTTTTGAAATGGGCAGAATACCGGCTAAAAAAAGGCTATTTTGAGTAAAATCGTAAATCCTAAATTCGGTATATGTCCCGGGTTTTGAAATTGGATATTTTTAAAAGGATGCAATTTTGAAAATGACGGTTTTTGTAAAAGAAGACTTGTAAATCAGGTAGCACGACGCCATGTATGCTCTAATTCTAAGTCTCGGTCAGTCTGAAAGGGTCTATCGGGGCGAACTTCCTAAGTCGAGTTGAGCTTAGAACATGCCGTAAAATCCATACGAATCGGCTAATGGACACCTTCGACATATCCACTTTGGACTACATCGATAGTATAGTGGGACGTCGGTCACCAGTACCGGCCCGGGAAAATTTTGGGTTATGCATGAACCGTAAAACTAAAACGCGTATTGTACTAGTCAAACAATTTTTATTCGAGTCTCACCCTGAGGATGCCGATGGTAAGTCACGCATCAGTTAATCCCCAGCGGAGTCGCCAAATTGTGGACATGACATAGGTCCACCCCGACGCGGCCACGCGCGGGTTTGGGGAATCTCCATATGAGAATGGATCGAATTGAAATTTAAATAGAAGTTGGAGTCGCCACTGAACTTTGTGGGAGTTCGGGCCCGTTCGAACCCACTATATGTCGTAGTGGGCCGTGTACAAAATACGGCCCATTTCCGATGTCAGAGTTTATCGGGTTCATTCCTTTGCATTTGATACCGATACCGACTTGATCGGATACCGTTTTTTGAATGACTCTCGTTGCCAATGGTTTCGGACATCCGGAAACCAAGGTTCTGAGTAAGGGGTGAGGGTACGTGTTGGGAAGTTCACAAAGAACACCCAACCCCGCCCGCACATTAGCGGCCTCTACTAAGATATCGTTTTGTTTTTGAATACGCGCGTTAGTAATACGATGAATGATATGCAAACATTGTTTTCCTAAGCATGCGAGGAATTGAATGGGTTACTAAGTCGGTTTAATGCATGAAAATAAACGTCAAAGTTGAATTTAGCATGTGAGATTCGTTTTAGTATAATAAAACAAACGATAAAAAAAATGAATTTGCTACAAAGGATGAACAAACGAGTTAGTATCGATTTGTGAATAAAAATATAGCGAATATGATGAATATGCGAGGTCGAGAAAATATTAGTCGAAATCTGAAAATATTTCTAAAAAGACGCTGTTTTGTTTAAAAAACGATGTTCGAGAAAATGATAAAAAGCAAAAAACGTGTCGCGTTCGAGCCAGCCGCGCAACTCGCCTGAGTCTGGCGCGACTCGCCGGAGCAGGCTGCTCGCCCGGGACGCGCGCGACTCGCGTCCCGGCCTGTTTTTGAAATTGATTTTTTGAAAGTTCGATAATTTTATTAAATCGCGTACGAATATTGCCCAATTTGCACCGATATTCGTTATATTCGATATTCGATTATGAAATCGATATCGAATATTCGGAATGATTTTTTTTTAGAAAAAGTTTTGTAAAATTGTTTTGAAAGGAATTTGAACGAAAAGAGAGAAAAAAGATGTTAATTCTCTCCGCGTTAAAATCGTTGTATTTTGTAAAAAAGATGTAACGATTTTTTTAGCATCGACGAGATTTAATTTAATTCTTTTAATACGATATTCGACTATAGAGTTGATATCGTATTTTTAAGAATGTTTGTTATATGAAAATAGTTTTAGTAATATCGATATTAGAAATAAAAAAACGACGAACGACCCATAAAAAAAATCGACGACCGACGACCCGTAAGAAAAAGCGACGGACGAAAAAGGAAGAAGAAAAAAACGAGGGAAAGACGAGAAGAAGAGAAAAAAGAGAATTCGGGTTTGGTTACACCCTCAACCTACATGCTTTTGTCTACTCGGATCGGAGCTCGTCGGAATGTGGCTTGGGCACGGGAGCGTCGAGTTTAATGTTGGTGAATTGTGGTGACTTGGTGAGTTGTGGTGGCTTCCATATGGAGGTAAAATGTGTTGGTTCGATTGTCACAGACATTTCTTACCCCTACATCATGCATTCCGTTACAACAAAACTGCCTTTAGGAAGGGTAAGTGCGAGAATGACGAACCACCTCCAACATTGTCAGGTTATGAAATTTGGGAGTCGATTTCAGACTACCCAACGATCCTTGATGGTACTGATCGTGAACTCAAAGAACTTAAAAGGTTGAACACAGGATGGTTCAAAAAGAGCTTGTTATGGTAGCTACCTTATTGGAAGCATTTGTTGATTCGACACAATTTGGATGTCATGCATATTGAAAAAAAACTTCTTCAAGCAATTAATTCATACAGTACTGGATAATAAAAATAAAAAAGCTGACACCCATAACACAAGGAAGGACTTGCCCAAATTATGTAGTAGAGGTTATCTACACATCAAGGACGGCCGCAAACCAAAAGCTCCCTACACTCTTGATAAACTGCAAAGAAAGTTAATATGTGAGTGGATTTGCAATTTGAGGTTTCCAGATGGATACGCATCAGATTTAGGTCGAAGTGTCGACCTACACAGTCTCACACTTCATGGTATGAAGAGCCACGATTTTCATGTGTTCATGGAATGGTTATTACCCGTTGTTTTGAAACACTTGTTGCCAACTAATGTGTGGAATGCAATTACCGAGATAAGCCAATTTTTTCGAGATTTGTGTGTGTCAAGCCTTACAACTCAAAATATAGAGCGGCTGGAGAACGATATTGCGGAGATCCTCTGCAAACTTGAAAAAGTGTTTCCACCATCGTTCTTCAATTCAATGGAGCACTTACCTATACATTTGCCTTATGAAGCAAGGGTTGGTGGCCCAGTACAATATAGGTGGATGTACCCCTTTGAGAGGTAACATTATGAAAATATTCAAGTTATTATTGTATCCACGTACTCTCAATAATTTTTAAATCCCGT